>VYZM01007113.1:280016-311230 GCA_013398915.1 Dromas ardeola | reverse complement strand
ATCATCTTGGTAGCCCTATGCTGCACCCTCTCCAGCAGTTCCCTGTCCTTCTTGAGCTGGGGAGCCCAGAACTGGACACAGTGCTCCAGGTGTGGCCTCACCAAGGCAGAGTAGAGGGGGAGGATGACCTCCCTCGACCTGCTGGCCACACTCTTCTTGATGCACCCCAGGATGCCATTGGCCTTCTTGGCCCCAAGGCCACATTGCTGGCTCATGGTCATCCCGTTGTCCACCAGTACTCCCAGGTCTCTTTCCACTGAGCTGCTCTCCAGCAGGTCGGCCCCCAACCTCTATTCTGAATATTCTGAAACTATCCTACCCAAATAAAATAGAAAATGTGATCCTATCGAGCTTAAGACAAAAGAATTCAATGCTAAATGACAGTCGTTTAGAACAGATTTGTATGTTCCATTTCATCAACTTGAAATATGCTTTTAAATGATTCTTGACATTTAGTAATTATGCAGTTTTGATTAAATCAAACTACATACATAAACAATACTGGCAGCGAATCTGCCACCATTTGTTTTCAGAGTTAGCACACCACTGAGATCAATACAGGAGTACCCTAACTTTCAGCTATATGTTTATTCTCATCAAATGTTCAATTATATTTTACGAAAATACGAACATATGGGGAAAAAGAAAGAAAAAGAAATCAGTCTTATTTTCAATGTGCTCCAAGGCAGATTTGGCTCGCAGATTTGGCTCACAAATTTCCATCCTGCAGGGATGTGATTTCTAACTTTTTTCCTGCCTAAACCATGATGATTCTAGCAATTTATGAGAAGTTATACTTTATAAATGTAACTTATTTTACTCTTATATTGAAACCAAGACAGATAAGATTGAAAGACAGACAACAGTCTTGCTCAAATTACTGGTTTTGGTAGAAAATTATTCTATTTTTTCTTGTAGACAGCTCTACTTTTGAATAAATGCCTAGCTAGTTTTCTACATTCTTGACATCAACATATACATTTGCATAGGTACACAAACAAGGTCAGCAGGCACTAGATGTATAAAAGACAAGAAAATATTCTGAACAAAATGCTCTTTCAAAGGTGTTCTCCTTCAGTGTGAAATACATAACCTTTAATAGCCAATTTTCCTCAGCTTTATTATATTTTTCTTATTTTATTTGACTCCTCATGGTCTCCTGCTGATCTGAATAAGAGCTTCACAGATATTTGAATCATTACAGAATGGTGTTTTAGATAATTTCCACGGTGCCAAGTAAGTGGAGTCACAAAAACAACAGCAGAAAAAGATCTTCTTTTAGCCTGGGTCCATCTAGGTCTATGTGAGGAAGAGCTTACCTAGATCTCAAAGCAAAAGAATTTTTCTCAGAAGGATGGTTTAATCTACATGGTTTTTAGCATCCTCCGAGTGGTTGCAGTGCAGTTGTTATACTAATAAACATTCAATACCCATGTCTAGACCCATGAATCCCACCAAATTAATTGATTTGCGGTAAAACTACAGTGAAGCTCAGCTGGCACTGATATGTCCTCTCACTTCTTGGCTGCTCTCTGCTCACTGGAGAAGAAAGAAGAGACACAACTTCCATCCCACCTGCTCAGACCAGCTGAGGTACAACCAGATAGCACAGTCAGGGCTCATACACGCTACTAAGGCTCCTCACTCCGTTCTAGTGACCCCTGAAGTAAAGATTTGGGAGGAAAAGGGCTGGGTGCCTTAGTAACCTGCAGCCATGCTTGCCCAGCCAAATTCCTTTCTCCTTCAGCTTAGCATTTGTAGTACCACCTTTATTCCCTGAATCTCCTCCTTCACACCCAGCACTGCCCAATGAAATAATCATTTTTCAGACAAAATTAAAAAAATTACAAAAATTTGGCATCTGAGGCTGTTAGATCAAAAGCTCATTCCCTTGGTGTGAATAGGCTCTGATGTAGACAGCCGTTTCAGACTCCAGAAGTGAGTGAGTGAAACACTTCCACGCCAGCTCTTTCTAGCATGGCTTTACTATTGCCATCCTGATGGTGGCTCAGTAGGTCATGGTGGGGGTTTCACTGAGCACCACAAGGAAGCTGAAAGGAGGAGACAAGGTCAAGCTCTAATTTCCCTAGACCTTTTGGTTGCCTTTGCAACCCTCCATCATCTTCTCATCACAGTACTCAAGTAGACACATCAAGATCAAAATCAATCTACTAAAATGCATATAAAATAGAAAAACCAATTATTATACTGAATGTTCACTAGAAAAATGGCACCAATACATGCAGTATGGTGCCATAGATGCTTACATTAAAGCTGTAGACACAATACAACTTTGTTAAGATTATTTTTTCCACTGTTAGTCTCTATTTTCAGGGAGTTAACCATCCCCATGCCAAACCTCTGAGATTCTTAATAAGAGGTGGTGGAAAAAAAAGAAAATGTTTTGTAAAAAAATGGAATATGTATTTTGCAATTTTTTAATTGAAATTCTAGCATTTTAAACAATTTCCAATTAAATTAGTTGTTGGATAACTATGGTGGTCATAGTCCATCACAGAAGAGAAATGTCATTATTAGATCAACTGATATGGTTGGAAAAAATAAGGTTTAAGTACCATGTCCTTCCTCAAGTCTGAAGCTAAATGCGTCCAAGTTCAGATTTGTTTTGTCAATTAATTAATTCCTGAGCATGCAACTACATTTAACTATTATTGCAGCCTCTGACATATTTGGGAATTATTTCTTTCAGTAAGAAATAAAAACTATTTTTGGCATAGTTTAGCAGGTCAGCCAGTGAATCAGCAAGCTTGTGAAAAGCCGCAACTGAGGAAAGCTGCTGTGATTTTGTAAAAAAAAAAAAAAAGTCAGGTAAGTAATTCTTTGCACTTCATTCTGCCACTGAATTAATTATGTGGAAAAGGCGAAGTTGTCCTTGACTGACTCCAGTCCTTATTGTGAATCTTGGGACCAAAGGTAGTGGGTGAAGCTTGTTGTGCTTTCTGACCTTTGTTTCCTACATCCATGCTGCTAGCTCCTCCTCCTACGTAAACCCACAGTTTTTTGGAACATGTTCTAAGAAGAAACTTAGATGATTGCTTTGCTTAATACAAGGTTGTTATGCAACCTGATTTGTTGTTCAGGATTTTTTTCACTCAGGCTTCAGCTTTGCTCAACCTTACTCCTTGAGAAAGCAGCGATGCAGCTCATTAATCCCTGCTTTAACTGAGGTGCTGCAGTCATTTTGCCTGTGTTTCTTGCCATGATGAAAAGGAGAACTCTGTAAGTAATAAGACAGGAAGTTAGTTATTTATCTCTAGAAACTGTCACCAAAAGTAAGGAATATTGGCATGTGTAGGATATATTTATGGATTATACTACAGTCAAATAGAATAAAATCAAACTTGCTTTCAAAATGGTAACTAAAACCAGATGGTTTTGGGGAACATGAGAATTTCAGTCTTACAACATGATCTAAAATTTCATTTCAGCTTCTTTAATTGATGTATTTGGCTTATCATATTGCAACAATTTAGAAAAATAAAATAAAATAAAATAAAACTTCCCCGGAAAAATATAGCTAAAGCATAAAACCATTTCATACAGAAGTCATGCTACCAATCTGAACTTAATGTGACAGTTTGGCATACAACAGTGGTGCGAATAGAAGTGTAAGCTAGGCAGAGAGTGGGATGGCAATGACAGTGGTCTGCAGGCAAGGAAAGGAAGGAGCAAAGCACATGGACTAGTGTGGGAGAAGTGAGGGAACAGTGCATGGAACAGGAGGAAATGACATTGGATCTCAGACTTGGAGACAGAAAGATTACAAATATCTCATCAGGAATAAAGCGTTCTTTGCAACTTCTGTTGAGAAGTTTTCCTATTTCTTTCTACATATTTGTTGCTTTTTTTGTATTTCTGCTGCTTAATTCACAGCTATTTCTTGAGTGCTTTATTTTTAGAGAACTAGGAGTAGGTAGGAATCTCCTTACACCCATATTTCTGAGTTGCTTCTTCAGGTTTAAGTGTTCAGCTGTGAGCTCTATTGAAAATTTGCTGCTTTCACATCGCTTTTTTAAAGAAAATCCCATTACTGAAAACAGAAATGCTTGCAAAAATTAGCCAAGAGCTTTAACTGTAAGGAGTTGATGTTTAATATTTCTCTATAAATAGCATTAATCACAGTGTTTCTTTTCTCGAGAGACCAGCTGTTGGGTATGCTTAAGAAATACACACCTACTAGACAAGAAGCTGAATAAATAAATGTTTCTACTTCTCTGAGAAATATAAAAGCTTAAATATATACATAGGTTTATATATATGCATTTGGAATATATTCAATATATCCACTTAATATGAAATACATATATATATAAACTATATATTAAATATATGTATATACATAGTAGATTAAATATATACATAGGTTTATATATATGCATTTGGAATATATTCAATATATCCACTTAATATGAAATACATATATATATAAACTATATATTAAATATATGTATATACATAGTAGATTAAATATATACATATTTCAAATTTGGTGTTTAAAGGTTCGGATTGACATTACCACAGCAGAGCTTTTAGCCTGTCACAGGACTCATACATGTTAGAGAGATGCAGTCCCCAAAGAGTGTATTCAAAATCATTCCTCTAGGGCTTCTTTGAGTTTGGGTAGTTTCATACTAGATGCTTATTCTGCAGCTGGTCTTCCAGGAGAAACTGCTACTTAACATCAGTTGCAATGGGTGAATCTAAAAATATTAATATTTTTATGCCGCAGGTAGAGGACTGGCATTTTAGGAAGCAGACTGACCTCAGCTGTTAGGCAGACATATCCAATGACAGTGTGCTTGAAATGGTAAAATAAGTCGTAATATAAGTTATGTGAGCAAGTCCCACAGGTTTTCCGCAGTACTTTCCTCTACTTCCAGAACTTATTATCACTAATAATAGCGAGGTGACATCAGGAATAAAAGAAGTAGCCTAAAAGTACTATTTATTTTGTTTCAGAAGTAGAGGTTATGCTGTCTATGTCACTAGAAAAATGTATTTCACTGGAACTTCCATGACTGTTTTTAAGAAATTCGCTCAAACACAGGGGTAGTTCTTATCTGGGCAGCAGTGGGGTCCATCCCCAAGGGAACTTCCCAGCCCTCAATAAAATCTTACTGTGCTTTGTTTTTCCCTTTTGCTAAGCATGGATGGCCCATGTCAGCACTGAGCCCAGCAGCACGACATACCAGGAGAAGAGTACACAGTTTCAGAAGCAGATTGCACTCCCCAGCGAGATTCCTCACCAGCTAAAAACTGCTGGAGCCACAGTTTGAGTGATATTTGCCTCATTGTGACTAGAATTAGTTCATTCTTTCAATTTAAATCCCTATTTCTAGAGCTTTTAATACTTGCTTCTGACTTAATTCTTAGCATGTGACTATATGAGGTGATGAAACACCTGAGCTCACACCGTCTCCTGATAAACCAGTATGTACAACTGTTGTATATAGCAGAGATTTCTAAAGTAGATGCTATCCTGCCATCTATATATAGCTTCTTCAGAAAGCTTATAGCTGTCAAAATGGTCTCCTATTAGCAAGGATCAGAGTTCTGGAAAGTCATGTGAAATCTCTGAAAATACCAGATTGAGCCACAGCAAAATGTCTACATTGCATAGCCATGTGGCAGCTCTCCTAAGCAGGAGGTTAAACAGAAAGAAAAAAACTGTGAATACTTCCTCAAAGCCAGGAAAGAGCTCAACATATTAACAGCAGAATTAATTCCTTATTTGGGATTCAGAGGTCACATCTATACCAGCATCAGGAAATCTTCCAGGTGACTGGACCTCTGTATAGAGTCAGTAGACAACCAACTGCCAGCCTTTGGTATATTTTTGGTCCAGGTCAGGCAACAGGTCCCCCAAAGAATTAATGAGTATTTGAAAGAAGCGTGCCTCCCCCACCCCGCCTCCCAGTTTGGAAACTAAACTTTAAATTGTTGTTTACTAAGAGCCTCAGTGCCAGAGAATGGTACTTGGCACATTTAATTTGCTAGTATAGATATAGCCAGAGGGTGGATAAAGAGTGTTGTCAGAAGTATAGCAGATTTCAGACATCATCTGAACTACTGTGATTCTTTATGCTTATGGGGATTGTAATACACACAGCCAATAATTAAATGTAAGAAAACTTGAAATATGGCTTGAAAGCATTCTACTGATTTACTTAAAAATCTATATATGTTTAATAGAAACCAGAGGAACACAAGTCTGAAGTTAAACAGAACAAACCTCAGTAATTCTGAGAGAGTTTATTTTATAGCATTGAAAGTACCTATCCCACATATCGTGCTCAGATTCTTAAAGATAAGATTTTAGTTGTACTTTAGCCAATTAATTATTTCCAACACAAACATAAAGCAATAACAAAACCAGCAATAGGCTTACCAATACTTACAACTTTAATTTTCTGGTAAAGGAACATAAGACCATTAGTGAGCTCAGAACATTGTCCCTCTGGAGTAAAATAATATGGCTTAATATTTTTGGAGCTGCTTAAAGCATAGAGCTACTGTATTTTCCCAAATTAAAGTATTTTCATTTTATTGTGCTGAAGAAATAATCCCTCAAGTGTTTATAATGCAGAGATATATAACAATTGGTATTTTTGTTTAATAGTGCATAGAAAATAAGGATAATGGATTTTTGAAAAGTAAGCTGCAACAGCTTCAGGGACCTGAGGAGGCAATACATAGCCAAAGTGTTCGAATGGCTTCTTAAATTAGTTTCCTGGTTTACACAAGATGTAATATGCAAGAACATGGTCCACTGATCTTGTATCTCCATTTTAAGAGCTTGATCTCCATGTAGGTAGCTTAACTGTACATTACAGTCCTTTTTCATTCATAAACACCTCAAAAAAATTCACTAACTGATGTTAACGCAAAAGTGGAAAGGGCAGAAACAGAAGAAAGCATCTTAAAATGTTGGCACAAAAGAAAAAACAATTACAACGTGGAAGCAATTTAAAATTCAAATCAGTACTGGGAATGCAGATGAAATAAAGACCTGAAAAAAAACCCACTGATCTCTTTATGAAGGTGAGACGAGTCACAAAAAGCAATAGCGTAAATATATTTTTTTTAAATAAATTGCTGGCTCTGAGACATTTAACTACCTTCAATTAAGTCAGGAAGAACAAGTTATCAGACTGTGCCACAGAATTTTGCAGATCATTGCATTCCCAACAAGAATAAAGCCTTTGAGAGATCCTACTTTCATTGCATAAAGCAGGAAAAGGTAAGAAGCATTTGAAATATTTAAAATAGATTTTTGTGTTCTTGAGTTAAACATCCAGTTTTGATGAATCTTTAGGCCCCGCTTGGAATCAGATATTAATGGGCCTCAGTAGCCTAAGACTTAGAGAGTGACATTAGGAAAGGTTGATGTAAGTTCACTATACCATAGTGAATTAAAAGTCAGAGCAATTCACTCAGCTTGGATTGCATGTTCTGGCAAGGCAAAAAGGAGGAGTACGCTGCAGAAGAGAAAATCAGGCTCCCACACAGCCATTTACTCCGGTAAGTGCACAAAATACTAACAGTTTAGCCTTTTCAGCAAGAGACAATTAATAGAGTAGATGTGGAATAAAACACCGTTTCAGCATCCTGCCTTTAAATAGAACTGCTGTAAGGAAGATTGCTAAAATGTTCAGACTGCAACAGCATACAAAGAAGCGAAGCGTAAGTTTTCTGGCGAGAGGAAGCAGCACCGCCCAGAACACCAGCAGGCTGCATAAAGATGGCAGCAGCTGCAATCAGGGGAAGTCCTGGTCACCAGGAATGATTCTAGATACATCAGCATCTGCACTTCTTCGCAGATTTTGTTCGGCAAACTTTCAGGGTTGGATATCTCATCTAATTTTAGGCACGTACTTGCTTGACTTCTGAAATGGTCCCCCAACTTTCTCAAGCAGTCAGTGTCAGAGAAATAGCTAATCTTAAAAACATAATTTGAATCCTAAATGCCTGTTTTAAGAAGTGATGAACTCCACCTTAGAAATTACTTTCTTTCTGTCTTCGCATCAACTGCAGAAGTCCAGATGAATCACTAAGATGTAGTTTAGGTAAACTGTGTAACATTAGTCAAATGTGCTCTAACTCAGGCATCACAAGAGCTCATGAAGACAGAAACAAAAGACATACACAGAGAAAACAAAAATGCAGTTTACGAGAACAAACTAAATGAAAGTAAATTAAATGAAAGAAATTTAAAGCCTAAAAATAGCAAGAGACAATCCCATAGCAAATAAGTTAGTGAGATCACGCTAAAGCCCACGGCAAAGAAGAAATGTAAGAATCTTAAACTCTCTGAAAATGCATTCAAGGAATGTCAGATCTACACTGCAAGTGTTGCACAGGTTTATTTATGCTAAAGAAATAATTATACCCTGCTTCTGGATTATGATTCCCGTTATCTCACATTAGTTTGTTTTAGCAGCTGTTGAACAAGCAGGCCACTGTGTAACGTTGATGTCTACTAGGCATGGATTCCAACTTTGATAATGACAGGAAAAAAATCACAATTAGATTGTTAAGAAGGTAAATATTTGGCAAAAAAGAATGGTTTTAAGCACAGCACAATGGTTGTGCCCATATCAGCAAGTGGGAGGAAGATCCATAGGGAAAACCTTGGTGCTCAGGACCCTGCATTCACCCTATAATCCTTCCAAAGTACTCTTATGTAAAGACATTGTAACTGCTACATAGATTTTGGAGGAAAAACAAGTTTGGGCTAGCTGATATAGACTATGGTTGCTGGATTATTAATCTTGCATGCTATTTATATAATATTGACTGTGAAAGATACTGTCATACATCTAGCTGTGATCAGGCATTTGTCTTGATAATAAACAGACAGTATTACATGTATATGCTGCATATATGAATAGAAAAGTGTAGGCTTCCATCTTTCTTTCATGAGAGGTATCTTTATGATTGAAAGGTGATTTTGCATCACTAAGGCTATTTTCTGCGATCTGCTACAGAATAACTTAACTCCGTGCTTCTGAGCAAACAGCCGGGAGTGTCCTCCCCGCCGCGACCATGCAGGTGAGGCGCATGAGTGCAGCAGTGCATGTGACTAACACCAGCAGCTTGATTTTATTAATAACAGCTTAATGACTAAAGAGGGTTCTAAGAAATTCTGGTTGTGATCTGTGTTTTCCCCTGACTCAATCCGCTATCAGAGAAGGGAGATTACAGTGGTCTGCCCAACCTACCTTTAGCTATTTCAAAGCAGCCACCCAGAGTCTCCACAAACGGCAGATAAACATATCAACATCTAATGGGTTTCATACTTTTGAAAGCTGCCTGGCAGAAAAGGACCTGGAGGTGCTGGTCAACAGCCAGATGAATATGAGCCAGCAGCATGCCCAGGTGACCAAGAAGGCCAACAGCATCCTGGCCAACAGCATTCTGTATCAGCAATAGTGTGGCCAGCAGGACTAGGGAAGTGATCATCCACCTGTAATCAGCACTGGTGAGGCCCCCCCTCGAGTACCGTGTTCAGTTTTGGGCCCCTCACTACAGAAAAGACATCGAGGTGCTGGAGTGGGTCCAGAGAAGGGCAACAAAGCTGGTGAGGGGTCTGGAGAACAAATCTTGTAAGGAGAGGCTGAGGGAGCTGGGGTTGTTCAATCTGGACAAAAGGAGGCTGAGGGGAGACCTTATCGCTCTCTACAACTACCTGAAAGGAGGATGTAGAGAGCTGGGGGTCGGTCTATTCTCCCCAGTAACAGGTGATAGGAGAAGAGGAAATGGCCTGAAGTTGCACCAGGGGAGGTTTAGACTGGATATTAGGAAAGAATTCTTCACAGAAAGGGTTATCAAAGATTGGGACAGGCTTCCCAGGGAAGTGGTTGAGTCACCATCCCTGGAGGTATTTAAAAGACACATAGACATGGTGCTGAAGGACATGATTTAGTGGTGGTTTGGGCAGTGTTAGGTTGATGGTTGGACTCGATGACCTTAAAAGGTCCCTTCCAACCCAGACAATTCTATGATTCTATGAAAAATACCACTGTGTCTTATTCTCCTTTGCCTATCAAGAAAGCTTAGATAGCTTAGACTAGACACCAAGCTTTTAGATGGCTGAAGCAGGATGAAACCTTGCCACAGCGATGTCAAAATAATATGTAAACCCCTTCTCAGTGAGGTTACTTTCTCTACCATGGAGATGTGTGTATATCACACATCGAAGCATTACATCCAAAAATTACTTCCTCAGGAGTTACATATCTTAGACGATTTGATATTCCCCTGCACATTGATAAAGAACAAAGGAAGTTTTATTAAAGGCAAGTCCTACTGTGAAACAGTTAATGCTCTAAAATTAGAAATCTTGAGCACCCCAAACTGCTCAGCTGTACATAATCCTCCAAATTTTCACTTATATTTAAAAATATATGACTGCATCCCTGGATTTTAAAATCCTTTTGGCTAATTAGAGATACCATGCAACCAGGAGCGGCATCACAAATATCAGGTGAAACATTCACATGGAGTTATATTCACCTTTGAATATTGAATATGCTTTGAACCTTCAAACTTTTTACACTGATGTTGAAATTTGCATCTCTTCATAGTTCCAGTGGAACATAACATTAAAAGCTGCCATGAAATTGCATAGCTTGACAACCTGTATATTATGGACTATAAACCTTCACTGCTTTTTTTCTCTTTTAGGCCTAGTAATACACATTTGAACTAAATAGCACTTGTATTTTACTACTCAGTGCTTCTAATCTGCTACTTAAAACTAACTGTGACAATTTTTTTTTCCATGGTAAGGACCAATAAGAGATTAGAGCAAGCTGGAGGACAGAGATGGTAGAGAACACCTAAACATTTTGAAAGGAACTGGGAGATAATGCTTGTGTATTTCTTTCAAGCCTATCAAGCTTGCTATGGTGTTCAGACTTACTGGTGGTTGTTTTTAAATAAAACTTCCTATGCGATTTTATTTACCATATCAGCTATGGCAGAAGGGAACTAAATTCAATGACTGATGGGTCTGTTGCAGTCCTAAGAATAATCATAAAAAGCAGTCACATTTAAAAATAAACAGCCAAAAAATACTAATATGTACTCTCTGATGGATGCAATTTCCATCCTATTTAAGAGTTGTTCGGTTCCAAATATTTATCTCAAAAATATTTATAATTTCCTAATTGTGTCCAAAATATCAGCAAAATAATTAACTTACAATCTCAATATTCTTAAAGTCTTTACACTTCTTGGTCTGCTGTTTCTTGTGTTCCATTATCTGCTTTCCCCAAAGGTCACCTACGAGCCTGTTTACTTTCATGGGATTACAAATACAGTCTGGTCACAGAGCTGCAGTAACTACATCTCATCTTTCTTTCCTAATTCATTCTGTTTTCTTCTTCTTGGTATATTCTTTGGGGATTTCAGGTTTCCTCTTGCTGCATCACCGTTATAAAACTAAAAAATGCAGTTTTTTCACAGCGCTAACCTCACTTTCCTCATTTTTTTTTCTTTTCTTAAACCTTGTGGTGTCCTGAACATGACTATAGCCTCCCCAGTTCTGAGGGTGAGCCAGTGTGACAAACACCAATAATATCTTGCCTGTGTGAGTAAAGGCAACCCGTTGCTGAGACACTGAGGTTAAAATGAATTCACATTGACAGTGCTTTAGTGCATTATGATTACTCTTTTTAGGTTATTTTGGTGATTTACTTATTGTTTCTCCTTCTCTATTTCCTCTATTTATGATGATTATCTCTACATGAAAATGTTTCCTTACATGAAACATTGAAATATTTGATCTTGTTATCTTTCTTAAACTGATACTGTATTTAAATCACTTCTTTACATAAAATTTTATATTAGTTTCAGATCATAATATTCTCCTTATCTATTCTGTTATAGTAGGCTTTAGAGTTTTACAAGTTACAGACACTACTTAATCCGTTAAGAAATTATTTTGTTAGCTTTCTGATGTATTTTACATAGGGAGGAGCTGATGCCTCCAAGATTAAGAGTTTCACCTTTGCCTTAAATGTGTTAGAGCTAATTTTGTAGACAGTTTCCTCTGAGATCCCGCCCTCAGTGTATGAGCACAGATGCCCGAAAAGGTTAGTGCTTGCAATCACTTCAGTTCGGTAACTGATCCATATAAATGCATATGTTACCTGTGTTGGGCTAGAAGAAGCATTATTAAGAAAATGCAAACCCCTTGGATTGTTGGTTTGTTCTCCAGCAGGAAAAAAGAACTGCAAAGAGCCCCAAGCATGTTACTAACTGGCGGGCCGTCATCTTCGCTACAGTGTTGGATTACAGGTCAGGAATATAAAGGCTGCTTTCTTTTTCTATTCCCACTCCAGGTGTACAAAACTGCCATAAACCCAGCTGAGTTTACGTTGAAGGATTATCTGGGAACAGTCTTGTAGTAGCTTCTGCACAAGATCTTTGTGACTTTTATCGGTCATGTGGACAAAAAAAAATGAGATAAGGATAGCACCCCTTTAACTTTAGCTAATGTCATGCCAATAGCACATTAAGGACAGATGGCTTTTTGACAGTGATTTTTCAGATAATATGTGAACTATATGAATATTTTCCCAGTAAAATTATCATTTTAATGTCTGTTACAAGGCTTGGGTGCACTTCACAACTTTTTTTATCCCTCTGTTTAACCTTAGGGAAATTACCACGTGTGTAATTTCCAAAAATGCATAAGCCTTTCACTATTAATGGACTTCTTATCCTAAGTCAATTAAGAGCTTATTGAAAGTTGTGTCTGCCAAGACTTTTGCTCCCAAGTCTGTCTGCCTTTAAGTTTCAAGGGCAGCATTTTCCCATTTTAAAACATGTATAGCATCAGGAGCTTCTATACACTACCATAATACAAATAACTAAAAAAAAATTTTAATATCCAGATTGGTTGAAGTTACATTGTGGAAAGTCTCTGTACTTAGAGCTGAATAAAAATTTTTAACTCTGATTACAAAAGATAAAACTGAACTCCTCCTGCACTTTTAATGACAAATGTATTCACTCTCTTACTGTAAGAATTGCCCCTAACAGGATTTTCAAAATTAGAATGATGAAATATCATTGTATAACTTAGTAAATATCAGCACATTATTTAAAACTGACATGCAAAAATTTTCACTGAGTATTCAGCACAGAAGTGGTCAATGGCTACCACATTTAAGGTCTTCTACTTTTCTAATACGTTTTATATATTCACATATGTTCTCATTCATTCCAGACCTCATTCGTTAAACACTTCCTATCCTTCAGCTAAAGCAGTTTGAAAAAGTCACACATTCAAACAGCAAATTGAAATTTTTGTGTGCTTTTGCTGAAATATTTCAATGTCTTACAATACCAGTTGCACATCAAAAATTAATTCCAATCAAGATATGTCAAAGAATGAAAAGTTTTTAAACAGAAGTCTTGACAAATAAAAATATCGAGAGGAAACACTTATTAATTAAAACCTCTCATTAGTGCTGGGGGTTTTACATTATTTTCTACCCCTGCCTTTGCATCACATATCAATACAATATGTTTTGAATATTGTCTCGGGACCACACTTCGTATCACAGCATACAAGTAGTTTTGAAGGAAGCCTATGCTTAGGGCAAAGACTTCAGGTGAATTTCTTAATGTAACAGTGGAAGAATACCTGGATTCACTCAATTTATCTGAAATAGGTGCCCAACCTTGCCTTGTGTGGGCATCCTTGCAGACAACTGTCAAACTGGGAGGCATCTTCAGTGGGGCCCAGGCCCCCATGCCATAAACAGAGAAACTATTTCCACTGAGCAAATGGCCACAAGAACAGTTCTCATCCACGGGGCTCCCAAATTACCCAAGAAGGGAAGGGAGCAGAACGATAGCTCTGAGGGTTTTGAGGCTTCCTGGGGAGAAGAGGGAGCTTTTGACTCAGTTGCTGCAGACCTTATACTCTGCACTGCAGTTGATGGATTTTCTTTGAAAAATGGTACCTACAGCAGGACTCCTGCTGAAACTTTTCCTCAGATCTGTGCACCTGCAGAATACATTTCATTACGCAGCGTAGGAGATGACAACCTTCATATATTACAAACAGCAAAAATGTACAAAGTAAAGCCATTGTACACACCCAGCATGTGATTTGTGAACTCTCGCAACTTGGTCAACCCAAAGCAAATGTTTACCACAACATGCAGAGACACTTTTCCACAGCAAGAGGTCTTTCCATGCCAAGTTTCAGCACTTGATACTAGCAGCAGTGGAAGTGATTCTGTTAAAAAAATTGCAAGTGTGCTTGTTTGTTGGTTGGTTGGTTTTGCTCTGTTTCTTACTGTGAGAGAAACATATTTCACTCTTCTTTTTTACAGTGTTCTAAAACCTGGTTAATTTATGTTTGAAGAGAAAGAACAAGCCTGTGGGAAGTGATTAGGTCAAGGAAATGGTTCCTCAAAGTTTGATGTTTAGGAAAGTGATGGGCAAATGAAATATGTGCTTTGAGACTATACTGCAGTTACTGCTTTCTGCAATGAAAAATCCATTTTCAGCAGACCTTTCTGAAACACATCACAAATTCTGAAAGCATAAAAAAAATCCATGGATTTTACTTCTTTATTTAATTTTCAAATCATCAGAATTTATTTAAATATTTTGATCTTGATTGACTTATAGCATATCGCTACACTTTGAGGGATCTAAATACAAAGAGGGGTGGATTTTTTGGTTTATTCAGGGCACACTGGGGTATCTGCACAGAAGGTCAAATATTACAGATGCTGTTGACTTGAGCCTCTGCGTACCAAAGGGAAAAAGTAAACTCCCAGCAAATCTTCTCACACACAAAAATAAATATTTTTGCTACACTGGAGAGCAGGTTGAAAGTAGAGAAAAACAGAGATGGGTTTTAGTTGGGTGACTGCTTTTACAAGATTTAACTAATTCTAAATCCACCAAATGAGATAGATTTAAGATGACTGTAAGTCTGCAGATACAGAGGCCTAAAATTCTTGTCACTGATACTATGTTCATCATTAAGCATCTCTGCTTGTAATAACACTGAGTAAAATGTTATTATGCTGCCAAAAAGATGAAGTATTATCAGCAGTAGCAGAAGCAGAGAAAACATCCCATGTAAAAAGGAAAAAAAGCCAACCCAAAACCCTGGTGTTTTCCACTTCCTTTCTCCCCTACAAAAATGACAAATGATTTTTAAAGGGTATTCTGCCACAGTGAAAGATTGCAAGGCTCGGAGGTTGCACACACATTCTCTTTTTTAGCGTCAGTTTTACTCATAGCTAAAATTATAGTTACGATTCTACCTGTATATGTCACGGTACCACGCATTCCCCAAGGATGGAGAGGAGAAAGTCCTTGGAGGGGCTGCAATTCTCTTTGTCAACTCCCCTGGCCAGACAATGGGAACTAGATGGGGTAGTATCTCCATACAAAATACCTGCCTAAATGAGAAAAGCAATCTTGCCTATGGTGATTATTCAGCCATGCTGCCTAATATGATAACAAATCAGGGGTCGGGGGTGGATGGGTTATAGTATCCAGATTGTTTTAATCCTACATACTTTAGTGGCCTATTTGTAAATTTCTATAAAACACATTATTTTCAGTTTATTCAAATTAATACACTATTTCAGCTGAGGCAGAATGTGGAAAATGGAATAACCATGACTGGTTGTTACATTGTAAATCTAAATTCTAATTCACACTGAACTGTGGTAATGTCAGCAAATGAACACAGAGGTCAAAAAGTATTTTTTAGAAATAGCACTGGAATTTTGAAGGAAGAGCAGTCTCTTCATACATTTTTTACCATGAAAGGTCAATTTCAAGAGAAGTCATAAGAAATTTTAATATTAATGCAAAATGCATTGCCTGTAACATTACACCTACACTGGGTTTCCAAACACAGCTCCTGGAAGATTTTTTATGACCAACATTAGCACTTACTCAAAATAGTAATAGCACAAATTAGACACACCAACTCACAATTCAAAACACAATTTGCAGATTCAAACAGAGATACTGTCAATGGTACACGCTAAACTGGGTGTGGTGGGCTGACCCTGTCTGGACACCAGGTACCCACCACAGACTCTCCATCACTCCCCTCCTCAGCTGGACAGGGGACAGAAAATAGAACAAAAGGCTCCTGGGTCAAGATAAGGACAGGGAGATCACCCAGCAATTACCGTCACTGGCAAAACCGGCTCAACTTGGGGAAAACTGATTTAATTTGTTACCAATCCAATCAGAGTACCGTAATGAGAAATAAAAACCAAATCTTAAAAAAATACCTTCCCCCCACCCCTCCCTTCTTCCCGGGCTCAACTTCACTCCTGATTTCTCTGCCTCCTCCCCCCAGGCGGCACAGGGGGACGGGGAATGGGGGTTGTGGTCAGTTCATCACACGTTGTCTCTGCTGCTCCTTCCTCCTCAAGGGGAAGTTTCCTCATACTATTCTCCTGCTCCAGCATGAGGTCCCTCCCACGGAAGACAGTCCTCCACGAACTTCTCCAACACGAGTCCTTCCCACAGATTGCAGTTCACGAACTGCTTTAGTGTGGGTCCCTTCCACAAGGTGCAGTCCTTCAGGAACAAGCTGCCCCAGCGTGGGTCCCCCATGGAGTCAAAACTCCTGCCAGCAAACCTGCTCCAGTGTGAGCTCCTCTTTCCATGGGTCCACAGGTCCTGCCAGGAGCCTGCTCCAGTATGGGCTTCCTGCAGGGTCACAGCCTCCTTTGGGTGCATCCACCTGCTCCGACATGGGGTCCTCCACGGGCTGCAGGTGCATATCTGCTCCACCATTAACCTCCATGGGCTGCAGGGGGACAGCCTGCCTCAACATGGTCTTCACCGCAGGCTGCAGAGGAATCTCTGCTCCAGCGCCTGGACCACCTCCTCCCTCTCCTTGTCCACTAACCTTGGTGTCTGCAGAGTTGTTTCTCTCACATACTCTCACTCCTTTCTCTAGCTGCAGATGTGCAGGTGGGTTTTTTTCCCCCTTCTTAAATATGTTATTCCAGAGGTGCTACCACCACCAACAACGGGCTCGGCCTTGGCCAGCAGCAGGTCTGTCTTAGAGTCAGCTGGCATTGGCTCTGTCAGACATGGGGGAAGCTTCTAGCAGCTTCTCACAGATGCCACTCCTGTAGCCCCCCTGCTACCAAAAGCTGACCATGCCAACTCAATACACTGGGCTTGCAAATTAGAGACTACTTTTGGAAATTTGGCCCATTTCAAAACCTGATCATAGTGGACTAGCTTGATGATTTTTAGTAGAATGGTCTAATATTATTGGTTTCTGATATTGAAGGAAAATATCAGATTCCCCCAAACTTTTTAAAGAGAGTAGCAGCTGGTCATTGGCTTCAGATTTTGCTTTTAATTCTTAGTGATCTCAGTGAGGCAAAAGTTGGATCCTTTGGTAAATGAGAACAGCTTCAAATACAAAGAAGTGAGTTAGGGAAACAAAACTTAATAATTTTAGTTGTAGTTTGCTTTGAAGTTCTTGGATTTAAATGACCCTGAAATACAAGTCGGGCAAAACCTCATGAATCAGGTTACCATACTACATCTGTTGGAACTAGGGTTGAGCTCTCATTCTATGATACAATGGAGAAATATGCTTAACTATGCTAGATGTCTTTACATTAAAGGAAAAGTGGGGTTTTTTTTGTTTTTTTTTTTTTTTTCTTTTTTTTAACAAAAGCATCTGACCTTTCTATAAGAAGACTGTCTTGATGTTGTGTCTTGAACTTTCTTTAAGGATACACTGAGGCCTCTGCTATGCTGTAAAGAATAGACTTTTGAGATCAAAGATGTACTCAGTATTTCATAGCTCTCCTTAGTTTGTAACTAAACAAATGCTTTTTGAGCATATCAAATCACTTGGCATAGGTTGGCATCAACTCTTTCGGGTAAAATATTTACCTAATAGATTAATTATGAAAGCACTAATTATTCTATATTTCTGTAAGGCAAACTGTTCCTTTCTGGAAAAGCTTCAAAATTCTGACCTAGTGAGGCATTCCTGTCAGGCACTAAAAATTAACATACAAATTTACTGAACCACTAGCAAACTTTGATGTTTTAATTCTTTCTGCTATGAAATGGGATGATCTTTTATTTCAGGAGTAATCTTTGATGTTGGCAGTTACACAAATAAATTAGGAAAATCCCAGTGACAGGAAAAATGTTGGTGAATTACTGCATTGCATGAATAGATTCTTGAAAGTGCAGATGACTGACTCGCTACAAATAAATGTTTGGTTCATGTAAATTCCTGCTAAATTAACCTGGACAGATACGTTGCCTAATCAGTACCCTATAGCTACTGCATAGATGTATGGAGAAGTAGTTTTACTGACGTAGTTCTTTAGGAGGTAACTTATCATTTTGTCAAAGTGATGATATCTGTTTCATTCAGTGTAGTCTATTTTTAAACTTGTATATAACAAAGCATAGGTTGCAGATAATATAGAACAGAGTAGCAAGATTGCCAAAAATCTTTTTCTATTGGGTGGCTAAAAGCCATAGCCCAACACATTGACCTGGCCTCCAGCATTTTCATTAAATTGCCTAATATTTATAAGCCTTAAGTAACAGAATAAGTCCGTCTGACTCTGACTCTTCCTATGAAAGACTGCAAAATTGGAGATGGCCTATGGTCAAATGCCATAACAGTGAGAGGACAGAAGGCAGCCCCTTCTACTCTGGAATTCTCTTCCTAGTCAAGAGGAGAGCACAAATCTGGCTTTTAGGTCATCATTTAGTTTCAGACAAGCTTAGGGGTTTACTCATGTATTTTATATTTATTAAAGGTCTTTGTACTGAGATGATATTGAGCATGAACTATTAGTTCTCACTGGTGTGCTGTTCACCACACTGAGTTGTTCCTGCGGATCTTCCTTCCTACCTTAGAGGAAAGCCCTAAGCAAATTGCAAGATCTTTTGATACTTTCTCAGGAGAGAGTTGGAAGAAAAAAAAATATCCACATTAGAGTTCTAGTTTGGATTCACTTCTGAATCTTCTGAAGTGAATCTTCTGATGTACCAGAACTGTGGAGTTGTCTCAGAGTGCTTAAATTGCTTTTGAGTATTCATCCAGGACCACAGAATCATAGAATCATAGAATGGTTAGAGCTGGAAGGGACCTTGAAGATCATAGACTTCCAACCCCCTTGCCATGGGCAGGGACACCTTCCACCAGACCAGGTTGCTCAAAGCCTCATCCAACCTGGCCTTGAACATGTCCAAGGATGGGGCATCCACAACTTCTCTGGGCCACCTGCTCCAGTGCCTCACCACCCTGACAGTAAAGAACTTCCTCCTAATATCCAATCTAAATCTACCCTCCTCAGTTTGAAACCTCTTCTTATTGCTTACCCCTCTTCTTATTGCTGCACTCACTGATAAAGAGTCCCTTCCCATCTTTCCTGTAGCCCCCCTTTAGGTACTGGAAGGCTGCTATAAGGTCTCCCCAGAGCCTTCTCTTCTCCAGCCTGAGCAACCCCAATTCTCTCAGCCTGTCCTCACAGGAGAGGTGCTCCAGCCCTCTCATCATCTTCGTGGCCCTCCTCTGGACTTTCTCCAACAGGTCCATGTCCTTCCTCTGCTGAGGACTCCAGAGCTGGACACAGTACTCCAGGTGGGGTCTCACCAGAGCGGAGTAGAGGGGCAGAATCACCTCTGTCAACCTGCTGGCCACACTTCTTTTGATGCAGCCCAGGATGCAGTTGGCTTTCTGGACTGTCTATAGTGGGCCTCATCCACTCAGTCTTCCTGGTCAGGTGGCCTATAGCAGACCCCCACTGTAATGTCACCTGTCCCTGCCTTCCCTTTAATCCTGACCCATAAGCTCTTGGTCAGCTTCTCATCCATGCCCAGGCAGAGCTCCATGCACTCCAGCTGGTCCTTGACATGGAGGGCGACACCCCCACCTCATCTCCCCTGCCCATCCTTCCTGAAGAGCTTGTATCCTTCCATTCCAACACTCCAGTCACAGGAGCCATTCCACCATGTCTCTGTGATGCCAATAAGATCATGGCCCTGCAGGTGCACGTCTCTAACTCCTTGTTTGTTCCCCCTGCTACGTGCGTTTGCATAAAGGCATCTAAGTCTGGTCCCCGATGAAGCTGACTTACTGGCTGGAGTGGCTGGAATTCCTTTGTGACAGATGATGATGTGTTGGCTGGAAATAAATCAGAAGGTGGTCTCCAACTGCTGGAGAGTTCAGCTCAGGAGATCAGGCAAAAATTACTCTCCTTGAAACATTGTGCCTATTTATGCCTATTGTGTAGGCATAAAGTCCTCACACCTGTTCTCTATTTCTGCACCACATTTTTGGACCACACTAATTATATTACTGCTTGTGGAGTCCTAGCTAGTAAGTTCAAGGAGTGATGGAATATTAGGGGATATTTTTGGGTTGGCTGTTTGTTTTTTACTTACCTTATTTCAAATCTTCCATTTCCTGGGACATACTCAAAATGATTTGTCTCAATTTTCAATTTATGAGGGATTTACTAGCAATACTAGCAATACTGGCTGTGGAGATTCTCTGTTCTATCCGCTCCCCTTGCAGCTCATTCCCCTTTCCTAGGTAATTTTTAACATTGATTTCTTCAGGGATGTGGTCTACAGCAATACAAACAAAATTGCTTTGGCACAAGCCAAGGGGTAGCACACACAGGACGGATGTGGAAATTTCTTAATTAAGTGCTAACACCAAATTGCTCTCATTGTAGAACTATGGACTTGATGTATCACAGCTATTAAAACTAACAAGGCTTTCTCACCTTGCAAAACTTTCCTTTTCAGATTAGGTACATATATAGGATACACACCCAAAATAAACAGATTGTTCCTTCACTCTTGAATGAATCATATGACTTTACCCAGTAATTAATCCTATTTAACATTATTTTGTTACTCCTAAATTTTAAACGGACTAAGCTAATGCCTTTTCTCTTTACATAATCTATTATTGATTTTTTTGCTATTCTCCCACAGATGTAAAATCACAGAGCAGATTAATTTCTGTACTAGTTAATGTAATAAGTGTCTTGACCTAATTCCATTAACTATGTCCTGAAGTTAGTTTTATTCCTCAAAATTCCTAGTTTATTTATCCCAATAATACTCCTCTAATAAAAAACAAGTCTAATTGTACGGAGGGAAAAAAGGGAAATAGAGATAACAAATCGTTTTCGCACTGACACTTAAGAAGTCGATGACACTTTTCTAAATGAGTTTTCTTCATTATTCTTCTTTATCTCTCCTTGCATTGCAACATTCTTTCCTCAACCCTCCCTTGGAATTTTAGAATCACATTTGAATATGTCATCATAGATTAAATCAGAAACATTGTTTTCTTTAAAAGAAAAAAGAAGCTGTGGGGGCTTTTTTCTTTACCATGTGTTGAGTTTTCTTTTTTTCTATAGGGGGATCCTGCTGTAACTGACTGCTGTCTATGAGTGACAAATGACACACACTGAAGTCTTACACATGACAGACAAAAAATTTCAGTTCCAAATCAAATTTTACTACTCTTATTTCTGTGTATGACTACCCAAATTGGAGCCTCTTTTCTTGTTCTTCTGTGTAGGAGCATAGAGCTGAACTTCACTTTGTTTGGCACTTTGAAAATGTCCGAACTATACAAGGTTGGAGTCTCTGGGTAGATCTTCTTGAACTAGTTAGTAACCCAGATTGTTTCCAGAGTTAATGTTATAATACCTTATTATTATAATGCAGATTCCTCTTTCTGGATGCTGTTTTTCTCTGGGCATAATTAACGGCAGTGTCTTTGTGGCCAAAACCACATTTGAGCTTTTGAAAAACACTTTCCTTTCTATTCCCATCATAATGATAATGCAGGTAAACATACCACTGCATTCATTTTTAAATATTGTAATAGAAGACCGAAGCAGTTCCTTAATTTATAGAACCTAAATTAGAATAGTTCACTTTCAAAGGAGAAGAAACAAAATTAAATAGAATGAAGAATGCTAGAAGCAAGTAAACAAACAAACAAAAAAGTGCTGTCAACATTTTTGCAGCAGCATTTTTTCTGCTTACTATACAAACAGCAATCCATACAGCCCCTTTCATTCTTCAGCAGATAAACTCTTAGTCAAAAAGAACCTTATTTATATTAATTGCCTTTTGCCCAAATGATCCTCTTGCATCAAACATTAACAACCGCTTTTGTAATATATCCTTGATGAGTGGAGAATTCTTCAGCTCTCTTATTTCCTGTTTACAGCGTATGGCCTATCCATATATATCAAATCGGATTGAATTTCAGACCCACCTAAAACCATAAATTCTAATTGGTATCAAAGTAGAAGGAGGCTAAGAGCTGGCAAGAGGCCACAAAAGGAAATGATGATTACAAGAAGAATTACAAGAATTCAAGGTCATGAGTGATCAATTAAAGTATATATAAAACACCAGATAGTAACTATACACAGTTTATTTTAACTAAATGTCTCTTGCTTAATAAAAACTACATCTGAGTGTACGGACAAGAGGCCACTGACTCGATCAGAATAGTAACTGCATTTTTACACAAAGTATGACATTTACAGCTGGATCTTCGTCTCACTGAAGCTCAAACTCCCTCGGACATAAATGTTAATAAGAATTCAGAGTAAACAGCTCGCCTCTGACAGAAAGAGTAGCAACTGAATCAATGGCTAGTTTTATGTATTGTCTTTCAGTACATTAAAACAAAATTTCTAAGAAAATCTGAAGGAACTGAATGGAACGAATCTGTTATTGAATATGCCAATTTCGTGAAGGAAATCACAGAAAGGTAGGAGAAAAAAAGGAACAGGATTATAGATATGATTCTTTATATTGATTAAATTCAGAACTTCTGCTGTGATATGCACTCACAATTGTGCCTAAGCCCAGCCTCTACTATTTAAATCCCACCTGAGATCTAGAAAACCCATACGGTTTTACATTCCTCATACAGGATAACTGTGTAGTTGCAGCTTATTTGATACAGGTCTTGCACTTAAAGTGGTAAAAGTCTGAGAACATCATCTCATATAAAATACTCTGAATTTGAGGGAGCTCTTTCTTCCCCTGATACTCTATGATAAAGTTATTTCTACTTTATATGGTTTTGGTTGAGTAACTGCCTTCACTGGGGTACTAAGATCATTTGGGCCATACTGGGCCATACATTATTTTTAATGCAACTAAACCAGATGCCTTCTTGCTTGCATGCAAATTTATTTTGGTAGCTCCCCACATGAACCCCCAATTACTATAAGACATTTTAGTCCCTTCAATTGGCGCCCAGCTTTTTAGCTTTCACCTTTGTTTTAGAGAAAAAAGCCTGTTCTCCAGAAAAAAAGCCTCCCCTCAGCCCCCCAGATCAGGACTGAACAGGGTCATCTGTGTGTGCCTGGGTAAGTGTGTGTATGAGACGGACTGAATCTCCTGGAAGCTTCTTCAGAAACGCTGATCCAGCAGGGTTTTATTTCCTCTTCTGTATGGTGGAAAGGGTGGTTATCCCCTTGAGCTTTATGCCTCATTTGTACATTTTTCCCCCCCTCTGTAGAGCTATAGGGTTTCATTTCTTATCTCTTTGAGCTTTCTTGGCTCCTCTATGAATTCCGAGCTCCTTCTCCTCCAGGGAAGAAGCAGAAGACTCTGCTCCTTGGCCAAGGACATTTAAAAGGGGTTCTTCTGATTACTCCTCCTCATCAATGAAACAGAAACTTCCCACAGCTCACTCTCAGCTCTCTCTCACTCTCAAATTTTCAGAAAGTCCTTAAAGGTTAGCCTACATTGCCTTCATACTCCACCCTTCATTGCATTAAACCACAAGCAATTTATTTTGGCTTAACAGAACACTCGTCATATGCAGAACCATGAATTTATTAGCAGTCTAATTAGTGTCTTGGCAGGCTAATACAACAAAGACATATATTAATCCAGTTACAATGATACTAACACATGTATTCCAAATTATCCAATTATTGTTAATCCCCATTAATTTTACTCTTTCAGTTATACACTGACTTTCTGCAATCTAACCCTATCTCCTAGTGTTACGCTTACCCTTCCCATGACCTTCGGAATCCTAAAATTGACACTGTCAGCCTCACTTGCGGAGAGGAAGGGTTTGCACTGAGTCACCAGTGACCTGAATTCTCTGCTGGGAAGGGTCTGCTCTTGCTTTTCTCTCTGCTTTTGGGTCTGCTTAGAGTTATTTTGACACAGGTCTGTTTGACCGCCTTGCCTCTTATTATTGCCCTCAGGTTAGTTACGCAACGACCACTTACTTTTTCATCCCTATACTTACTTAGACCATACAATTGCAGTGTTAAGCTAAAGCAAAACCAAGCTGGGCAACTGCCTCCTAACTCCTACACCATTTTGCTGTTACAAACCCACAATTGCCCAAGACAATTGCTGAAAAGTCCTGAAGTTAGTCGTTAAGTTTATTAGAAAGCCTGTGGTCAGCTGCTCGCAGCACAAGGGTTGCTTTTGCTTAGGGTCACTTAATGTTCGCATTTAATTCCTCTATAATGACAGAAAATAAGCTTAATCAGCACCATATTTGTCCATTCTATGAGTATGACTGAATAATGTAGAAATAAAATAAAATTAAAAATAACTTGGTAAAGGTTGCTAAATGTCTTTGGAAAAGTCATTTGGTAGGAATGCTTGGCACATTTTTTCCTATATCTTAGAATACAAGTATGACTGTAAACCTTAGAGAAAAACTGGATTTAAAAAAAAAATGAATATTTTGTGGTGCCGGAGCACACTGCAAATTTTTGCACTGTTGTAGAAAGTTGAGCAAAAAAGAGATATTACAACTGCAATGAACATTTATTTCCTATTCTATTTTGCATGGGGACTATTAAATATAGACTCTCCTAGCATTTTTCAGGCAATAAAACCAGCAGTAAAATTCTTACTTTCTTCTAATTGGCCACTTTAATTTTTACTTTTTTTTTTTTTTTAAGAAAGCATGTCTATCTCAAATGAAGCTGCAGCCACTTCTTTTTGAAAATGAGATGAGAATGGATTGAAAAATGTATAGTATAGTACAGTACAGTACAGTACAGTAATGCAGCTACTTGAACAATTCAAGAAATGTATTGCACCCTTGATTCTGCTCATGAATCACCCACGAATGAATAAAGAAATCCATAAAAATCATGTCCATCACTACTGAAATTATTCAACACACAAGGCTATGGAATTTTTGGCAGAAGCAGGCCATGAATTATGTACTCATAAGTTTCTATCTGATTGATTTATTTATTGGTGACCCAAACCACATAACATCGTCTCTGTTCATTGATAATAACTTACCAGTTCTTCAACTTACAATCAAGTTTACTTGCTTTGTGAAACACATTTTCTTCCTTAATTAAATGAGTCTTGGCTACTTGTGTACATTCATGTGATCAGATAGATTTTGGTCAAATACCGTTGTAACACAAATAATGAATCTAAGCAAACAAACTTTGTGATATGACAAATTAGGCTTATATATTGGCTGTCAAATATAATAAGCAGAAACCAGAGCGAAAGGGAAAGCTGAAAGGAGCATGACACACTATCGCAGTGACACATGTACTTCGCAAGAAGGAGGGATTTCTATATCCTAATGCATGTTCTCAGAACTGATAATTATTTTGGTGCCAAGCAATTGTTGGCTAAAACTGAGTAGTGGCAGTAGGTTTCCAGAACTCAGCTCTTCCCCGTCTCACAAGCTGAGCACTTGTTTGTTCTTTCTTTGGCCACAAAATACTGTATTCCCTCTTGCATATTGGCATAGCTTCCACAGGCGTCTTGGCACGCTGCTGCCTGTAGAGAACCAGCACACACAGAATACTACAGTTTGCAGAACATCAGCTCCTCCGTTTGGTAATACAACGCAGATTTCAAGGACAGGCAAGTAAAAAAAAAAAAGGTGCTTAAGAACTAGTATTTTATCAGCAGCTTCAAGAAACAGTACTAAATCCTGCTTGGTTCCACAGTACCGTTTAGCCACTTGCTATTTGCTGCTTTTGCTCAGGTGGTGATGAGTGCTGGAAGTCTGCATTGATGTTTTCAGTATTACCGAAATTCTCTGATTTCAAAATAACAAGCCCAATATCCCTCTATGAATACCTGCTGGGAATACATCTTTCATATGTCCAGTTGTTCAGGTACCCATTTTTGATCATCTTTCACAATAACCTGCTCAGGGAAGCAACGGCAAATTGGTCTCTTGAATAGCCTGGGATGCTGAACTCCTCCTGACTGAGGCAGTCAATATTCATTCCTGCAATAGTGACAGCCAAAATAGTACCAGTTTGCCCCAGTCAATCCTTGACTTTGTCAGCGGGGTGCCCTGGTAAGGTGTACCTGCGCCTGAAAAAAGGGTCACGAGCAGGGAGGGAAGGTTTGGCAAACTTCCTTACTGTCTCCCACCCGCTGCTCAAGCCGTCTGCCATAAAAGCATGAGATGCTGATTTCAGTCACCCTTTCTCCATGAACAGCTGTTCAAGGAAAGTTTTTGTTTGTTGAAATACAGCAGCCTCTTGCTTTCATTTGATGTTACGGATAATTTTACTGCCTCCTTCCATTTTGCTACTGTCGTATGTACAGTTACAGTTTCTTACCCTACGCAATGAACTGAGGAAATTTCTGGGACAGTGAGTTACGGGGTATTCGATGCACATTACAGATTCGTGAGAGCAAAGAAGTGTTTTTCTTCCGAAGCAAAATAACACTCCTGTGAAATTTTAGTGATTTATCATTGTATATTTTAAGCAGCCTCCGGCACATTACTGTCCTCTGATGGGCTGTCAAAATGTTACTCCCTGTAATTTTCCCCTTACTCATGAGCTTAATCCACAATAAAAGTGGCAAGTGGAGACCAGATTGAGAAAGGGGTCTAATGCTGATTGTCAGTGTACCTGTGTCTTCCTTACTCCTTCTCCTAAATTGGGGATAGCTAAATGGCAGCATCCTCATCAAGACCAGCAGCAATTTCCCTGGGACATGTGGCATTTTTACCTTGCCTTACTTGTGATTTCCAGGACAGAAACTTCTAACTTGCATTCCTTAGAAAAGTACGCTCTGCTTCCCCATAGCTTTGATCTCTTCCCACAACACAAAATTAAATGAAGGAGCATTTATTTTGGTAGTAAAATATTTAGTATAATGAAGTTCACAAAGCAATTAAGTTTTACAAAAGGGCTTTTTTTCCTGATGAATACAGCAAATATTAACGTATAAAAACTAAAACTGAAACATCTGCAAATTCTGGTGTTTATATCAAGACAACAACTTGACTTCAATAGCTGTGTGAATGTTTTTGTATAGACAGAGAAATGTTTGTAATGTCTGCATAAGACATACCTACATTTCCTGGAAAATCTAATTATACTCTTTCATTCACTTCTCTTTACAAAGCCTTTAACCTTGACATCTATTTGGCTTAGTAAAGTCAATTATTTATTGTTTTAGTGGTAATAGTCTTCTGTTTCCACTCTCTAAGCCCAGTGTCATCTCTGGGTGTGCGTTTGTATGTACGGATGCAAGCATATGTATGAAAACAGAAGGAAATAAAGACAGGTCTATAATACAATATCTTCCAAATTCAGCAGTTCACATCTGTTTTCATGAATCCTGTTTTATTCAAGTCTTTTGCACAATTTGCAATTTTCCTATTGTCAGACGAGTCAGATCTTAATGAAATTTCTTGGGCATTATCTAAAGTAACACTCCAAAATCATGAGTTTGACTTAAAATCACGATATATTATTGAAAACATTCAGCATTCTCTTGACTTACTGCCTCTTTGTATGATTACTTTCTTTATATTTTGTAGATTTTTATGAAATCTCAAGGGCTAGAAATTTTCAATTAATTGCCTTATTCCAAATTATAGTATTTAATATAATTTGGAAAAATATAAACTGTCATCACTAAAATAGGTACTTGACAGCTGGCTTCCATATAACAATGGCAAAAGCAAAACCTTTTGCAGGATTGGGGATGCAGTAAAACTGAAAAATTGTGAACAGAAGAAAGGGAAAAACGCATATAGGCTTTTCACTGGTAACAAACTGAATGAGGCATCAACTCCTAATAATCTCATAGGTTTCTTAAGCTGTTAAACCTGATTGTCCCTTGAAATAAAGAAATATTAGATGAGACTATCACAAATTGGCTTAGCTCAAATTATGTACAAAATAATGAATTTATTTTTTCCTAATTCTCCCCCAAATCAATACAGTAATGCCATAGGAGAGTATAATTTTTGAAGTGTACTCATTATAACCAAAAGATCCTGAGCATT
The DNA here is from genome assembly GCA_013398915.1 of Dromas ardeola. Lineage (NCBI taxonomy): Eukaryota > Metazoa > Chordata > Aves > Charadriiformes > Dromadidae > Dromas > Dromas ardeola. The sequence goes on along the minus strand of VYZM01007113.1, from coordinate 282,882 downwards.
AATAGTTGCTTAGCTGTCTGATATTACACAGTTTTCAATGAATTCCAGAAATCATTTATGTACTTGTCAATGTTAAGACAAGCTTCTCAGGAAGTTATATATTGTGTGCAAGGCTTATTATAACCAATTGACAAAGTTTTTTAAGTTTAAAACGTACAGCTTGTAAATAAATAGAAACATTCCAAAAATTATGGGCTTTCTATTCTACTTATCTCTGTAAGTAATTTCCCATATATATTCGCTGTATATTATCATATTGCTATGGCATTTATTTTGTATTTACACTAACTTGCATCTCCACTTTTTAATCTCCACTTATGCACCATATTTATGAAAGGAGAGCATGAAGAACCATAAGAAGAAAATCTGGATGTGATAACAAGTTTGTAATCACAGCAGAACTATTATCCATACTAGCAAATACCCATCAGGACAGCTGCTGTTATTTGCTGGTTCCTGGCAATTCCTCGCCCTTGGAGCCTGGGGCAATCCATCTCCAAACAGGTTGCAGCTCCTCTCTGTGGCTTTGCTTTCCCTGATTGTCTTTAGCCTTAAGAGAAAGACTCACACCTCTCACGGTGCCAGCACACTTTGCATGCACAGAAGTTTATACGGTCATGTTAGGCTGGAGCCCAGACTCATCTCCTCCAACATTTCACACCGCCAGCGTGTTGTCAGACACTTTTCTACAGGCATGGAGTAAGACAAATGGCTTTTTTATGCACAGGATGGATTGGGGCAGATTGGCTTGAGTGCGAGCTCCACCTCTTTAGGAGAATGGCGCTGACTCCTTGCTGCATGGCAAACTCCAAGCCCCTGGGCACCACAAAGAAAACAACTCGGGCACAGATGGAGAGCCCCAAGCACAACTGAAAACCCATAACCCCAGACAGCAAAATGCCCTCTTGTCCACCTCTCCTCATCTTCTGTGCGGCGCTGGTATGTGCGAAGACCATAGAATCATGGAACTGTCTAGGTTAGAAGGGACCTTTAAGATCATCGAGTCCAACCATCAGCCTAACACTGACAAAAGCCATCACTACACCATGTCGCCAAGCACCATGTCTACCCATCCTTTAAATACCTCCAGGGATGGTGATTTCACAGCTTCCCTGGGAAGCCTGTTCCAATGTTTCATAACCCTTTCCGTGAAGAATTTTTTCCTAATATCCAATCTAAACCTCCTCCGGCGCAACTTGAGGCTATTTCCTCTTATCCTATCGCTTGTTAGTTGGGAGAAGAGACCGACCCCCCACCTCTCTACAACCTCCTTTCAGGTAGTTGTAGAGATGAATCAGTAGGCAGAGATGACAAGCAACCTTTGCTTGTGGTACGATGTGGTTTTATGGAAAAGTCAGGTATTTTTGGACAGGGAGACCTGGGGAGGAAGGAGTTCATACTAGGGTAAATTACAGCAGTGGCATGCAGTGTTTTGTATGGAGTTACTCCAAGTAGAAGATGATACACGTTTCTTTCCTGCTTACTTCTTGTGATGCCTTTACAAAAGCTTTTGCAAAACAAACAAACAAACAAAAAAACCAAACAGTAAAATTAGGTAGAGAAAATCTTTAATTTTAGAAAAAGTCTGGCCAGCTCCACTCACTGTTTTTCTTGTTATGTATTTGTGTGTGATAGCTTCTCACCCTTGCATGACAAAGCAGAGGCTTCAAAAGGGAATAGAGGTGTGTGTTCAAATTACACTTTGGTAAGAAAACAGAAAAGTATGAGCATGAACCACTGATCTTCTTAAATACACTGATGGGAAAAGTTAAGAGCTTTCCCCTCTCTCTCCTCAGAGAAGAAAAATATGTCTACTAATAGAATAGTACTTCAAGGACCAGGTTGCACCTCTTCTCATCTAGGATCAGCCTCAGGCTGGCCACCACAGACCTACAAGAAGTTCCCCCAAAACTGATGGGCCAGGTTACGAACCTGGATGGAGGCCACAGATCAACCAAAGAGCAAAATCTGATGGCAACGTTCGGGGGTGGGGGCTTTTCCCTGCCGAAAGACGGACTGCCCCGTGTTATCTAACGTCAAGGGTACCAAGAACACTCGAGGCGTATCAAACTGCCCTTGGTTTTGATTCAGAGACCGAGGAGCGAGGGCCGTGCTGTGGCGGTGGCCAGTGACCCCAGCACCTGGCGCAATTGCCCGGTACGGCCCGCAGGCACGGCGCGGGGCAGCACCCTCACTCCCCCACAGCCTCCCACATCGCCCTCCGTCGCCTGGCAGAAATTCCCCCGCCCGACAGCTTTCCCCGGAGGAAGGGTGCGGGGAAGCCGGTGCCCAAACCCGGGCTAAGGGTAGCCCTGCCGAGCCGAGCCGAGCCGAGCCGGGGAGCAGCGCGGCCGCGCTCGTAGCAGCACCCCAGAGCCCGGCTGCCGGGATGCGGCCGCAGAGGGGAGGGGAGCAAGAGCGACGGCGCCTTCCCCCCGGAGAAGAGCGAAGTTAAATAGCCAGCGCGGCTCCTCCGCCTTCCCTCTCCCCTCCTGGCTCCCTCCACGTCCCACCCCCCGCCCCGCCCGGGCCGCGGGGCAGAGCGCGGTGCGGTGCCAGCCTTGCCCCGCGGAGCCGGGACGCCGGCGCTGCCGGTGAAGGGGGCGGGNNNGGCCGGGGAAGGGGGCGGGCTTTTCGGGAACCGGGGGGTGCCTTGAAGGCGCCGCGTCCCGCCGAGCCGCCCGTCTTGAGAGGACTTCAACGCCAGCTGCATGGGAGGAGATGAGCGTGGCGGGGAAACAGCCTCCTCCAGCACCGCTCGAACGACCCGGCAGCCTCCTCGTCCCTACCTGGGCAAGTAGCCGCTTTTCCCCCCTCAGACCGTCCCGGTACCTACTCCCGCGGCGGGGCGGGGAGGGTCCCGCCG
>VYZM01007113.1:197935-276748 GCA_013398915.1 Dromas ardeola | reverse complement strand
TTTTTTTTTTTTTTTGGAAAGCAAGTCCTGGGGCATTGCTGTTTTTTCAAAACTTGGCACCCACCAATACAGAAGCTTCCTGAAAGTGAACACTAGGTGTCATGTTACCACAAACATCCGTGTCTCGCCTCTTCCCTGTCTACCTTTTCAGGGTCAACGTTTAATCTTGCCATTTTCTTAAATAAATGACCACCATTAATATTCCACACCAGTATGTTGTTAGGGTTAGACTGCATTCAGTCACACTACATGTGACTGTAAGGAGCTTCAACTTGCTGATGTTTTTAATTAAAAGTTCTATCAGCACCAAGATGCCATGGATTTCAAGATTATTTCCAAGATCTGTCTATGCCACAATACAAATCAATAGGATATACTTATTAACTGAAACTTTGCCTCCCATAGACTAATTTTCTATTAAAATTCCTTGCTGGGCAAAAGCTGATTTCAGAAACTTTTGTTGTGAAGTGAACAGAATTTGTTTCCTCATTTGGGGATGGAAAGCACAAGAAAAAAGGTGGTGGAGCTTCATGACTGGGAGGGGGTGTCCATGTATTCCATTATATGAAGCCTGATGATTACCTTCCAGTGCAAATTTTGTTGACTTCCCACTAATTTGGGAAGATTTTTTTTTCCCCTAAAAATCTGCGAAATAAATAGTTTCAACATCCTGTTAAAGAAATTCACCAAGCACTTCCTAAATATCAGAGTATGTGAATGTTACGCATTTCTTCACTTGGCTTCCCTACTGTCACAAACCAAATCTGAATCCTGCTTCTACCCATATATATCTCCATGAAAACAGTTATCAAACTGATAAAAACATATTTAAGCTTATGGCTTTAACTTCTTAATGGAAATAAGACTTGTGCCCACCTACTGTTCTGAAAAACAGTGTCTGATCTCAGAAAAAGAACAGCGTTAGTATTCTTTTTACAGCTCAGATCTGTGTTTCATATTGTAAGCATTTTTTTTCTGATGTTTTAAACATTCCTTGAGATGAATATAAATAGAATCACTTTCACTTGGGAGTGCAGAGACTGTTGAGAATAGAAATGGTAGCAGAGCTCAGCAGAAGGAACAGGGCATGACCGTGTTCCTACAACACTGACACCTAATATTGCTTGTCAGTGGCATCATGATAATAGAGACAGCAAACACAAATCAGACTCATTCAGGTTGAAAGGGACCTTGGGAGATCCGCGAGCCTAACCTGCTCCTGAAAGCTTGTGACCGTGTTGAATTCAGAGCGAGTTGCTCAGGGCTTTTCCCATTGTATCTTTAAAACCTCCAAGGATGGAGACCGCACAACCTCTCTGGGCAGCCTACTCCCTGCTGGGTTGTTTTCCCCGTGAAGCAGGGGCGGCTGCTGTTAGATCCTCCCTAAAGACACTTCTTTAGGTTCAAGCAAGCCCAGCTTACTCATCTGTTCCTTACAGGGGACGTCATTCAGCCCCCTGACCATTTTGGTGGGCATCGATTGGACTTGCTCCCATTGGTCAGTGTGTTTCTTGTATTGCGGTGCCCAAAACTGTGTGCAGTCTAATGAGTGCCAAGTAAAGTGGAAATGATTACATGGATCATGTCTCTGTTGTTGCTGATGCTGTTAGCCTGCATGGCTGGCAGTGCGCACTGGTGACTGTACAGCCTTCTGTCCACCAGGACAGAAGGATCCCTGGTCCTTTTAAGCATTATTCTTCCCTTCCCTCCATGATATCTCAGAGAGAAATCCTTAGCGATGAAAGTTTTTAAAAAGCAGATGGCTAGTAAAAGTGCCTCTTTTCCTCCATTAGTTAAGAATGAATGCATAACTCAAGGGGAATTTAGCAGATAATTGTACTTGTTCTTTTGCGTGCTGTTTCATGTACCCTTTTTTTCTTTCCCCCACCAAAAGCAGGGAAAGGCTGACGCTGACTTTCATCTGAAGTTAAGATTCATTTACTATTAAAACTGCATGGTAAAATGAAGTACTTGCAACAATTTATTGGATTTGCTCATCCTTCATATTACTGACGAAGCTGACAGTTAAAGCCAATGGAGGTCCAAGATTGTGCTTCACTCCAAACACTCTTTGTCAGCAACACTCACTTAATACAAATATGATCTACATTTTTTGGGGTCTGTTTTCTTTGAAAAAGGCAGGCTGATTCTCCTATTTTGAATTCCTCTGTAGCTGCTTGTCTGAACTTTCTGTCTGAAGAACAGTGTGATTCCAGCGTGAGCTGTCATGCTAGAACCCTTCTGCCACTCTTTATGTATATCAGCAGGCAGGTTTCTGTAATGAGATTTACAAACTCTCTAAAGTATATAACCTTGAAAAGCTGGAACCCTTTAGCAAAATCTAATCAATATTATCTCATTTATCATCTCCTTGTGAAGTTCAGATTGTACTGGGAACAAAATGCATTTGTAGTATTTAGAGAAGTTCTGGGCAAGGAAATCGATGCAAAACCTCAGTTGTTTTGTACTGTATTTAAAGAGTCATAGTACATGCTTACACTGTATGATATTGTAAAACCATTAGCCTTATAATGCTTCCCTCCACCATGCCAAACTTGCAGGACTGTTTATGCTTCTTGTTTTGGGGTTTTTGCCTTTGCATGGTTTATATGTGACTTCTGAGTCACTAGATAGATAAAATCTGAGGAGAAAGTTTTCCCCTAACAGGCAAGTTCTATGTAATGCAATCTGCTGTGCCAACTGCATCTGGAGTAGCTTTTTTCATAGGTAGTTATCATCCACACTGTAGACGCACTTCCCAGAGTCTGAGTGGCTGACTCTTACAGCACTTCCTTGGTCTAAAGCCATACTGACATCCGCATTTTACTTACAGAGATGTGTAGCAGAGAGGAGTTAATTGATTTGTCAAGGACCACAGAAGCAGTCTTACCCAGAGATGGAATCAAAGCCTTTTGGTGTCAAATCTTTATCATCAGCTCTTGATGATTCTTCTTTGCCACAAAATAGAAGTTTGGTGGTTATACCTTTTGATGGGGATTCCCTTTTTATGCCCAGTTTTGTGGAAGGGACAACAAGAAGAGGAAAATGAGGCTCACAGTCGCTCAGCCTGTGTTTTGCGATGGGCTATTTTCACATAGCTAGTGGAAATACAGTGTGTTGGCTGCACTGTGCGTGCTGGTGGACAGAGATTCCTCAGTGCTAATATTCTGGTTCTTAATAGTAACAGTTGTTAACATCTATCTGTACACTGGATAAACTGTAAATATTATACTGAATTTCAGAGTACACTGTGGAGTGGGTGAGCATTATTGTTCCTACTTTACCAGTGGAGATGCTGGAGAAAAGAGGGTTTAGTTAAGATCAGGGCTTTTTTTCGTTTGTTTTTTTTTAATTTGGACTGAGTAAATTGTCTTTCAGTACTTTACATTTCCTGAATACATGATGAAACTTCCCCAAAGATTACATGGAGAATGTTTTTAATTTTTAAAGTTTTATACCATATCTCAATTAGATATTTTTTAATTTTTTTTTTCCTGTATGAGTAAATCATGTGCTATTCTGTCCCATTCAGTAATGGATGCAGACTTCTTTGGAGAGTACTTTCATTTAACTTACGAGCACAGGCATACGTTCTTCTGCTGCATGTGTAACTAAGTAATAGCATATTTAGCATCACCAAGAATATGGATATATTATATAGCTTACATAATAGCTAATATATAACATGAAAAATACTGAAGAATGAGCATACACATTCAAAACAGTGCTAAATAATATGGGAGATAATAATGAGTATTTATTTTGTTTCCTCTGTAGAAGCTGTCTTTTTCCTCTAAGTTGTCCTGCGTGTAAAACTATTAAGTTTATTGGACGAAATGTCAGAAGAATTGATCTCATATTGGATATCATGAGGACGCGCGGATATTCAAAAACTGTCACGAGCATACAAGCATGTGTTGCCATCTTCCTCTCCAGCAAAGCCAGTTCAATCAACAGGCAAAGAAATGGGTTTTTCATTTGTTTCACTGGCTGCAGCTAAGACATAGATAGTGCGAGGAAATTCATAGGCACATATCTTTCCATACAAATCCCATCAAAAAGTATTAAGGCATGTTTTTAGAAAGGCTTAAGGAATTACTGATCGGTCGTGTTGTGTTAATAAAATGCAAGCTTCTTCTGTACTAATAAAATATTCTACTTTCTTCAAGCAGGCATTACAATCTAATTTTATATGATGTGTCTTTTCCTTTATTTTTTTTTTCAACATACGCTGTTTTACGCAGCATTTTTATAAATGTAGCATTTAGACATTCTTCTGCCACCCTTCACAAGCCCCGATGCAGCGGCAATATAAGGGTATGCAGGAATCTGTGCTGTGTGCTCATTTTCAGAATTCAGTTGAAGCATAAGTAAGCATATGTTGCCAGTTCAGCCTGACAGTCTTGTTTTGTGATGTAGCTACTGGTTTTTATAAAATCTTTTCCTTTTCTAGTTTTGAATTGTCAGTGTAGTTATCAGTTGCATCAACACACTGTTTTATGCAACTATTTATTGTACTTTTCGTTTAAAAGATGAATTAATTACTAAGGCATCTGGTGCGTCATATGGTGCATATGCTGGATGTGCTAAACAGAATAGTCTTTTTTAAATAATAAGAGAAAAATGACATTACATAAAAGGATTAGACTTTTTAGTGTGCTTTGAAGAGTAACTGTACTATACTAAAATCTCCAAGTCTGTTATTCAGGATTTTGCGATCATTAAAGGAATCTTTGATTCTACTGGAACAAGTGTGCATACCTGTATGTATCTGTACTTGTAATATGTGAAAAATAGAGGGGAAAAAACCCCACCATTTTCTGACAAGAACTTTATTATACACAGGCTAGTTATATGGTACTTTTTGCAAATGATAATCACAGAATGTGTTATGGTTAGTTCCATTTATAATTCATAAGGCAAAAAATTTTTATTCTTACTGTCTATAGAAATTATATATCCTCCAATGTTATCAAATGAATGAAGACCTTCTCAGTCTTCAGATAACCTATGGGTAATAGATACACTTCAACCCATTGTATCTAACTCCACACAAACCTCCAATTGCCTTGGTATGCTTAAGACAAACTTCCCACTCATTTTAGATTAGAAAATTACTGAAATCTACCATAGCCAAAATTACCAACTGACACCAGTTTAAGTTTGAATTACTAATTTGCTACATAGCGTCTCCTCCAAGGGAAGGTTGGCAGAAATTTGATATGGGCCAGTTTATTCACTCTTTGCAGTTATACGACTTTGTTCCCAGTCAAGTGAAATTCAATATGTATCACCCCTTTTATTTATAAAGTCACAGAAGATGAGGCTTAAATCTGTCCAGTGTACCTTCCATTTACAAAAATCAGTTTCTTCATTGAAATTAGGCTTACAGAAGTTTTAACAGCTGTGGGGTTTTTTTTCTTTGTTAAAGGGGACATTAACAAAAGTATGGCTGTCACTACACAGTTTAAGCAATCAAGCAGGATGCATTGGTATCAAAGGACTTTCAAAAGCAACCTTTTCAGAAAAAATACTGATTCCAACAAGAAAGCAGCCTGCTTTAAGCATATCTAGTTTAGGAGTATGTGTGTACTCCTAAAGGTAGGGTGTCCAGGAAGCAAGTCTGAAGCCTGAATTGTCAAAATGCTACCACAGCAGCCTACTGGTGAGAATTAATGAACTGAGATTGTTTAGATCTGATTTGCACATACAACCCCAAAGAGCCTTCTGTTTTTTATGACAGTCGAACAATATAAATTGTAACTTGTAAGAATACTTCCTTCTACTGACTTTTACTACCTGTAATTGAACCTTTAGAATATGAAAACAGAAATTAGGTTTGTAATTCTTACCAAGGGCAATCCTGTAGCAGTTGGAATCATCTGTGATGAATACCCTCAAGAATATTTCTTTCACATGTCAGGAAAGAACAAGTAATCTTTTACTAACTCCAAGTCAGGAAAAAACCCAAAGCAATCACAAATAACAATCTTGATTTTTTTTTTGTCACCTCTTCATTTTTTAGTTCATGATGTGTGACTAATTGTGCTTATGTACTGTTGTGCTTATGTACCCCTCTACTTCTCTCCTTCACTTTTTTCTGCTTCTTCTTTATAATCCTTGCTTTACCCCTTAAAAGAAAAAAATAGATTTTCAGGCTTTCTCATTAGCTGAACATGTACTTTTTGTAGATGCTCCATTTCACAGTTTATTACACTAGTTTACAAGAAGTAAACAAAAATGAAGCGGGGAGAATTTTTTTTTTTTTTTTTAATGGCAGAAACATTATAGGGTAGTTATTAAAGGGAATGGATGTGAAAGGAGAGAGCAGGCAGACAGATGTTACCTAGATGTCAGGGAGCACTGGGTTGTTTTTTCTGGGTAACTTGTATCTGTGTGTAGTAGGGAAAGTCCATATTTCAGTCTCTGCTATCTCTTGTTTCTTCTTTTGAGCTTTCAACAGTTTGACAGAATTTCATAAATGTCAGTAAGGCTAACTTGATGTCTATTGGCTGTAGTTTCCATAGCTAAATATAGTTAAATGTAGTAAACCTGCTTGAGTTTACTCTGTAATTCTCGTAATTCTAGTGTCATTTTAATCTGACCAGGTTCAATCTAATTCTATTCCACAAAAACATCTTGCTTCATCAATTTATAGCATAAAATGAAGACGTGATCTTTTAAAATTTATAAAAGTTCTCCTATATTAGTCCAATATGTGATTCATTGCAAAGTGTTACAAAAAAAGTGCATGGAGTGCTTCATATATATATTTTTAAGCAATTAGTTTTAGGCCTATTTGCACTGGGAGAACTATAAAAATATTTTTGTATTTTGAAAATTAGCTCCAGACTATGCTGCCTTACAAAAGTTATGATTTAGCCTACATATCTAGCAGAAGAAAGATAAATAAAACAACCCCACCAGCCTATTGCTGTGGTTTATGGCACTGAGGTGTGAGATGAACACGATGCAGTTCCATATATTACTTTTGGATGGAATTTTTGTGTGGTTAAAAGTAGACTGTTTTGTAGAGCATCATTATTTTTCAAGTATTTCTGTGAAACTGGCAAACAGAGGCCAGCCAAGAGAGTGTTATCAGTATAAATTGAAAAACTCTTGTCCTAGGGAGTAAGGATCTTCTCCCTTTAAATTAAGTAGTCAAAACATTTCTCCAAAATGAAAGATGAGGGAACGTCATTTAGGGCTAAGATGAGCGTTTCTGTGTAACTGCCATCCAGAGGGACAGGCTTGAGAAGTGGGCCTGTGTGAACCTCATGAAGTTCAACAAGGCCAAGTGCAGGGTCCTGGGTTGGGGCAATCCCCGGTATCAATACAGGCTCGGGAGGAAGGGATTGAGAGCAGCCCTGAGGAGAAGGACTTGCGGGTACTGGTGCATGAAAAGATGGACATGAGCTGACAACGCGTGCTTGCAGCCCAGAAAGTCAACCATACCCTGGGCTACATCAAAAAAAGGGTGGCCAGCAGGGCGAGGGAGGTGATTCTACCCCTCGACTCCACTCTGGTGAGACCCCACCTGGAGTACTGTGTCCAGTAGTGTGTCTGGGGCCTCCAACAAAAGAAGGACATGGACCTGTTGGAGCAGGTCCAGAGGAGGGACACAAAGATGATCAGAGGGCTGGAGCACCTCTCCTATAAGGACAGGCTGAGAGAGTTTGGGTTGTTCAGCTTGGAGAAGAGGAGGCTCCAGGAAGACCTTATCGCAGCCTTTCAGTACTTAAAGGGGCCTTTTAAGAAAGATGGGTACAGACATTTTAGCCAGGCCTCTTGCGATAGGACAAGGGGTGATGGTTTTAAACTAAAAGAGGGTAGGTTTAGACAAGATATAAGGAAGAAATTTTTTACAATGAGGGTGGTGAAATGCTGGAAGAGGTTGCCCAGAGAGGCGGTAGGTGCTCCGTCCCTGGAAATATTGAAGGTCAGGTTGGATGGGGCTTTGATCAACCTGATCTAATTGAAGATGTCCCTGCTTATTGTGAGAGGGTTGGACTAGATGGCCTTTAAAGGTCCCTTCCAACTCAAACTATTCTATGATTCTAACTGATTTGTCTGACTATAATCTGCTTTTATTTATGGTGTTGATGTTTCATTAGGAAGGCTTCTCACTGAGAGCTAATTCTCTATCGTATAATTAATTGGATGTGACTTAAAAGAACAATCCAAGCAGTAGTCTATGTTCTGTATTTATAATCTGCAAGAAATAGTAAAAAGTGTTTTCTTTCTTAAATATAATGGAAAATTGTCATCTCAACATTGCACAGAATAAAAATCAAGATACACTAATTGTAAATTGCAATCTAAATAGTCTCTCATCAGCTTGCTTGATATTTACAGATCAAATATCTTGTGGAACTAATTTCATGTTCTTATGTGAAATTAAGGTGCTTTCACTAATGAGCTCTACAGATACTTTTTATGACTGTTTCAGTTAACTGGAACATAACAACTTGTCTTATTTTTTTGAAGACTTAATAGCCTTCCAATCTCTCCACTGGTGGTACAGGGTAAACTGTGATTTATAGGTACAGCCATACCTCAAGGTGTGGGAATTTCATTGGATGTGGTCAAATAACTGCTGTAGAAGCAGAATACTACTCCATTCAGATCATACCCTTCTGAAGACAGGTTTTGTTATCCTTTCCCTTCAGTAGGTGAGAATTACTGGCTACCAACTACACTAACAAGGCCATGGCATAGCTCCAAGCACTAAAATACATTTGGGCATACTGTTAAACTTTTAGCATTTTCCTTAGCATAATTTTATTCTAGGCTAATTAGCAGTCCTACAGACAATATCGAGACCGTGAATTGGGACCATTCCTGTGGGCAGCATAACTGTGGTTCACGCCTTCAGGGAGGGCAAAAGTGCTTAGATTCACTGATACGAGTTGTGCCAGCTGACCTCCAGGCCCTCAGCTGCTTTATTTGTTAGTATAGATGCTACCACTTATACTTTTCCTCCTCACTGTAGCTGTCCCGTTTGTGATTGATTCTAACCTGATGTGCTCAGAAGTGTTTGAGACTTGCTGATCCTTTTATTCAGCGGAATTTACTAACAGTGAGCTGAGTAAAGGACTATTTTTTTTCCAAAACAAACAAATATTTATATACACTGTGGACTGCAGAAGAAAGCATAAAATGGTGATTGAAAATATTCCATTCCAAAGAGTCTTTTATTGCATCCTAGGACATGTGCATTAATATTTTACTTTGGATTAGGGATGTAGTCTTCAGGTGGATCTTGTTATCATCCATATTTATTGCCATATGTTGCAAAGTGGTTTGGAGTGCACCAAAGGTCTATCCTATGTTGGTAAGTAGCGCATCTGAATACAAGTAGATTTGTGGAGTAAGAAAGAGGGGACTGAACATTCACGCGATATGGATCCCTGGGGGGTTGCTTCAGATTAGTTCTAGCCTGATCCTGTGGACTGAACACGCACTAGTGGTGGGGCTCTCTAGGTTTGCTCCTGGAACACACCTCCAGTTTGTGCGCTCTGAGACCACGCTACAATGCAGACCACAGCATGAGAAGTGGAAATGACTAGGGGAAGATTTGCTTCAAAAATCTGCTAGTGTGAACTAAAATGCTGATACAGAAGCATCCAAGCTGAATGTCTTTCAGATGGAACTAAACTGAAAAATGTTTCATAGATGCGCCTGTTTAATTGCAGCCACTAATGAGAGTTCAGTCCATGGGACCATGCTGTAGCATTTCTTTACACCTTGGGCTATTCCCTTTTTTTCTTTTCTTTTTTTTTCTGCAGTTGAAGTCTGCTGTTACTTCATCTGGTCTTTGCAGCAGCTTTCTGCGTATCTGAAGACTGTCAGTATATCATCTGTAGTATAAGCAGCATCAGCCCTCTGACACTTTGTATCATGTATTTTCTTTGATATTGACTTTTTTCAGTTGGCCCATACCTGTCTGTAAAAATTGTTTATGGAACTCCAACTGTGGCTTGGTCAATATGCTGAATCGAGCAGTATTACTCCAGACGTATCTCATGAAGTACTCATAATTACAGATCCTGGAGCGGGAAATAGATGATTGACTTATGTTCGGCTTCTGATTTTCCCTAATCCTCCTAATTCTTTTATGATTAAAAAAAAAAAAAAGTTTGCCATGTTTTTGTAGCTATTTCTTTCCATTAAAATGGTTTTGTGTACTTGACTTAAGTTGTCGGATTTTAGCATCCAGATTTACAGCCTTTTTGATAGCAGAATCCCTTTATATGATTGCAAAGTGAATGCTATTCTGGGTATTATTAACAGGTTCACAACTGAATTGATCATGATGAAGTTTAAATACTTATTTAAACATTAATTCTTGTTATAGCAGTGATAACCAGTTTAAATGTTTGAGTTGGAGCTACTTGTGTGATTTGTGTATAGCATGTTCTATAAAGAGTACTCAGAGCTATACTCACCAACCAAGTCCACAGATCTACTACCACTCGTTTGCTTGGTTTATGTGAGAGAAAAAGGATTATTAATTGCTGTTGAGTTTATTTCATGAATTGCATGGGAGAATTATTCTGCTTAACTTGCCACTTAATTTTTCTGCAGCAAAGTAAACTGGGGAATTTGTGATTCAGGAATCAGAAACCTTTCGGGAATGGTATGCCATAAAGCATGCTACTTAAACCCACATGTATGTATGTGTGTATATTTTATGTTTTTCTGCTTTGCCAGGCTGGAGCTAAGTTTCAGTTGGAGCTGGGAGAGCTTGCCTCTTAAAAGTAGGATGTCTGAAATATTTAGGTAGTATGTGAGATCATGATTCCCAGATCCAAGGTTCAAGTTTGCAGATTCCACCAAATCTATCTTTAGAGATGCACAAAGTCATCTGAGCAATCTGTTCTTATGCAGTTTCATGATGAAGGTGTTTTCCATTCATTCCAATTGTAATTCTAATAATTATTTCTAAAAAGAAGAAAATGAAGAAACACAAGTAGATGAAGCCTGGAGAAGAGAAGGCTCTGGGGAGACCTTATAGCGGCCTCCCAGTACCTGAAGGGGGCCTACAAGAAAGCTGAGGAAGGACTGCTTACAAGGGCATGTAGCGATAGGATGAGGGGCCATGGTTTTAAACTAGAGCAGGGTAGGTTTAGATTAGACATTAGGATGAAGTTCTTTAAAATGACGGTGGTGAGACACTGGAACAGGTTGCCCAGAGAGGCGGTGGAGGCCCCATCCCTGGAGACATTCAAGGCCAGGCTTGATGAGGCTCTGAGCAACCTGACCTAGTTGAAGATGTCCCTGCTTACTGCAGGGGGGTTGGACTAGATGACCTTTAAAGGTCCCTTCCAACCCAACACATGCTATGATTCTATGAAGGCCACCTTTCTAAAGTTTGTTTGTGTTACCACTCACTGTCTTCTCCCCTAAAGGAGAAAATCTGTAGAAGAGTACAATTTTGAGCATTATGAAAGGTTCTTCACTCTCTCTCTCCTTCTCCAGAGTTTTTTGACTATTAGAGTTATTTTATGAAGGAGAATAAAGGAAGCCTCAAATTACAGAAATTTTTCAGAGTATGTTAAATAAAGATTTGGCCATGACATTTATCTTCTTTGTCAAGGAAACTTCTGGATCTAAGCATAAGATCGTGATGTATCTTCATACTAATAAACAAAGAGAATTATATTCTGTCTTGCTGTGACTTACTTTGCTGCGTGAGATTACTTTTGTAATAGTGAAATCTGTACCTGATTAGGTCCAACCATCTCTCCAGCCAGAGTGGAGTGACAGACTAGAAACCTTCTCCATGAGCAAGAATGGCTGTCACAATACTCAGTAGACTTGGCAGGATAAGAGTTTTGTTAAACAGGGAACTCACGACTATGCTTCAGTGCAAAAATGCAGCAAAGATGGAGTTTAGAAACATTGCATGGTTGTGTGGGAATAGTGTCAGGACAGTCAAAGCTCATCTTGACTTAAGACTCGCAAGGGACACTTAGGGCAACAAGAGGAGTTTCTATCACTATATTAGTAATAAAAGGCTGAACAAGGGACATGTGGGACTGTTGCTGAATGGTGGAGGTGGAAGTGTACACAAAGCTGAGGTACTTTGGGACGAGAGGAACAGGCCTCAAGTTAGGACAAGAGGAAATGGCCTCAAGTTGCTCCATGGGAGGTTTAGGATGGATACTAGGAAAAATTTCTTCACTGAAAGGGTTATCAAGTATTAGAACAGGCTGCCCAGAAAAGTGGTTAAGTTACCATCCCTGGAGGTATTTAAAATAAATGTAGATGTGGATCTTAGGGACATGGCTTAATGGTAGACTTGGTTCTTGCTCCTTTGAAGAGGCTGGAAATAAATTAGAACTGAAGGAGATCTAATCCTAAGTCAAAACATGGGAAAGTCACACAATAAAATGGCCATTGTCCAGAAATACCACAACACCGTTGTTATTGAACAACAACTGGGAATAATTTATTTTCTAATATAAAGATTTAACTTTATGGATATATATCAATGGGATGGAGAAAGTATTTTTTAGGAGACTTTTGAAAGCTAATGTTATACTTGTAATTTCTTTTTTTGTTTAATGTGAAATGTATGATGCTCTTCTGCAGCAACTCATGTATTAAAACCTTGAAAATGCCATCATCCAGTAATGAAATTTTATTTTCATATTAGCAATTTAAATTAGGCAAAATTTGTTGAAGATGTATTATTGGGGACAGACAGAACTGCATTTCAAATTCAAACCCAGCTCTGCTGTTACAGTTTTTAATTACTTAATATCAGTTCTTTTAAAATAGTAGCTGAGAAGGTGATATAAATGTGTTGTGCTATTCAGGATTTTCATTAGAATAGAAGTACTCAAATCATGAACAAGCTGAACAGAACTTGGAAACTCAAGGGTTTTTTTGTTTGTTTGTTTGTTTTTTTTTCAATCCAGGATGGAAAAGCAACAAACCTGGTTTGTAACTATGGAGAAAAATTACATGCATTTAAAAAGATGAAAAATTAACTAACTGAAACATGCAGAGATGTAAAAAGAAAGAAGTGGATTGAGCAAAATGCAGAGGGGAAATAGCAGAAAAGAACAAGAAGTGAGACATATTAATTATTTTCAGCAAAACTTTTTTTTTTTTTCTTCTGCAGCTGTGGTTGTCTCAATTTTCTTGATATAACTGAAATATTTTATTTACCTCAAGCAGTGAAACACTAAGCAGATCACTTTTCTGTATGAAATGCTGTATGGCAATATGAGTAAATAACATCTGCAGTTACTTTACAACTTATTTTAACAACTAAATCTTAATTATTTCTTTTCTCATTTTCATCCTTGATTGATCCATCCATTGATCACTCCACATGGATTGTTACACTTTTGTGGCAGTAACTTTAGATCCACTGGATCTCATTAACCTAAGTGGAATTTCTCTGGGATGCAATTTCTGTTAACTTCAGTGAAGGTGCACAATATATAAATCTGGATAAATTTTTGTAACTAAGTTGTTAGAGTTAGGCTCGAGTCTTATTTTCCCTTGTGCATGAGTGTGCATGTGCATAGTTTGTTTCTTGCCTGTCTTACCCCTCAGTAGTTCTGGAGATTTACAGAGCCAGATTGTGCTTTGCATTTATGAAGAATTTCAAATAACATGCTTTCATGTTCTATGAAGCATAGATTTAATTTGTGATGGCTGAATGTAAATACCTTAAAGAAATGTATGCAAACAGTTTATTTTCTGTGCTATTTAGTCCAGAGCATAGAAGTAAACAACACCCAAAGAATTCTGAAAAGTTACTTTTTCAAAAAATGTTGTGCAATGCAGATATTTGCCTGAAATTAGTCATAATTTCAAAAAGGAAAATAAATACATTTTTTACTGTTGGAAATGATGATAATTAATACCTAGGAGGTTTTCTTTTATTGGATACGTATTTTACAAAACTCATTAGTTTCACATAGTGAAATATACAGAGAAAAGTTACTTGTGTGATCATTATATTCCATTAATCCATAAAGAAAAGAATAAACCCCCCATTTTTCCTGTTTCACAGGACTCTCTTAAACGTTCTGCAAAGTGCTCCTCTTCTGTAAATCCTAGATGAGAAGGAAATCGTGGATGATCTTATCTTTTCTTAGGATAATTTTAGTGTCTTTGTCTGTACCGGGAAGAAAGATGGTGCTGTGTAGATTTGGGTGGGGACAGGGGGTTTTAGAGGTTCTAATGGTAGACGTGAGCCATCAGATCATGGATCCCAACTGGCTGAGGACGGCAATGACAGTAGGTTTACGTCAGGCACAGTGACCTGTTCATTTGAATGTTGCAACCTCATAACCTGAAGTGTAGAACTGGGGATATATACAAATGTTGTTTCTTACTATTTGTTGTTCCTCTAACTTTGAATAACAGCTACTGATTTTTCTAAACTCACTGTTGATGAGGTGGGCTCATACTCCCAAGTTAGCAGATTCACTAGCTAGTTTTAAGGCTTTTTAATATAATTTGCATTTTTAAATTTGATTGAAGGGGTTTGGAAAATAAAAGAATTGTTGATTAACTCTTCTACCTTCATTCACTCTTTTAGTCAAATGTTTTGTGTTCTCCTACTGTTAAGATTTTATCATCTTTTCTCCCGTAACATGTGGGTTTGGCTTTGATACCTGATCTGACACTGAAATGCCAGATTTTTTTCCATATGCTTGGGCTAGACTCTAGCCAAAATAAACTATTCCTTGTGTTTATAAACATAAGATAAATATTTCTTGGTGTTCAAAAGCTCTAAACTGAAAACATATTTTGAAACAGTGGAGGTAGCGAAGTGACCACCAGTGTTTGTCTTTTTTAATTATCCCTTCATCTGGGAACCTTTTCCTTGCTGCGTATTAGCATGCAAAGCTTGACTCTCAATGGCTCCAAACTCTCGAGTATTAGATGAAATCCTCCTGTGTTGGGCACCAGAAAAAGGAGCTTTACACGAATGAGTATGTTGTTCCTGCATTCTTGGAAGTTTGTTTGGCCAGCATTTAAGAGTGCCTATTTACCAATGTCTAATTTAGCACCTTCGGGACTAAATTAAAAACTGATTGTAGCATTACATTCTAGAGACAATACACATTTTGACTTTTGCAATTTAAATTGGTAACTGTATATATGTTCATAGAGTGTCCTATTCTGCAGCAAGGCAAACACTTTCCCATACACAAATTGTGGGAAGTCAAAGCAAGTTTTGGTTTTTTCAGTTTATTTTACCTATTAAATTTCTTTTGGTCCATTAATGTTGTGCAGACAATGTCAAAATCTTTTCTATTTTGGCTATTGCATGGACCTACTTTCACAATGTAATTTATAGTAATTGGATTATTGAATGACTATAATAGTTATCAAGAATTGAGGTAATAGATATAGGCAGAGTAATTTCATGCTTTTCAGACGAGATTATATTACATTTAGGATAGGTCACAAATGACTCCATGACTTCACCAATTTTAATTAACTTTATTATCTAAAAAGAAAAAAGAACCTTGCTAAATTGTCAATCCTTGTAACTTCGGTTGTTATTTTACAGCTAGGAGTTTTCTATGCAAAAGATTTTATCTTTTAATTTTTCTGGACATATTTCCTTTTCATGGTCTTTTCAAAATATTGTTCTGGGCTGTCCTTGAAACTGAAGCGGGTGACCTGCTGGACCAAGATCAGTTCTTCACCGACCTGCCAATCACTTTTCTGTTTGGGAGAGGACTTGTGTTGAAGCTTTGGTGCACGTATTTTGATGTTTTGTCTGTGAAAGCCATTTAATGTGCAGCCTGAGATCTCTGTAAGAAAACTGATGAGCATTAGGGTTAAATACCAGGCCTCATATTCCCTCTCCTAAAGCATATAAACTTGTACAAAGGCAGTGCTTGTGAAGTAGGCAGTGTGGTGCTTGTCACTGCTGAAGTACTAGTTACTGCCCTTGCTAATTTATTTCCCTCTAAATTAACGTGTGCGTGCCACTAAATATTTTCACAGTTTTAACTTTTGTTTCTTCTAGACTTCTGTGTCACTTACTTAAATCACTAAAGCATGCAGGAAACCTCCTTCCAGTGTGGCAGAAGTCTACAGAGATGCTCTTTAAGCACCACCCGGCTCTGTACCGTAATGGCTGTGCCATGCTGACAGAGGCTAGCCTAGTTGTACTGAAATAGTTTAATTTTCACAATTAGCATGCCATTGTAAATAGAACTTAGTTCAGGCTGAGAAAAAGAGCAGAATGTAAAATCAAAGTTACAGTATGGCATTTCACAAAGCTCTCATGCCTTCAAAACCAGAAGCAACGCATTTTGGTGGTAGGAGTCGAGCATCCGAAGCCTGAGGGTACCGCCGGGCCGCAGTGTCCCTGCCCAAGGCCCAGGAGCCCCATAAGACCCCAGCCCAGCACCCTCCGTCCCCATCTGAGCCACCCTGGCACCGGTTGGTGCCAGCTTTCCTCCCAACTTGTTTGGGTTTCCTGGCTTGGTCGTGGCTTGCACCTTTGCCTGATGCTTGGTGGTCTGTTGCCAGGACCACCCTCACTGCCGGCTTGTCTCCCCATCGGGAGCATCCCCACCTCCTGCTGCGCCCCAACACTGAGTGCTTGCCGTGCAGGAGCTGGCTGTGGCAGCTGGCCACCTGCCACTGCTTCACTGGTTGCCTGAGGCTGCGTTTAGTCCTGTACCAGCTGGTGTTTTTCCTCAGATAAGGTATAGAGCAGAATAAAAGGCAAGCAAGTGGTATTGATGTTGTTTACATGTATAGGAAATGTATGCAAAGAATACAACAGAAGGGATGTTATTTTCTGCCCCAAATTACATTATATTCTCCGAATTCCAAAACGGTAAGAAAAGAGGTGAAGGTGTATAACAAAAAGCTTTATTAAATACACTGCCAGTCGAGTAATCTTTCAGGAGGCTGTTTGCTATAGCACTTCCACGTTCATTATTACCAACTAAACAAAGTAATACAGATTGTAATAACAAGTAATTTTTGTAATCTAATCAAACCATTTCAGTTTTGGAATGTGTTTCTTCTGGAATTTATGGACAGCCCATTACCATTTTGGCGAGACAGATTTATTATTTCTGGCTCCTCTGATAGGTGTCATGTTTCAAGTGATAATGAGTCTGTAACTTCACTTGGCAGTTTGTTTAATGATCTGGTGACTGTAATTTTTTCCTCTGGTAGGGATGCTAATGTACCCTACTGCAGCTTGAAGTGTTGCCTCTTGTTCTGTCATTAAGAACAAATGAAATTAATTGATTCTGATTTTCTTTCATATCTGTAATGCTACATTATAAAATAGTTGTCAACTGTGCAGTCAGAATTTTCTTTCTAATGTATCTGTGCTGTCCAGTAAGGGGTCTGATAAAATGACAACAGTAGTTGGAGATAAGGAGTCAAATGAGGAATATTTCATCTTTGTGTTCCCATAGAGAAGTGATATTTCTGACTGCAAATCTCCTGTATTCTGGAGGAAGCTTGACCAAAACCCAGGAGAAAGCAACCTGTATGTTTTTTTTTCTCATTTAAATAATGGGAATTGGTATTCATTGCGATTTGCAAATAATACACATATCTGTTTGGATCATTTCAAGTTGTTTCAGTAGGCAATAACACTTTGAATTGAAAATTCACAAGTTCATCATGAAATAGGTTGGGAGATGGAAAACGTGGATGAGAAAGGTCAGGGTAAATATAAAGCAGTATTCAGTTTTCGTGGGAGCCCAAAGTTAGCATCGCAACTGAGGACAGTGCTATAATGTGTAACTTACAATTTTTAGCAGGAAATAAATTCTGAAAACTAGTAATGTCAGTGACAATGTTGTATTACTAACTACCCTCCACTAAGATGAACAGTGACTGCAGTACATGCTTGTCCGTTCTTTTCAGACTTCTTTTTTAAGTCTGTCTTGTGATTCAAAGAGCATCCACATTTGCACTGGACTGGCAGATGTTCCTTAGCACCATAACACATGGAGTGTGGAAATCTTGAATTCGAGGCCACAACTATTCCATGAGATTGCATGAGATTGCTGACGGTCAGCTAGCAATGTAGATGTCCCCAAAAAGTCTCACTGGATAGTACAATAATTATTTATTATTTATTATTAATAATATTTATTATTAATATTTTGTTATTATTATTTTATTCTGTTTGGAGGAGCTGTACAGCCCTCATCGTAAAGTTAATTAATATTTTGAAATCAGTTATGTCCAAGTATGAATAATGTTTCCTGTAATTGATAATACAGGTTTGTTTTATCTGAGCATGCAAGTGTTTTTCATAACCTCCTGTGGTCAATGATATTTGGTTGAATACGAAACATTTTTCTGTCCTCCTCTTGTCAGGCTCATAAGGCTTTAATATTAAAATAAAGAGGAGAAAGTAGGAAACGAGCTGTAACAGAGGAAAACTTGAAGCTACTCCTCAGGACTTTTGCAATAAGTGACAAATAAAGGGATTATATCTAATTTTTGAAGGCTAAACTTTCTATTAGCGTGGCTCTGCTGTCATGATATGATTAAAAGCTGAAGACTACAGCCAGTGCTGAGCATGTAAGGCATCTGAACACAAGTAAGTGTCAGCTGGTGGCTCTGTGGTGACACTAAGTTGAGGATTTCAGGATTACAGTCCCACATGTTGCATGTAAAAAAGACTACATAGCAAGGAATACGGTTAAGTAGGTGCAGGTATATTAAATGTAGCTGAGAGAAGTCCTGTGGTACTCCTCCAGTGAAGGCGATGAAGGAGTGAGAAGGCATTCCAAACTGGGTGTTTGTGTAGACCCCTATCCTACTTTCTGACAAACCGTTTACTTTTTTATAGCATCGTAGGATACTACTGTCTATATTAGGATTCAAATCAGATGAATGCTTTTATCTTTCTCCTGTTGTTCAGTAAAAGGCAGTAGACGTGGTCTTCTCATTTTATTGAGAGAGACTTTTCTGGAGTTCCTGACTCTGGAAGAGGGCCAGCAGCTCTGCAGTTTCAGCTCACTGTGTGCACGTGTCTGTATCCACCCATCCTCTTGAACACATCGTGTTCCTCAGTGTTTCACCTGGTGCTTTTAGCCATATTCCACGCTCAATTTGCAGCTGCCTGGCAAAGTCTAACTTACTTGTCTGCTTCTTGCACAAATGAGAGATTGTGGGGTGCCCAAGATTCAAGAGTTGAGTCACGGTAGGACACTGTTAGGTTTACCTTTCTTGTATTAAGGTTGTTTGCAGACTTATCCGTAGTCTCTTTTTAGTCTAGGTATCTGCGTGTGCTTTCTTTGAGCCTACCCAAGCGTATGTTTAAATAGACTAGCACATCTGTTCTAAGCGAGTTGTCCTTTTGAAGCAGGAGTATTATGTGATGTAAATGAAATATCAGGAATCATCGTACGGTGTCCTTCTCATCTTTTTTAAAACTCAGATGTAGCTGGTTTAATCAATTAAAAAAGGAGTGTGTGTGTGTATGTGTGTGCTGGGGGTGGTGCTGGGATATAATTATGGAAGTGGAATACGAAAGACGTGAAGGAACCTCTTTACTTTTGTAAATAATGTAGAGAAAATCAAACTACCATTATATAAAGAAAAAAAATCACTTAGTTTTATATTTTACTTTTCAGTTATAGAGGAATTTTCTACAGTGATGTGAATGCACTGGTAAAATTTTGAAATTCTGCCTTCTTTCAGCTGTGTTCTGAGACCAAAGCTAAAGTTGTTAAGTTCTTTTGAGAAGAATACTTTGAATACTTTACAGTGTCTATTGAATCCAGGAAGAATTGAAATTGCTTTCCTTTGAGCGTGTTACAGAATGAGGTCTTTATATCAGAATGTTACAAAAAATTTACAGGATAAATGTTTCTTAGGATACAGTTCTCCTTAAGAGTGACATATTTTGGGGACTAATCAGTTAGCCAGCATCATCTTAAAATGCGTGATTCATTTGAAATGTGAATCAGTCCCTCGTTTTGAGTCTTAATTCAGATTAACTGCAGGTTTGAGGATATGTACTTGAGTCTCTCCCTTAAGCTTTCAAAGATCAAAGAGTTGCTGTCTAGCTTCAAAGTGTGTTACTAAAACCCTACATAAACAATCAAAGCTGACTCAGTGTCTTTGGAGTGAGACTCCTTAACATATGTACAACATACTAGTTAACACTTACAAAATTAAAGTATTTTAAGGGATGGTTGCAGTGCTTATGTTTTGTACTTATTTGCAGAATAGTTGCAAGGTTTGCTAACAGAATTAGGTAACAACTACTCAAAGAGACAAAGTAAAGGTTGATAAGTAAAAATAATTTCTTAGGAATACAGTCGGGCAACTGAAGCAAAATTTAACCTTTTTCTGTTTGTGTTCTATCCCCAGTGAGTTGCTGGGTAATTGCATATGCTGTAGGCTATCTGAAAGAAGCAGGGCATTTTTTTTAAGCTGTGTTTCCTGGGAGCTGTTTTCATTTCATAATACACGTAGCTGAGTTTGACTTGATTAAATTGAGTAAATGTATATCCATAGATTAACTTTATTATTCATGTCATGGAATAGGAATGGGTTGATACTCACATAGTCATTTGGGAGCTGTACTCTTGGGGGGGATTAAGACAAAGAAAAGAGAATAAAATTTATGAAAATGATAACAGCTTTTAAAGTGACACATAAGCCCTACATGTACTTTCTATTTAAATGTCTTGAGACACAATTTTGTCACTTTATTCCTTTCTGTCTTGGTCATGTAATCCTAATTTCAACAAAATTATATCTGATTTAAGCTGATAGGCAGTGAGCTGCTTCTCTTTCACTGTCAGAAATTCTTCTGTTAACAGTGCTTATTGGAAACTCCCCTGGCCAGCTATTTCCTCGTATCCTTGCAGGACCCCTCATGTGCCATCAGGACTGTCCTCACTGGTACCTCTCACCTTGACCATGTACGGCCGCAGATTTTTTGCCTGTTGTTTAAGAAATGTCTTGTAGACTGTGGTTGTGGTAGTTGTCTGAGGATGCTTCTGTGAGATACAGAGGTTCATTGCCACCATCACAGGGAGGTCCTGTTCATGGCCGCGTGAATAGCCTATGTTCTCCTGGTCTTCTTGTTACACATAGGTAGTAAGAAGCAACAAGGACATAAAATGTAGATGTCTCCAGGAAAGTCTTTATCTGTCTGAAACCCTGAAATAACTGTTAATTCACATCAATTTACGGTACTTTGAGAAAACATCATGAATGCGGGTATAATGACAGTTCATGTTAATGCTATGAAAAACATAATTTTTGTGGTACAGTGGTGCTTTGAAATGACTCAGATTCAAAAATGTGTGGGGTGGACGTCAGTAACCGTTTTGTTTACTGCAACTTGTGTGTCATGAAATGGCCAGCCACTGACACGTATGCAGCATGTTTAAGGCAGTATCACCCAGTTACGGTTTTCTTACTGTCAGGGAGTTGGTGCAGCAGAGTGCTGAGCTTGCCGGGCTTTAGCCTGTGTACAGCAGAGGCAGCAGGAGCGAGCAGCTGCAGAAGCAGCGCAGGGTGATGGCCAGGCTGAACAACATTTTTTTTCCTGACCCTCTGCTAGGAACATGTGCACATTCTGTAATGGGAGAGGTTTATAAAATGATGCATTTTGGTTTTGCATTTTTCTTGCGTCTTTCACCGAAGCACTGATTAGTAGGTGTGCGCTATACTGAGAGGTGCACTGTTACATTGATATGCACTGTGAGCGTCCTTTAGGATTAGCCTCTCTACAGTGATACTAACATGAAAGACTTTCAAAGATTTGGGTTTTTTTCAAAGAAAATTAAAGACAGAATAAACATTAAACATTGCATCTTTTACTTAAGAAATCTCTACTTGTAAAATTGGATTTATAGCCCTCTGGAACTTGTGATCAAGATTAATGTAGAGAATAAATTTGTAGCTGCCATTATAGACATCAAAAGAAGATTTGTATGGTTAACCATTGGTGCCCTCCTCTCAAGGTTTTTGTATGTCTTATCAGAACATGTGACTGAGATACAGTAGCCATGAATATCTGATTAAAAGAGCTGAGCAGTGGGAAAAGTTTATGCACAATCTGTGCAATCTTGATTTAAGTGGAATTAAGTGAACTGATTTTTGTAAAACGAGAATCAAAACATGCAAGTCAGTATCTTATGTACAGTTGAAAATTCCAGTATTCCCTGCATATAATTTCCATCAAATTATTTGGGATAATGCACATCCAGTTTCTCACATTGAACAGTTATATCAATCAGCTGCTTACCAGTCTGATGTGTCTGAAAATCATGCAAAACAGCTTTAAATTTCAAATCTGATAATAGTTGTGCAAAGTTCATGAGTCTTTCCGCTTACAAGGAAGTGAGTGTTGTCTCCTTGCTGAAGTTATAGCCTGGGTTCTTCAGAGAGCTGTGAGTTAACTGCTTTATTCAGCACAGGTTTTTTTCTTAACAAAGGTAAATTTTAATGTAGAGCTGTGTTAGTGCTTGCGCTGAAATCACAGTTATTTTGAAATTTGGGAATGGCTTTGAGGTTAACTGCATCTGTACCGTTTCATGCTTGGAGGTGGCTTGTGGTAGGTCCTTCTGGAGCAAGGCAGAGAAAGCTCATGTCTGACTGTTGGGTAGCCCACAGTCTTGCCCATCCCTTCCTTGTCTCAGTATCTACACAGCCAGCAGACAGTGCTCTGCCTCGCAAGCCTATTGTGGGTAGTGCTTTCAAGGCTGTAAAATAATTAGATGTTGTGTGAAAGGGGTTTATAAAGTACTTACATAAGGGATTTCTGACGTGTAATGCGTTTGCACTTTCTTCACGTATTCAGGAAGACAATATCTTTCTTATTGACTTTTCTGTCTCTTTTGTCCTTTTAATCAGAAATTTTTTTGGTTAGTGAACTGTCCTTCTGGTATTGCATAGACAGAAAAATAAGTGAGTGTTCCAGGTACGAGTCTTAATCAGCTTAAAATAGAAAAACTTAAATTAATTTTTGATGGGTCAGTCGTACTTTTCCAAGAAGAGGAAAACATGAATTTTCAATTTCTGTAATGCTATATTATTGCAGCTGTCACTCAGGCTTTTCTTGCTAATCCAATGAAAGACTAATGTGTTATGATTAAGTACAATACTTCTGGCAATCCTTTAAGACCATATTATGACTAAAAGTAAATTAGTTATGAAAATATTCTGTTTTATTTTAATAAAAAATCATTCTGTTTCATTTAGAAACAAATACCAAAATCTCTGTAGTGAAGAATGCTTTAAAGAGTCTTTTATATTTAAATTAATTTTTGGAGGAGAACATCACAATACTTTTTGGGAGAACAGAGCAATAAAATCGTAGTGAAACTTGTTTAGTTAATATGCATCTCAAAGGCTTATGATTTATACTCTAGATGCTTGTAATAAACAGCATTTTTGTATTATTTAATAGTGATAAAATAGGAAAATGCACATTTTATAGAAGAAAATATATATTCATGCTATTAATATTTTTCATAAAGAAATATCTTGGGATAATTGGGTAACAATAGTCTGTTAAAAAGATGCATAGGCTAATTCATTGCTCACCTAGTCTTCCACCAACACAGGTTTTACAGACATGGAAGAAAGGTAGAGCGTATGAAATCATTCTCAGTTTCTAATTGACATAGGTCCTGGATGGCTGCTCAAGAGCTAAAAAAGGGAAAAAAATATGAGGAGAGTTAACATGTTACAAAGAAAAGATGATACATCTGTGAGTTGTTACCTGGGAGAGATCTTAGTTTCACTGGGTTTAGTATTGTTCCTCCTAATGATAGTAAATTCTGTTCATCCCTGTTAGCACACCACTGAGGACAATACTGCAAAATTAGTGCAGATACTCCCACTTTCTCATGACTGTAAGGTTTGGATAGGGTTGTAAGGGTCTTTCAAGTTTTTAAGTGGAGGTATTCAGCACGAGTCAAAAAGCTATTATCAAGTCCTGTATTTTATTCCAGCTGTTGGCTGTTTGCCAGAGAATTTCCTCAATTAATGCACACCAAAATACTGCCTTACAACATGTTCTGAATGTCACGAATAACTTCTCTCATGATATTTTTGGTGTAGAAACCAGTGCGTTTATATTTATTTCACAAGTTTTCTGTTTCTAAACCTACTTTAGTTCATGCCAGCAAGTAGGTTTTGAAGTTTTTTGCAAGCTTTTAAAAACTAAGCTTATTCTGGAAAAAAAAAAAAATAAAAATTTTCCAGTCCAGCTCTGTTAGGAGAATGACATGACAAACAACCGTGTTCTGTCGCTTTTTGTCAGTTTTGTTTCTTTATCTTCCTGGAAAGGAAAGCCTTTGTCAGTTTAGGGAGGGCTGTTGTCAATTTTTCTTTCTTTAATGGTGAATTAAAATTAGCCAAGGTAGCTCCTGTGTTAAGTCACATGCAACTTCATGAAAATATTAAACTTTGAGCTAGAAGAGAAGGTGTAGAGGATTTTTGTTTGTTCTGTTCTGTGTGACTGATGTATAAATTTGACAACTCAATGTCTCGAAAAGAAATTTCAGAAGTATCTTTTTTCATGAGACAGGTTTTTGGGGTTGTTTTCTTTCAGCTTGGACAGCTCCAAAAGAACTAATGTTAAATGATGTCTAAAGAGGAGAGTTTAGTTTTATTTATGTAGTTTCTATTAAACTTTTTATTTTTATAGAATAAAGGGAAAGCATGTTCAGCAACATTCTGCAATGTAAATACTTTCATTTTTTAAGGCTACTGTTTTATGAGAAAACAATTTTTGCTAAGGTGCTCACAAACACCACTGAATTTGGTTTCAGAATGGCAGTTTGGATATGCTGAGCTGTACTTTAAAAAAAAAAGAAACATGCAAAATGCTTTTGCTTGATGAATACGGGATGAATATTTTATCATTCAGTCTGTTTTAAAAGAAAATACTCCCTTTAAATTCATTTTAGGTCCATTAAAACATAGCATTGGTGCATATTCTGTTCTGCCTTTTTTAGATTTAGATTAAATCTTAAAAAAAATTTACATTTCTACCAAGGTTAGCGTTTTCTTCTTTTTTTCTTTTTTTTTTCCCCACTTGTAATAGATGCTTATTATTTTGCCTGCTTCCTGCTGACCAGTGGTTCTCTTACTACATCATGAGGTAAAATGGAAAAAACAAGATGGAACACCAAATGTTCTAATTTTCACTAATCATTATGTTTAACATTAGAATTAGATATCTGAAATTGCTGATGCTTAACAAACTTGACATTGCAGATTTGGTTCAAAGCCAGTGTAATATCAATATAAATCTTCCTGTTGACTCCAATAACCATTGAATTTAGATTTTCAGAAAGCATAGGTATATACAGATGTTCTCAGAATGGTTTCTGACTTGGTGAAAAGGAAGGAACGTTGGCCATCTGCTAGATGGGGAGGTTTCAGATAGGAAACTTGGTTACTCTGAATGTGCGTCAGATCCACTGGAGCATTAAACCTTTCAACACATTTTTGTGTATCAAATGCCAGGAAGAATTCATTAATGTTTACTGCTATGAAAACTCTAGAGGCCTCTATAAAACCACTAATATATCATTACACATTACATGTAAAGACCCTTGTGACTTCATCAAATTCTCTAAATAACTATTTGGGATTTTTTTTCTAGATTATACTGAACTAATATGCTCAAGATGGAATTGGGCAACTGATGTGCTCAAATTTTATTTGTAGTTTTACTTTTTACAATGCCAGTTTAGCATGTCTAAAATTCAGCAAGAAATAAAATGGAACCAGGAAAACAGTCTCTCTTCAGTGTTGGGGAAAGACCATGTGGTCTCTGTTTAGTTTGTTACATGATGAAAATACATGCAATGTGGCAGAAACTTGCTAATTTGCATTTGTCCCACACTGTAATTCAGACACAAAACTCAACATCTTCATTCTTTCTCTGCTTTTAGGTCTTCTGTTGCTGACTTATCAACATTTTGTAAGATAGATCATGACCTATATGCGACTGCAGAATATAGTCTTAGATAATTAAAACCAAGAAGTAAATTCTCACATATTATTACTCTATAATTTTTCAGAGTTTTTAAGTCAATCTGCAGCTATTTTAGATTACATTGTGAATTTTAAACTATGAGTTATTGAAATATATGCACATTACACAAATAAATTGCTTTAAAAATGAAAGTAGGCCAGATTTCTGGAAACTCCACACTTAAGTTTGAATTAGTGACTTCTAATTAAAGGATTTTTTGCTTCCTGATACATAATGAATGTTTATTCCTAGCTATTTATTTGCTCGTATTACTTGAGTTATACAGAAATGTCTTCATGTTGCTTTTTTAGCACTATTTTTGTTTACATTTCGTCTTGTTACCTTTTAATTTCTTTTAAATAGAGTTTCTTTATATGCAAAACACATAAACATCTGATCTTCGCTATCAAATGATATATTTGCAGATTAGAATTTACAGTCCAGCATGGAAAGTAAAATAGCTTTTAAGATGACGAAAGAGAAAAGGATGTGTAAAGTCTAAGGAATTAGAAGTGTTGTAGAAAGAAAAAAAAATGGTGTCTCAGGAGCTCATCATAGACCTTGAACTGAAGCCCATTGAAGCCAATGGGGAGACATTCCAGTGAGGTCTTTCAGGCAGGCTGTGGTTGAGGTTGTGTCAGTTCTCAGAGTCACAGAAACCCTGGGGTGGGAAGGCACTTCTGGAGATCCTCTAGTCCAGCCCCTTGTTCAGAGCAGACTCAGCTGGAGGAGGTTGCTCAGGGCCATGTCCAGACAGGTCTTGAATATCTGCAAGGCTGGACACTCCACAGCTTCTCTGGTTAACCTCTTCCAGTGCCTGACCACCCTCATATTAAACCTCTTGATGATACTTCTCAGTATGACCAAAAGTAGGGCCAGAGCAATTTATGACTGTACTTGCTACTTAGCGTATACACAGTAAGCCTTTTCCTTGCTTACTATATTCAGTTGTAGTTTGGGCTAAGGTGTGGTATGTCACATTGCTGCATGCTTTTTTTTTCTTTTTCCACTAAGCAGAATGCTGGTTTCTCTTCCATGTGTCATTAGAATTGCTTGGCCTTACTACAGTGGTCCTTTTAAATCATAGAATCATAGAATGGTTAGAGTTGGAAGGGACCTTAAAGATCATCTAGTTCCAACCCCCCTGCCATGGGCAGGGACGCCTCCACTACACCAGGCTGCTCAAAGCCCCATCCAGCCTGGCCTTGAACACTTCCAGGGATGGGGCATCCACAGCTTCTCTGGGCAAATCCTTATGGGGATGGCAGTGTTTTAGATTAGCTCAGGATTTCATGCTTGATTTCATGTCCACAAAGTGATTCCAGTACTGTGAAACTAGTTCAATATTCATGGTCATCGTCAGAGGAGAGCAGCTTTGCTCAGAAAGACATTGTTGTACATTGTGAATTGTATAGAAAAACGTATGGAGGCGGCTTTGTGCTGTTGAACACAAACAGTGTCTTGTTGCTAGTGCTCTGGCAGAGCAGATCAGAGAGGCAACTGCATGGAAGTCCGAGTGGCCAAGTTTGTGGAGGATAGAAAAAAATAGGACTGTAAAGAATAAGGACAAAATGTTTATACTTCTACGAATTTTTGGAAAGCTTTAGTGTTACTTGGAAGTCAGAATGAAAGGAAAACAAGAACCTTTAGACAGAGTATTCCTAACGTGTGGGGGAAGGAACTGGGGTGCCAAGAACCTCAAAAAGAAAGAAGGCTGCAATAATCATACTATATAATTATTGTGGCTCAGGTAGAAGAGGAAAAGTCAGAAACTTGCATAGTATTTTTGTATGTTGTCAAGTATTGTTCACATCCCTGTGGCCTCTTATAAAATCTTACCCTTCTCTGCAAGCAGAAGGGTAATGGAAAGTGTTTGACAGGATGGTGGTTCTTTACATTTTATTTCACAACTTTCACACTGTAAGGAACCTTCCAAAAATATCAGTTTTCAAAGCTCTGTTATTTTTAAAGAGCAGCTAATCACAAAGGCAAGTGGTATAAGAAAGAGTATACCTGTTATGTACCCACTTGTAAGTCTGCTGCCTGAACAGACAGGAGGTTGAAATACAGGTTAGGGTGAAATTCAGCTAACCTTGCTCATACAGATATTCTATATACGTTCAGAGTTTCAGGTATACAGGGTTCTTTTTGAAAATTAGAAGAAGAAAACCACTTTTTTTTTTTTTCCTTTCAGCAAGGGAAAGCCTTTGTGTTAAGAATGTTGCAGTGGAGGTGGGCAAACCTGTATGTTGCCTTTTAACTTTCAGCATCATGTGGGACAGTTGTGACTGTATGTAGAATTGAAGTAGCTGAGAGAGCAGCCTCAAAGTGACACTGAACATGACCACAAGGAAAATACATTCTTGATCTTTTCTTAGGGTTTGAATCTGAGTCTCTGAGGATCGTCTGTGTTTAAAATGTAATTTCATCATGACTTTGAAATAAAGAGATGAGTGAAATTAGAAGTTTTTTGTGTCAGTTGTTGAATGATATTGCCCAAAGTAATTATGGTGATTTTGATTGACAAAGTTTTTAGCTTTATATGTAAAATATATTCTCAGTAAGAAAATCCATTTGGTATTTTCTCCCACCACTTTTATCCTGGGTGAAAATTTCATTGTATGCTAAAGCTCGGGACTCTTATTCTGTGTCCAGTCTTTTCAAGCAATCCTAATGAAAAATGTCTTATTTAATATATAAATTTTGTTTTTGTTTGCACTTGTCTTCTGAAAACAGTCAAACCTGCAGAGAGAAGAGGAAAATTAGTCTATTAATAGTCTAGGATTTCTAAATGTAATAAGCTGAACAAGATACAGCAGTGTGCTATTCTTTCAGCTATTCTTTGCTGCAAAGTAAGGCTGGGAGTACTTAATGGGGGTATGTTTAACACCGTATTTAGTACCTAAAAGGAAGATGTAACTGGTAAAAGATAGATAATGTACAGAGAGTAATACTATAGATATGAATACATAGAAAGAATAAGCAGGATGTTATGAAAAAAGTTGTTAAGCTGTTACGCTGTACTTTCCCCTTTCAAAGAGTTTTTATTCTCTTGCATTATTTATATATATAAAGCACATTGTTTACTTATATAGCTAAAGGACGTTGAAGAACATATGAAAAAAGAATAATATGTATTTAAAAGGAAATTCTAAATGGAAACTTAAATATGCGAAAGTATCAAATTATATACCACACAAAATCAATAGAATGGTGACTACTGATTCCCAGAATTCTCAAAAATAAGCTCAGTCATATATAAAATTGGGAATGAAGAGGGTGACTGCACTGTGAACAGGTGCATCATTTCATAATGACTGGATGAAGTCCTTAATCAGTATGGCAGTTCTAAACAAGTACAAAATGTACATGGTTTTCTATGGCATGGTTGGGAGTAGATACAATAGTGAAATTAGTGACTTCAGGACATGTTTCTCTACAATAGATTAGTCCTAACAAAGTAGCTGGACTATCTTTGGGTATACCTGATTTGAGCTTACTGTGGTAAGTGAAAAGATTTTTGCTGGTTTGAACAAATGATTAAAAATACACTGCAAAGTTGATTATAAAGCCACACTTACTCTACATGCAGAAGAAGGACAGAGAAAATCTTGTCAGTAAGCTAAAAGTCAGTAATTCAGTGGACAAGATTGTTATCACTGGTTTTGAGGAAAGTGGTTATTTGACTTTTCATCTGGATGTCTGATAAAAAGATGAAGATGAGCATGGTGGAGAGAAAGAAAAGTGATAGGGAAAAGTAGATAAGAGAAGTGACTGGGGAGAGATAGAGCTATCACTTGTTAAGTAGAAAAATGTGTACCATTTGTGTGATGGTTGCTTTCAAGAGAAAAATTGTTTTATTTAAATAATTCTTAGTCTGAGTCTGTGTGAGCATATCTTGCACATCCACGTATGCAAGGTTAAGACTCTTATTTCCACCAGTTCAGAACTGTATGTTCAATATGTTGCAGACTGAAGGCTTTCTTCTATTTTCTTTCAGGATCAAAAGACTCGGCATAATTGAAGGTAGGAAAAGGAATTACGAAGACTGAAAACGATCAAGCTTTAGGGGTGGAATAGTTTTTCATATTTATTTGTAAATGTTAAAACACCAACATTTTCCATCATTTTGGCATAGCTCAGCAAAGCCAATCTGGACTCCACTTCGGAAGAATTTTTGATGGAAGGGAAGGCAATTTGCTAAATAGATACCTGGTCTAGCTGAATCAGGTATTTTAACCCCCAAAGCAATACAGATGCATTAGTGTCCTTCAACCAATTATCCTTACTGAGAAACATAGTACTTCAGACATTTTGGAGCCACTCTAATATTATGCTGCTTTTCAGAGCCAAGCTAGCTCAAGTATCTCTCTCCTATTCCGCTGAGAGCCTAAGCATTGACTTGTGCTCGTTCCAAAGCACCAGTTTTTGCTAGAATACCAAATACCTGTTTTTAAGGGGACTACATTCAAAACTGGGCCTTGGATGCTTAAAATGTATATTTGGGAAATCTTTTCTTAATTAAAGCACTTATGTTACTCTCCATAATTATGAAATTAAATTGATTCCCTAGGGTATATTCCAACAGAGCAGTCATTAAAATCAAACAAATGCTACTTGACTGGCATGTACAGTTTTAACTGTTTTTTGATCTTTATGAAGATACTCAGCAGAGTTCGTTTACGAGCAAGTTTGAAGTTAATACCTTACCCTGCAGAGCTTTAAGTGGGCTTTGTTGTCACTGCAGCTCAGTGATTTATTTTTTCTATATAGCAGGATTAGATACAAAGTGTTTTTCTGAGTTGATTTCAAAACTGAAAAAAAATAAGAAAAACAAAATGCAAAGAAAAAATTGAGAGATTTATTGAACTATTTAATTTGTCTTTTGCTCCTTACATCCCAACACAACTGTGAGCTGTTTCATTGTTTTCATGTAGACATCCAAATACCTTGTCTGTGTCAGATGGGTGCGTTTTTTGTTGAGTTCACACATTGGTATGATATACTGATGGTTTTAAAAAGGGATGATGAATGCTTGTCTGCTTGGGTGTTGAAGGTATCGCCAAAGTTGCTTTCATGTTACGTTTTAGTCTGTAGAATGTATCAGTATGTAAGACTGTCATTAAGTGTATATTTTCTTTCCTACTAGTGTGTTTTTTTTTTTTTTAATGACTAGTCACTATGATTTTGGTCTTTAAAAAAATGCTCTGCAATAATCACTACAACTTCTTTATTATTTCTAACTAAAATATGAATAAATTATTCTTTAAGATGTTTTGGAATTGTTCCTCAGTTTTGCTTAGAAACAGAAATTCTCTGTCTCTCTTAAATCACATAGTTTCAGGAAAAAAAAATCTAATGTCCCAGGAAGAACTGACCGGTTTTTTAACTTTATTTCTTCTTGCTGTTGTCTTCTAAAAACTTGATTTACTTCATTATGTAGCATTTTTAGGAACAGAGATGCAGATGGTATTTCACCTGTTTTCAAATAATTTTGTCTGAAATTAATTAAAAGTATAAAAAATCAAAAAGTATATTTAAAATCAGATTTAAGATATGTGAGATTTTTATTTGCAAGTTTTTTCAGTTTCATTATTAAAAACAAAATTTGTTGTTACGTCATGGTTTAACTTTTCTGTTTTGTACTTTGATTTCTATTTCTTGTTTGCCAAAAATATTTTTTTCATGCGTACCTTTGAGATTTGGTATTTATTGCTGTCGTGAAAAAATTCTAAGGCATTGCGAAGTCTATCTGGCCTACCTCTGACTGTTTGATTCAACAGCTCTGTTTTTATGCAGGTACTGTATATCCATATTAAAATTTTCCAATACTGCAACTAATTACTGTTCTACACAAACTACGAACAAAGCTTACATTACCAGAATGTGTGAGGCTGGTTGCTGCCGTGAGACTCAGCTCTGTGGATGTAACATGAAATTATGTCCACCCTGGCTGCAATGGTGATTCCAAGTTAACCTGGACAAGTGGGGCAATAATCACCTGAATGCTAGATGACAGTAAGCACAGCTAAAGCAAGCTCAAATAAGCTCAGGCCAAGACAAATCCCAACCCTTAGAAGCGCAGAGACTCAGCACCACCCACTTAGTGCAGACTCTGTGACCTTCTAAAGGAAAGACAAAAAGCCTGTTTTCTGGGCTGTCCTGGAAAACCCCAGCATTTTGTCATCTGGATGTTTTCTAGATGCAGGAGACTGAAGGCTGCTTGATGGGTCTCACTCAGTGAGGGTCTTGTCTCATCCTTCTACAGCTGAGGAGCTCTCAGTGCAGTGGGTAGGGGCCAGAACACAAAGTTGTTCAGCTGGTGATGCCACCATACCTGGATGTGGAGTATCCTTGTTTCCAAAGCCATATGTGTTTCAATCCTAGTATATGGCCTTGAAAAGTGCTGCCTTTTTTATGTATTTACTTTTATTTTTAATACTGACTTAGTAATAAAGGTGCCATAACAAAAGCACCAAACAGAATGACAGTCAAGGTTAAAAGTGTAAGTTAGCAACTTTTTCAAGTAAGGTCCATTTAGGCTTTTGCTTTGTTCAGTCTAATAGTGTATGCAGAGGCAGTGTCTTGATATCTTGCCAAATCATACACGCCTTTCTCCTTGCTCGGGTACAAAAGTACAGCATCTTGCTATAGTGATAACTATTCCAGGGCATTGCACCTTGATGGTCTGCACTGGGATGTTGTCAGTGTGAAGCCTAGCAGTGTTTGACCCAAACCAACGAGTGCTGCCCCAAACCCCCCAAAGTGAGACCGCATCTGGAGTACTGTGTCCAGTTCTGGGCTCCCCGGCTCAAGAAGGACAGGGAACTGCTGGAGAGGGTACAGCAAAGGGCTACAAAGATGATTAGGGGATTGGAACACCTCTCTAATGAAGAAAGGCTGAAGGATTTGGGTCTCTTCAGTCTGTAAAAAAGACGACTGAGGGGGGATCTTATCAGTGCTTATAAATACTTAAAGCATGGGTGTCAGGAGGATGGGGCCAGGCTCTTTTCAATGGTGCCCGGCAAGAGGACAAGAGGTAACAGGCGCAAACTTGAGCATAGAACGTTCCACCTAAACACGAGGAGGAACTTCTTTCCTTTGAGGGTGGCAGAGCACTGGAACAGGCTGCCCAGAGAGGGGGTGGAGTCTCCGTCTCTGGAGACATTCAAAATAGGCCTGGACGCGTTCCTGTGCAACCTGCTCTAGGTGACCCTGCTCTGGCAGGGGGGGTGGACTAGATGATCTCCAGAGGTCCCTTCCAACCCTACCATTCTGTGATTCTGTGTTTCTCTGAAACGCTTCTCAGGCAGAGTCACAGGTTAGGAAGAGCCAGAGGAGTTTGGGTGAGGCCCCTGTGATTGGGACAGAGAGCGAGAAGGACACAGGCTGTGTCAACAGGGCTCCAGGCCAGAGAATGGTCCTGGCACATTTAATTCATTAGTCTAGACATAGTTTTTGGACTGAAGCCATACTCAGGGCAGCAGCCAACAGAGTAGATAAGGAATGCACAGACCACAGACTTCTGCAATGTCACTCCTGCTTCGAATGAGAGCTGACTGTGCTCTTCTTCACCTCACAAAGTACTTTGCTGTGGAAATGGAGCAAGCGAGCTCCTACTTGATGAACAGGCAGAACACATGTGCTAGGCAGTGATGCGCAGCAGTCAGTAAGCTGGGAAGCCAAACACCAGCCTTTTTGCCACAGTAAATTTCTCTGTAACGTCCTGGGGTGTGCTCATCACTAGTTAAAAAACTCTTGCTTCCTCCCAGGGCAGGGGTTAGAGGTGCTCAGGAACCTTTCTCATGTCATAATCCTGCCCAGCTCTCCTCTGTTTGATGGCATCTCCTTGAAGAAACAGGGCTGCTGACAGTGTGAGTTTCTGTTTTAATGTCAGCTGTTTCTCATTCCAGCTAAAGGAGGAAAAGCGTTGGGGAACGTATGTAAGGCGTTTGTAAGCGTATGTAAGGCCTGAATAGGGAAGGGCTAAGTTTTTCAGCTGTAGGTAGTAGATACGGTTTTCTTGCAGGTTGGGGGCTCAGGCCTTCTTGGGAAGAGATGTAGGAGATGCTGGTGATGCAGCAAAGTAAGGACGGATGACGGAGCAAAACTGAAGCTGTGATCAGGACGGACTGGGAGGAGAGCCTGGAAAGGATGGCATTGCTCCAAGGTGATCAGCCCTGATTTTGCTGGGATCATTTTCCAGGTCCCTTGGCCCAGCCTGGCCAGCCACCCAAGACAGGTGTAAACGTGCCTGAAGGAGTGTTTTCACTTGAGGTCTGCATATTTCTCTTGTACTTTAGTCAGCCACTCAAAATAAAGCTACACTGGTTGTAGCTTATTTCTTGACTAATTACTTCTTTGGGTAACACACTCTTTCTTTAAGATCACATAAAGGTGTTTGTAGGATATTCTGAGAAGTCCTTCTGAATGTGTTTGCAAATTATTTTCTGAGGCTGGTACTAGCAACAACAATAACATATTTCTGGGTTTCATAATCCCTGCAGCAATATGATAAGGCCTTTCTATTTTCTGGACTTACAGGGAAGGTTTAAGATATTAGAGAGGTCTTTAAAACGCCATTCTCTTCACAGAGCTAAAAATTAAGGAATATATAGCAGATGATAATAGGAAAGGGAGGAGTCCTATAGACTTAGATAAAAGCCTATAGTTAGGTGGTATAACATAGCGATGGGAGAATGATATGTTAGCATGGCAACTCTTTCCAGGCATCTGTAATATACATAAACAAACATGTGGTGCTAATTAGGAGTGGCATTACAGTAAATTAAAAAGTTTGCATATATCTTGTTTTAATGGATGCTTCATTATATTCATTGTTTTTTAGTAGTCATCATCTGTTTCATTAATTTTCTTTAATCTTGAAAACATAACGCCTGTGCCATATGTTTTGCTGTCTTGCTCAGATAGAATGTAGACAAGGAAGACTTCTATATTTTGCTTCAGATTGCAAATTCCACTATATTTTTTTTTTTTTTAATATATAATTTGAAGGAACTCTTTTGGAAGTCTAAGACTGATGGGCAAAATTGTAATGTATTTTGCGTTGTTTGGGGTACAGGAGTGGAATTCTTAGTTCCTTTGAACTAAACAACTCTAAAAGAAATGCATGGACTTAATTAAGAGATGTTAATAAATATTTTGTAAGGACTTCCTGAAAATGACCACAGAGTCAGACTAAAGGATAACAGAATGTAGGTCTTAATTGGTAAAGGGACACTGCAGATAAGCTTTTGCACAGCTATTTGGCAAGCTGAATTCCTTTCTTGTCAAAATATGCCTATCTCACTTTCTTTGAGAACTAAAAAGTAATCCTTGCTTACAAACAGCTCTTAAAATTAAATGGAAAATAGAGCTTGGAGTTGTCCTCAATAAAGCATTAATTGCAAATGAAGACAACATATGCCAGTGTGTTCTTCTAGCCTGATTCTTAGTTGCAGTTTTGAGGAATACATTTGCTAATTGAGTATGTAAAAAGTTTATCAGTCCAGATCCATGGTGACTTTGGAACATTTGGCATATATTAATTAATAGGGACTGGGTTTTTGAAGAAAAAATGGGAGCCGTTAATTAATAGGGACTGGGTTTTTGAAGAAAAAATGGGAGACATTAAAAATGCAAGTGGATTCTGTTTTGACTAGCATTCTGTGTTTGTTTTGTTTGTTTTTTAGCTTTGAGTCCTGCTGTGTTTCTTCAGGGTAGATTGTTCATGGTGATACTTTAAAATTGTTTGGTAAAAGCATTACATTCATTTTTATAAGGTTTAAGCACAATATACTTTCTTAAGATGTTGCAGTGAGATTTTATATTCTCTGATGTGATTGTTGTCTAACAAGGCCTTCTATAAATAAGGACCATAATGTTTGCTAAAATATAAATACTTATTGAGCTATACACCGTACTAAAGAATATAATTCCAGTTTACTTCCATTACTGCCTCATAGAAGGGCAGGGTTCCTAGTATTTCATAGTTGGTTTTGTGGTTTGTTTGTTTGTTTGTTTGGTTGGTTTTTTTTAAATAGCAGTTACTTCCTAAAAGTGTGGTGGAAAAGGGGATGTAACTCTGCAATTTATTAAATGTTTTGTGCACACTTTTAACTTACAATTTCTATTAAAAATCATGGAATCACGGAATCTTCAGAGTTGGAAGGGACCTCTAGAGATCATCTAGTCCAACTCCCCTGCTAAAGCTGGATTGCCTAGAGCACATTACTCAGGACTGCATCCAGGCGGGGCTTGAAAGTCTCCAGAGAAGGGGACTCCACAACCTCCCTGGGCAGCCTCTTCCAGTGCTCGGTCACCCTCACCGTAAAGAAGTTTTGCCTCAGATTTGAACGGAACTTCCTATGTTCCAGCTTGGGCCCATTGGCCCTCGTCCTGTCACTGGGAACCATTGAAAAGAGTCTGGCTCCATCCTCCTTCAACCCACCCTTTAGTGGTACGACATACCATACGGCATACCATATGACAGTATGTTCGTTATTTCCTGTCTCATGCTTGGGGCTGATGCAACTGCGCGGCTGAGCTTTCTAGGGTATGAGGTGCAAGTGAGAGTAAGTACTGACCACAAAACCAGGGAGGAAGGGATGGAGAGTGATTTTTGTGAGGATAGAATCATAGAATGGTTTGGGTTGGAAGGGACCTTAAAGATCATCTAGTTCCAACCTCCCTGCCTTGGGCAGGGACACCTCCCACTAGACCAGGCTGCTTAAAGCTTCATCCAGCCTGGCCTTGAACACTTCCAGGGATGGGGCATCCACAACTTCACTGGGCCACCTGCTCCAGTGCCTCACTACCCTGACAGTAAAGAATTTCTTTCTGATATCCAATCTAAATCTACCCTCCTCAGTTTAAAACCGTTACCCCTCATCCTATCATTACACTTCCCGATAAAGAGTCGACCCCCATCCTTCCTGTAAGCCCCCTTTAGGTACTGGAAGGCTGCTACAAGGTCTCCCCGGAGCCTTGTCTTTTCCAGGCTGAACAACCCCAACTCTCTCAGCCTGTCCTCATAGCAGAGGTGCTCCAGCCCTCGGATCATCTTCATGGCCCTCCTATGGACTCGTTCCAACAGGTCCATGTCCTTCTTGTGCTGTGGACTCCAGAGCTGGATGCAGTACTCCAGGTGGGGTCTCAAGAGAGCAGAGTAGAGGGGCAGAATCACCTCCCTTGACCTGCTACCCAGGGATGCTACCCAGGGACAAGTGACACCTCATTTAGAAGCAACTGGTCTGTTTTCTGCCCGACATGTGCTGCCCGTCAGACAGAGTCTTTCATCAGTGCTGTCTCCTGACCTGTGCTGGGACATTTGCTGGGAGAATGCTAGTTAGCACAGGCCAAAGTGTACCAAGGAGCAGGCTAACGTTTAATTTGTATGGTTTATTTCTGTCCATGTCCTGGCCCTGGTTCATTTGTTAGAATGGATATGCTTTGGGAAAAGTAATAGATTTTTCTTAGAAATTGTCATCACTTCTAGCATGTATCTGACTCAGCCTGTCATCATCGTTTCATACTAAAGCCTAGTCCATTAAAATGACAGGCCCTCTGTAACATACTGATTTTTTGTCTCTTTAAACATGCTTGCTGTTACTAGATTGCATGCTAAGAACATATATTTTCTTGAATTCCAATCAAATCTGTAAGAATTGTTTGGGGAGGGCTTTGCTGTGGGCTTGTTCTTTGCAACTCAAATTATGGATCTCTAATAGTGTACAAGGTAAATACTGTTCAACATGAGAAAGATCTGGTAGCTGTAAACAATGAGGAAATAGCTAGAGTAGTGATGCCTGATAAGAAATTTATAAACTAGACACTTATTCACTTCACTGGTTTATAGATCTATGTCCTTATTGTTTCCAGCAGATTTGCATTTAAAAATGGTTATATGCAAAAGAGCAAACTCTCCCTGCAGTTATAACACTCCAACATCTTTTAAGGTCAATATAACAGAGGATTTCAAAAGCAGTAACTGTAGAGTTCATTTGTGGCATCATGATTTTTTCAGAAAGGCTCAGATTGCAAGTCCCAGCAAAATATTTTAAATTAATAATTTATATAAAAGATGAGTTAAATATTCATAGTGAATATAGGAAGTATGTGTTCCACCTCAAAATACTGTAGGTACTACAGTAAAGATCATACTTGCAGATCCAAAGAAACTGCTCCTTCTAGCTTAGACATAATTAAGTGGTAACAGACAGAGGAAACACCTACATAATGACAAGGATCACAGAACTGTTGGAAGGAGCTTCTAGTTGAACCCCTCTGCTCAAAACAGGATCAAATACAGCAGGTTGTTCAGGGCTGTGTCTGGTTGAGTTTTGTGTATCTCCCAGTGTGGAGACTCCGCAACCTGCCAGGACAATCTGTTCCAGCATTCAACCACCCTGTCAATAAAATTAGTTCTTTGATGTTTAAATGCAGTTTTCTGTATCTCAAGTTGTGCTCATTGATTCTTGTCTGTTCTGGATCTGTTTGGGTTAGTCTTCCTTACTGTCTTCTTCATGTATTTATATACATTGAGAAGATCTCCCTGGAGCCTTCTCTTTTCTGGGCTGGACAGTCCCAGCTGTCTGTGTCTCCTCATATAGTTCCCTGCACTCTCCAGTATGTCCATGTTATACTTCTATGGGGAGCACCACACTAAAGCCAGTACTCCAGATCTCTCCAGTGCTGAGGAGAGGGAAAGCATCACCTCCTTTGACCTGCTGGGGACAATCTTCCTCATGCAACCCAGGTGCTGCCAGCCCTCTTTACCACCATGGCATATTGCTGGCTCATGGTTCTTGATCATGCTCAGCATGGTATCCACTAGGATGCCCAGATCTTTTTCTGCAAAGCTGCTCGCCAGCACCAATTGCCCCAAGCCTGCATCTTAGTGCAGAAGGTTATTGCTTCCCAAATGCATGAGTCTGCACTTTCCTTTGGACTTTGTGAAATTCCTTCAGCCTCTCAAGGTTCATCTGAATGGCACACAAACATCTTGTGTATCATCCTTCCTGCGTGTTTTATATAAGCAGGAAGTCTGCAGACTTGCTGAAGGTGTGCTCTGTCCTGTTGCCAGGTCATAAATTACCATGTTAAACAGCACTGGTCCCAGTACCTACCTCCTGAGTATTCCACTAGTGACTGTCCTCCAGCTGGACATCATGCTGCTCATCACCACCCTTTGAGTTCAGCATTTCAGCTATTTTTCAGTCCACATCACAGCCCACTTGCCTAATCAGTGTTCTTGCCTAATCTTCCTTTTGCTGCTGGTATTTCCGTATTTCATCTTGTGCTCATTGCCTCTTGTCTGTTCTGGATCTGTCTTTGTCCATCTTCCTTACTGCCCCCATCAGGATTTATATATGTTGATAAGGTTCTTCTGAGCCTTTTCTTTCAGGGCAGGACAGTCCCAGTTCTCTTGGCATCTCTTAATGTGAGATGCCCTGTAGAGGCCCTTCTTGTTGCTCTTCGCACCCGTCACTGGATTCAGCCTCAGGTGGACTTTGGCTTTTCTAACCCTGTCTCTGCACACTTGGACAGTGTCTCTCTATTCCTCCTAGATCACCTGTCCCTGCTTCCACCGGCTGGATGCTTCCTTTTCCTGTCTCAGTCCAGTCAGGAGCACCTTGTTCACCCATGCAAGCATCTTGCCACCTTTGTTTGACTTCTTGCTTGTCAGGATCAACCATTCTTGAGCTTGGAGGAGGTAATCCTTGAGAATCAATCAGCTGTCCTGGACTTCCCATGCCAGGACTGTATCCCATGGGATTCTTCCAAGCTGATCCCTGAATGGGCCAAAGTCTTCCTGCCTGTAGCCCAGTGTTAGCACCCTGTTTTTTGCTTTCATCTCTCCTTTCAAGATCATGAACTCTGTCATCTCATTGTCACTGTAGCAAAGGCTGTATGTGACCTGCGCGTACTCAGCTGGAGCATGGTTTTTACAGAGAAGTTATCACTAGAGCTATAAAAGAAGTCTGTTTGAGCTAAAGCTTACTAACAGTCAATAAAAAGAAAAAAGAACTTAAAGAGTCCGTGTGACATACTCCGATCTAATCATAAATTGCGTATCTCTGTAGAGATTTCACTAAGTTGTATTTACACAGAGATTTCATTAATTTTAGATTTTTTTTTTAATTGATTTCATCCATTGTGCCAGACACTGGTAAAAATAATACTGTTTTTAACACAGAGTTATTTAATTTGTTAAATGTCTGATGCATATTGTGAACTCTCTCATCTTGGTAGCACAAATACAATTCACAGGTAGCTGTCCTGCCACAAATTGATTTGACACTGAAGAAGAGAAAGAATGCCTTATAGGAGAGAAGAGTCTTTCCTTCACTTCACATATTTTTGTGTTTCTTAATAACCAGTTAGTGCAGTGACCACAGTGTAAGATTTACAGCAAATTCCTTTCATTACATGGCAATAACTTCTGGTTTTGGGAAAAAAAGTTCAAAGTCCTGGAGCTTTTGAATCCTGTTGGAAACTAAGTTCTGCTCTTACTGCTACCAATTAAAATGAAAAATTATGGAAGATGTTATTGCAGGCTGTTAATGTTCTGTGCTCCACACACAGTATTTCTAAACTAATTGGAATTCAGTTTTTTCAAGTATGTTTTGGTTTACTCTTCATTAAGGTGGTGGTATTATTGTAGCCTTTTCCTTTCTGACATCTTTCGTGCCTCTTGAAGAAATGTGTGTTTCTGTATGCACCTTTTCTTGAAGGGAACAAAGAACATGTAAAAGTGTACTATTTTCTCTGTCTATGCCTCATACAACCTGAAAAGTGAAAAGTAGTTTCAGTCCTTTTTTTTTCCCTTATGATTTTCTGTTTAGATACAGGGACAACTTTCAAGCATTAGAAGCACAGATAGCACAGAGGTCATTTAATGGGATTGAAGAGCATGTGGTAGGCACTCTGTAACGCATTATTTTAGAAGATCTTCTGTGACACTATGTCATGCAGTTCAATGTTAATGTGTGGTTCTTTTACCCTGTAATATCTCTTAGATGAGCATATCAAAACATACAAAATTTGACATGTGGTAAACTAGATCTCTGTAGAAATGAGTTGCTCAATGTTTTTCTGTTGTGTGTTTCTTGAGTAAAATTGTGAAGACAGCGCCCTAGGGCTTCACTTGGCCTTTGAGATCTTACAGTCAATAGATTGAGGAACATGGATGAAGGTAATGCCAAGCCATACTTGTTCCTTTCAAAGAATAGGTTCAAAAAGTTATCAGAAGTGTCTCAAGTAATGAACGTGATCTAACAAGTTTCATTCTATGCAAGTAAGTAGTCCTAAACTCTTTGAGAGTTACGCTTCAACTTCGACAAGGAGAATTTCTAAAAAATGATATGATTTCTTGAGTACTGCAAGAGGAGTTCTGCATAAATTTTCTGTTACTAGTGGAAAAGATGCTCACATAGATAGTGTGAGGATCTGACTTAGTATGAGACATAGAGACGTAGTGGATTAGCATTTTTTCTGGTTATTTTTGGAGATGAAAAAATTTTGTATGGACATCTAAATTTTCTGAGCTAGGTTTTTATGTGTTGCTGAAATAATCAAAAACAGACAATGAAATACCTCAAATGAAGCCTGATTTCTTTAGTTGAATGACAGCTTTTTGAGTCAGTTTCTCAGAAAAGGACTGTATTCTCTAAAGTCAGTTAAATGCTACTTCCTTCTTACCAAGGTTTGTCTGATTTCGTGTATGGCTC
Organism: Dromas ardeola; assembly: GCA_013398915.1. Taxonomy (NCBI): domain Eukaryota; kingdom Metazoa; phylum Chordata; class Aves; order Charadriiformes; family Dromadidae; genus Dromas; species Dromas ardeola. The sequence goes on along the minus strand of VYZM01007113.1, from coordinate 235,027 downwards.
TACAGTACTGGTGATGCTCAGACATCGATGGCGGACTTTGTAATATAGGAACATCTTATTTAATTCTTGATGCTGTCAGATGTCTTACCTAGCACATGCTGATGCTACATTTTGATACTTGGTATCATCTAATTTGTGTCTTAATAACTGTGAGGAACTTGAGGCAACCACTGAACTCATTCCAAAGTGAGGTCAGCATATCTAAATGTCTTCCTAAAATCTTCTCTTGCCTTAAACATACTTTTGAAACGTATGTGTCTACGAAATCAGATGTTGTAAGATCTGTTTTAGAAAACTCTAGACCATTTTTGAGGAGAGACCTGGCAGTTTTTTTTGAAAGATCAGATTTCAGTGTTTATCTCGAATGTTTTGGTACTCAAATTTGCTTATGAAAGCAAGAAAAAATTTTGAGGTACCCTGCAGATACAGGTGAAGTTTTTCTAACACCTGGGATGTTTTTTAAACAGCTTTTCTCTAGACAGATTAAAACATTGAGCAATTTCCATCCAAAAGGTAATAGAATCAGAATAATCTGAAAGTTTGTTTATAATAAAAATTCCAAAGCTTTAAGTCTTAATCTATATCTTTTGAAGATGTTAACATCTTTATTTTCAGTCTGGAGATTTGTATGCATGCATGTGTGTGTATGGTTATGAAAATTGACCTAAATGCAGATGTATAGTTTACTAATGCCCTATATTTGCATCACTGCTTATCAATACAATAGTGCTGTGACAGTCCATGTTATACTAGTAAATTAAACAGTGCTGGGCCTTAGGCTGGAGACAGTTCTGCGTTTAGGAGTTGTCATTGGCCAAAGGCTGTCTACACTTGGCAGTCTGAGTGTGCTTCTTCCTTTTTGGAGACTGAGAGGTTTTGGAGAAACAGCCACACCGTGCCCTTTGGGGTCCTGGTCAGAGAAAGGCCCTTGGAAGGGGTGAGTTTACTACTATAGAGATAATCTAACTTGATTGTCATTCCTTGAGGAATCATAGCTCTTGCTGGGAAAATATGAATGTTTTGATGATTTATTAAGGTAAATGGTCACATATAGATTTTAGCAAAGATGGGGAGGGCCTAGAAGTGTAAGAGGAGCAATCCTGTGGAGAGCTGGAAAAGCAGCTAAGCAGGAACAAAAGACTGAGCTCATGCTCAACAGAGTTTGTTGCATTTCTGTGTGTGAAGTCAAACCCTAGGAATGAATGGGAACTTTTTGCCGTGTTTTTGTGGGGAATGACACTTAGGCTGATGGCTTAGAATAAAAAGACTTTCTTTGACAAGGAAAGGTTTTTGCATGTGATGGGGAAAGTGAAAGTTTGGGAGGATTTCTGTTTAATTAAGGGATAGCCCTAGTCTCAGTATTTGCTTTGATCTTTCCCCAGCATCTGTCTGATGTCAAAGTCTAATTCAGTTACAGTGTGACTGTGGATGGAAAATTCCTTTTAATGTTACTGAGTGAAAAAAGATAAAGAACCAAACACAGAAAAACAGGAGCATATATGATTTAATTTTGACTGATCTCATCTTCTGTAGGGGAAGGTGTTGCACTGGTGAATGATGGGCAGGGAAATACAAAGAGGTCTTGCACTAATTGTTCAGAAGGCAGACTGGTCTCAGTAGCGTCAGTGCTTTTCTGTTTTCAGTTGAAGAAAGGTGGAAGAGGCCGAGAGAGAACAAAAGGAAGAGCTATATTAGAGAGGGCTGACTTGTTCCTCCAGACTTTATAGGAGGTATTTATTTCTGTATCATGTGGTTTCATATCAGAATACATGATTATTGACATCTTTGTGTCCCTTTTCTTACTACGTACTGCTACATTTTTGTGAATGCATTGATGAACTTGAGGCAGAACATACATACATGCATATGAATTTGTCTTTATTCTTCTACTCTTTTATCTTCAGTTTTAATGGTTTGAAGGTTAATGAGTATGCCTTACAGATTAAGTGTAAGTGTTGAGGTCACTTATGAATACTTAATTCGTAAATGTAAGCAAATATCTAAATTCTCCTAACTTCTTATGGTTTGAGATTTTATATACCTTTATAATGGCGAAAAGCTGTAAATGAAATTAAGAAATCTTTAGTTACTAATATTAAAGTTTTGAAGTGTTTGTTTTTTTTTTTTTTTTAAAGCAGAAGAAAAGGGGGAAAAGCAGATCATTTTATGCTGGGAAAGGCTAAAAATTCAAATTTTTAGCATTTTGAGCTGAAGGGTTTTTTCCATAAATTTTCGTTTATGAAGAATTTCTGCAGAGGGAAAATAAAAAAAAAAACCTTCACCATTTTGTATCTTATTATTGTAGTGAGATCAAGGTATAATTTCCTTTATTGGGACATATTCAAAACTAAACTAGCCTTGTTTTTAAGATTCCCTTCCTCAGGAGTTGCATGTGGGTTATCTGATATGGTAGAAAAGACACATGGATTGACAAATAGAAAGCAAGCTATTCCTGTGGTAAAGGAAAGTTGTATAAATAATGGAAATTGTTACAGCTGCCAGCCAAAGTGCTTGAGTGCCATGCTTTTTCTGCCAGTGTGACACTTCTCTGGTCTGTTGACGACATCTGCTGCAGGAAAGTGGGCTGGCCCAGGGGGTGCTTCTGGGCAGACGTGTCAGCCCTCTGCTCTCATGGGTTGCTGGAGGGCTCTTGGGATTGGTTTTGGCATGGGCCACAGAGCTTTCTCCGTCTGTCACCCTGGGCGTGGGGTGGCAGTTCACTGGGACAGGGGCTGTTCCCAAGTGGCAACAGTTGTGTTTTCCTCCTCTTCTGGGGGGAGTAAATGGCATGGGCGGGCTGGACCTGAGCTGTTCCTTGCCATTTGGCCTCAGTGATAGAGGACAATCCTGGCTCAATCCAATTCATTTGGGTTTTATCCCATTGTATCTGTTAGTTTGCTATGGGAATAGTGGGGAGATTCCTGACAGCTTTTACTCTTTATGCTTAGGGAGATGTCAGGACTGTAGTATTTATATTTAACCTGTTTTATGGTTTGTATGATACCCCCGATGAGTATAACAAATCTTAATAGTATAATAGAAATATAGTTTTCCCATAGTTACATTGTTTGTGTTCCTGAACAGAAGAGTTGTGATATGAGAGGGTACGTGAGAGCAATACAAATTCACATTATTGGATTCTGACAACTGTTGGATCCAACTGAAGAATTTGATTACACTGTTAAAATAATATTTATTTTCCCAGTAGGTTCTGAATTGATCTTTAGTCATATTGTTTATTGAAAATATTGGCAGACTGTTAAAGGCCTATTTCTGTGCTAAGCAGATTTTTGTTGATAGACAAGGGTGATGTGTTTCTGATCGCATTAAAACTCTCAATTTAATAACCAGAAATCTAAGAAGCCAGATTAAAATGCTGATGTGTTTGTTTTCAGAAGAAAACAATTGTGAAAAAGTTGTACCCTGCCCTGACAGGGCTGCCGGCTACTTGACACCAGCCTTTCTCTCTGGGATAGTTTAATTGTCAAAAAAGTTTAGAGGATTACATTAACTCATAGAGAATTATTGGGTTCATACAGAAAATACCTGCATGCATTATTTTGCTCCAATCTTAATCTTCACTGTGGCATCCCACAGCGCAGCAGCAAGGGAAAAAACATCTGCCCCTTTTGTCTTGGTTTGACTCTTGAGAGGCGCTTACCTGGTGCTCGCAGGGGGATCTGCATTCATGCCAGAATGCCTTGCTCCTGTGGTTACCTCGTTTTTCTGGAGAAGCAGTAATGTCTCTTGGACTTGAGTTAATTCTTTGCTTCCACAAAGCATACGGTGTAGTAGGAATCATAAGAAAATTATGCTATTTAGGAAATAGTGGTATTAGAATCTCATTTATCCTTACCTCAATATAAACAGCTCTCATATTCTGAATTCCATAGATGGCTGAATGCATTTAAGAATCTAAAATAACTAAATTCAAGTACCCAGAACATGCTGGTTTTGCATTTTTGCAATCGTAAGGAAAACTGATGTTTAGTTAGAGGGGTTTTGACTGAATAACTGTATCAGTTAATTACCATGATTAATGCAGTAATTGATGTTGTTGATCTATCTAGGTTTTATGACAAACCTTGTAGTACACTAGAAAACACAAACCAAAACCTTGAAATAGTTCTTCCTAGAGGGGAAGGGTAGCACATCTGCTCTATGGCGGTTATTTTGCCTATACAATTTTATCATTTCAGATGTAAACAGTATGCAAGCGTCTCTTATGATGCTCTGAAATCTCATTTATCACATGACTATTGTTCTGTTTGGCAACAAGATCCAGGCAGTGAGTTCAAATGAATAATATGTTTGAGGATTTATTCAATTTATGTTTTACCACAAAAGTATTTTCATGTCTCTACTTTTTCTGAGAGATCACATCTTGTGATGTTAGTGACCCAGACTTTATTTCTGCCTTCCGCTAACGTCAGTAAAAATACACTGTGTGAATTTCAGTTCTGTTTCTATAATTTAAAAACTTAGGGTCAGCAAGAAGGGTGTGAAAGAAAACTAATTTAATAAAACCATGATAACTTTGTGTCGGGGAATTGGGTGGTGGGGATGCAGAAGATGAGAACAAATAGAACTAATTGCCGCCTAACCTTTATTTCCGACTCCTTCAGAAAGTTTCTTACTGTAGAAGAGTTGGCTCTAAGATCATCTCCCACTAGGAGTGGCAAATTGTCCAAGGATGGGAAGTATCGGAGTCTGTGCTGTACAGATTCCAGGTATTGCTGGTGTTTCTAGTCTTGGCTACAAACTGTTCTTTGCTATGTAAAAACCTTTTCATGAAGAAGAGAACCACCGCCAAATAAAACTTAAGAAAATTCCTTCCCAAAGCTTGTTTGTACATGCTGCATAGTTGATCCCATATTAATTTGAATTACATAAAGTCAGCTCAGATTTGGAATTTTTATCTTTAATTAAAAAGTGTTTTCAGCAGAAATGATGATTTGGCACTGAGTTTATAGACTGTTAATTATATTACAGTAATTAATTCTACCTCACTTTGTGACAAAGACCCTGAAGTATTTGCCAGCATAACAACACGTGCTGAGACTTCTGTTTTATAGCTCTGCTTTAGATGCAAGTGCTAGTTCAACTGTGTGCTTTTATGCTCTTCAGTAAGCTTTTCTACAAAGTTTATAGTTATATTTTTTTTTAATGTTAAGTCTGTTTATCTGAAACAATTTTTTTATTTCTTTATTTACTCTGTTTACTTTAGGAAAGCTACCAGTGACTCTAGTGGAAAAGACTGCCTGAAGGCTTTACATTTTCTGTTAGGTACAACCTTACTCTAGCAGCAGTGAAGAGCTGCATCTTTGCTGAGGATCTCAGGAGGGACTCTTTGCAAGGCAGTGGAAATGAGCAAAAGCTTGGTACAGAGAGAGCTCACCAATGGAGAGACAGCCTCTGTGTCTGGAGAAAATTATTCTAGTAATTTACTTGGTGTCTAATCAACTCAGCTGTCCAGTATGTATAACCATCTGCTGTCATGGTTCACTTAAAACATCCGGTTACTCTGTTGTTGTCCTCATGTTTGTCCTCATGTTTTCAAATGGCTCTAGCACAGATCTCTTCCAAGACTGTACAGGCTTACTGAGAGAGAAGCATACCTTTCTTTATTCTAATGACTCTGGCTGCTGGACTCAATGTAAAGGCTTCCAAATCCTTATAAACAACTTCTGTGTTCCCAAGCTCTGTAGTGGGCCGATTTACATTTAAGGTTCTGAAAGGTCTAAATTCAGGTTCCTTGAAAATGTTGGTTGTGTTGCTTTTGCACTTTTAAATGGAGGTGAAGGCAAAGCAAAATGGTAATCTAGTAGGTGCCTACAATTATTTGAGATGCAGTTACGAGTTGATGGAGCCAAAATCATAGAATCATCTAGGTTGGAAGAGACCTTTAAGATCATCGAGTCCAACCGTCAACCTAACACTGACAAAACCACCACTAAACTACACCACATCTACACATCTTTTAAATGCTTCGACCACTTCCCTGGGCAGCCTGTTCCAATGCTTAATAACTCTTTTGATGAAGACTTTTCCTAATATCCAATCTAAAACTCCCCTGGCACAACTTCAGGCAGTTTCCTCTTGTCCTATGGCTTCTTACTTGGGAGAAGAGACTGACGCCCACCTCTCTACATCCTCCTTTCAGGTAGTTGTAGATCTCAGTACTGCCAGGTCCTATAACAAGGGCACAAATTGCAGCTTGGGTTGTTTGGGTTGAGGGTTAGGAAGAAAATTCCCTCTGGAGAATGGGGTAGTGCAGCACTGGAGCAGATTGCTTAGGGGCGATGAAACCTCTTTCCAGGGAGCTTTTTCAAGACTTTTAGCAGCTAGACAAAGCAACAGCTGAACTGGTGACTTCATGTTGGACATATTCCCACTTAAAGCTCAAGGTTGAACAGGAGACCTCCAAAGATCTTCACTGCTGACATGATCCTGTAGCTTAATTCTGGAGTGGACCAGCCAGACCCCAACCATGTGGTCACTCAATTCAGTGTATTGCTTGGTGGACTCCCATGGGAAGGAATGGGCTCACCATGTTCATTCTCCTCCTGGGCCATGTATTCCCAGGTCCTCCCTGAAGGCGTGACCTTCAGAGGCATACAATGTTTCCAGGGGAAAACAGTTTTTTTTAACTACTTATTTTAAATTTACTAGTGACCTGGTCTGACTTTCCCTTGGTTGCTAATGCCCAAGCAGTAACATGAATGTATGGGTAAGGCAATACTGGGCTTTTAGATTGGGAAAATCCATCCATTTTATCCATCCAATTACATATGGGGGGGAGGGCATGAAATAAACACTGTTCTTAAATATACTTTGTCTCTTGGTCACTGGCAATTCATATTTTAGACAAAATATCCTTCACTTGCTTAGAAAACTGCAAGTGTTGAATTCATTTACCTAACCAAGAGTACACAAACATAAAAGGAAGCCAGGTAAAGAGAAGAAATCAGGGAGACTCATGCTTATTTTATGGTTGGATGGTGTATAGGCAGTGAAGCCAAATGATGGCTACTGCTTACATTGCCAAAATCCTTGAATTAGAATAGAAAACTTGTTGAAAAGTAAATCTAGTTGGGTTAAAAAAAAAATCTTCTGTTTTAATAAGATATTTGTTTTGGGGAACATCAAGTTTTAATTAGTCTTGAAATACGAGGAACTGTGTATATATGCTTTTGTGGAATCCATATGGATATGCATACTGGCATGCATTACTTTGTATACAGGCATCACAAAATTAAGACCGTCTGCCACCCACTTACAGTTTCTTTTTAAAAACTACTGGGAAGATGCTTGATGCTTGTTTTGGGAGGATACAGTTTTTCAATGATTTGAAGTCTGGGAAGGGCTGGAAAGCTCCCCAGTGGAAAAGGAACTGAGAGTTTTGGTTGATAGCTGGCTGAATATCAGCCAGCAGTGTGCCCAGGTGGCCAAGAAGGCCAAGAGCATCAGAGCATCCTGGCTTGTATTAGAGATAGTGTGGCCAGCAGGAATGAGGAAGTGATCGGCCCCTTGTGCTTGGCACTGGTGAGGCCCCACCTGGAATACTGTGTCCAGTTTTGGGCCCCTCACTACAGGAAAGACATTGAGGTGCTGGAGCAGGTGCAGAGAAGGGCAACAAAGCTGGTGAGGGGTCTGGAGAACAAATCTTGTGAGGAGAGACTGAGGGAGCTGGGGTTGTTTAGCCTGGGGAAAAGGAGGCTGAGGGGAGACCTTATTATTCTCTACAACTACCTGAAAGGAGGCTGTAGAGAAGTGGGGGTCAGTCTCTTTTCCCAAGTAACAGGTGATACGGCAAAGAGGAAATGGCCTCAAGTTGTGCCAGGGGAGGTTTAGACTGGATATTAGGAAAGAATTCTTCACTGAAAGGGTTATCAAGCATTGGAACAGGCTGCCCAGGGAAGTGGTTGAGTCACCATCCATGGAGGTATTTAGAAGACATGTAGACGTGGCGCTGAGGGACGTGGTTTAGTGGTGGTTTGGGCAGTGTTAGGCTAACGGTTGGACTCAATGATCTTAAAGGTCTCTTCCAACCAAAACGATTCTATGGTACCTGGGGGAAAAAGTGCTTTTTGCTTTTCTGTGGAGTAATGCACAGAAAGTGCCTTTTCTTATTGGAAATTATTTAACGTTGGGCATGGGAACTGAGAACAGGAAGGCTGCCTGTGCTAGAGTAGAAGATTATGAGGTCATTTGATCATCTGGAGGAATTGATTTCTAATACTAAAACCATTTTTCTCAAAAGAACATAACTTTTCTCAGACATTCTGCCTTTTCTCATCCAAATTCATGATCTGTGCACCTTCTGAGAGCCCACTTTTGTCTCACATATGCGATGCTACATACCACTGACTACTAAGCAGTAACTCCTCTGAATAACAGATAAATATAGAAAGGCTTCAGGCATTCAGTAAAATACATTCATTTTATGCTGAAGGAAAGAACTTAAATGTTATTCTCCTTGTGAAAACCTGCTGTATTAAGAGCAGCCTTTAAAAATGCTTTTCTTGAACAGTATTTTCATGTGGGGAATGTGATCCATTTAGCAGCTGCTCATGCATGTGATTAATGACCTAATAATTGATCGCTTAAACTGTAAGTTTATAAACTTGCATATTTTTAGTTTTGCAAGTACATTAACTGGCTCTTTTGAATAGTTTTAAAAAAAATCAGGTATATCGAACTAGGTATTTTTGTTACTTGGCTTTTCTATGAAGACAAAACATAACTGCTTTAAAAATGGAGTGTGGATATTTAAATGATTCAGAAAAATAATGTCTTTGAAACAGATGATTTTGCATTCCTTGCAGACCAACCTGTGAGTGAATTAATAAGATTTTGGCAGGCTTGCTATGTGTAGAACTAGGTTTCTGATTAATCCCTTGTTTCTAGTTCAAAAAAAGTACACTGCTCCTGTAGTTTAATGACTTAAAAAAAAAAAAAAAAAGCTAAAATCCATACAGCAAATGCTATTGGTATTCAGCTGAGATTGTGTTGGGGAATATAAGTTCTGGATACTTCTGGATTTAGAATAATATGTAGATGCCTATCTTCACTTGAAATTTGCCATTTTCCTTGGCTGCTGTTGGCTGCAAAATACAGATTTTTGTTAAGTTTTCCCACATAAGTGGTTGAAGGCAAAAAAGGGTATATATTACTTTCTTTTGAAGAAATAACAGAGATGTTCGTTTCCCATAACTGATTTATTTTTTCCAGAAGTCTTTTCTGTTGTCAGCTCTTTCCAATATGAATAGGGAAAGAATTAGTATGATTAGTAAGGAAATGTGATGTTCTGTCTGTTAGGCAAAAAATATTTTATCATGCTTGATGTGGCTAGTTTGTTCACAGTCAAATAGATACCTGGTTAAAAGGTGAATCAGTCTGGAAGACAGAGGTGGTACAGAGGGCACAGGAAGGGACCCTTGATTATAGAAGTATTCCTATTTTAAGCATTAAAACCAAAAAGTGAACCTGATTTGTAACTTCTTACTCTGGCTGCTACTGGAGATTGAAGTTGGAAGTAGTTACTAGGAGTGCTCTGGGGTTTGTGTTGCAGGCAGAATAGCTGCCTAACTTTGAACATTTTAGTTTAATTGGCTGAAAAGGTATACATGAACCCAGTGGCTAGGGATTGGTATGCATCCAGTTGAGCACAGCTTTGGGACATATAACTGTACTTCAGTGTTAAGACTGGATAGGACTGGTTTTGGCCAAGCAGGACTGTCAAAAATTTATGGTGTTATTTTCTGTGTTTGCATTGCCTGCAGACCAGCCATTTGCAGTCCCACAGCTGCTGGTTCCGAACCAGGAACCCTATTTTAGGGATCAAACTCATGCCTGTATCACAAGAAATATTTTCATTGTCCATGACAGGCTACAGGCTTGTCTCACCTCACTTGGCTTCCTGATGAGCTTGTCAGGCAGACTTTGTCTGGACTTTTCTTAGGCTTGCCTGGGGCTCTGTTACAGCTTGTTCAACTGTAATGGCAATTGCATAATGACAAGGAAATCGTTTCCTTATCTGTTTTGGGTTTAGTTTAGTTTTGTAGGATTGTATAGTGAAAAGCCTTTTTTTTTTTTTTTTCCCCATAGAATTTTATACATTTCTATGACTAACAGTGTGGTAAGAATAAGTTGCTACTCAGCATAGGATGAACTGCCTGTGACCGTAGGAGAAAGGTGTTGCATAGAGGAGCAAAGGCACGGAATGACAGCAAGCAAATTAAACGGTGAGCGTAGAGATGCCAGATACACAGATGCCAGAGCTATAAACAGTTCACCAGTGTTCAATTACTGATCACAGAGGGAATGAACTCTTTGGAATAAAGTAAAAATGGTTTTAGGAATTAAAAAAAAAAGGGGGAGGGGGAAGCATCCAAGATAGAAAACACAGTAAAGCATACCATTATACTAAAGTTAAATGGAATGTGGAATTGCAGACCAAAGAACAAAAAGGGATTCTATTTTCTCATCTGCAGCACTTCATGATCTAAGTTTTCCTCTGTTTGGGTTGGTTGTAGTTAATTGCTTTCTCTGTGGATAAAGAGGACAGTAGGAAAGGTGGCTGTGCAATGAGATACTTGAGCGAAATTCCAAGGCAGCAGCTCAGCCTTGGCTTAACTTGAGCAGGACTGTCTAGGTATGTGCCCAGATAAAAATTAAGGCCAATCTGAGCATGAGAGTGTAGTTTCTCATTCTGTGTTCTTTGGCAATAAGGTAAAATTGAGTTCTTGCTGGCCAGTTCTTTTCATGAATCTAATTTACAGCCTGGCCCCGTAAAGAATTGTATTGAAGTAACTGAAGAGGTTGCAAATTGGGGGATGGGAGAGTTGGTTTGGATTCTTACATTGCCTTTGCCATCAAACAAGTTATTAAATTTTGAAGTCCTGTTTACCTAAGAATGTCCTACTGTAGTCCCTAGAAAGAGTGCTTTTAAAATGAGTGTGTATTCATGTTACTTTTTCACCATCTTGCATTTGTATGGGAACACCGGTATTGTGTTTTTGCTAATAATCTACCTTTTTTGCATTGTATGGTAGCATTAAAAATATTTAATTAACTTATGAATGGTATAATCACAATTTCAGTAAGTATTCATAAATTATAACTGTTACCTATCTATTAGCTAAAGCTTACAGCAAGACTTGTTAACAAAGTTCTTATGATATTGCATCTCATCTTTCCTTTTTTTCCCCTGGATTCGTTTAGGCACCTCTATCAAAGACTGAGAAACAAAATATTCTTTGCAAATTACAAGGCATTTATGATTGAAGAAATTTGATGGGAAAATGTTTCAGCTTTTCTTAAAGGTATTTTTTGGGCCAAGTCCTTGTAAAAGTCCAATGTACTAAAGAATCCCAAATAATTTGTGCAGCAGTTATGTGTAGTTACTTTTAAATAATCTTTGCATGACTGATTATTTTTAATTTTGCATCATGTGTTTTCTGCCATATAGCGACTGGCTGAAAAGTAGTGTTGACTGTGCACTAGTATATGGTCAAAACAAATTTCAAGTTGGATATAGTCATAGTCTGATTTTCTCAAAAATAAAATGCTGGAGTACAAGAAAATGTTTTGATAAACAATTGAACTTAATATTGTGAAGTGTAATTGCTTTCACTAAATTCATTGAATTACAGGTATATATTTATATATGTAATTTATATTTTGTATATTTTATTTATTTTATTTATATTTTGTATATTTATATTTTGTAATTTATATTATGTAATTCTAGATGACTGGCAGGACTGGCCAGCGTGGTCTCAATTTGCCAGCATCTCCTGTTGTGGCTTCCCCATCCCTGGAAGTGTTCAAGGCCAGGCTGGATGGGGCTTTGAGCAGCCTGGTCTAGTGGGAGGTGTCCCTGCCCAGGGCAGGGGGGTTGGAACTAGATGATTTTTAAGGTCCCTTCCACCCCAAACCATTCTGTGATTCTGTGGTTAATAACTGAATGGGGCTTGGCAATCAGTTTTCTGCTTGCTTTTTTGCTTCATCTTTAGGTTTAATCTCTGCTTCATTCCTACTGGCCTTTATGATGGCTGTTAGCTCAGTGGGGGAATATGATTATCACTTCTTGGTAATACAGACTGAATACTAGTGCGAGTAGAACTTCTTGTACCATAAGTATTTTATCGCTACATTTATTATACATATTGCACATAGTGTGCTTTACAGTAATCAGAAATGAATAATGGATTTGGTATGTTATTCTGAGTTAATGATACCATAAATACTCTTTTAGGAGGATAATACACATAATATGCGGGACACATAGCGTGCAACTTGTCAATGCAAACTTCGAGGAGAATAAAATGACTGTGTAACATCTTTATTGTTTCAATGGAATAAGTGGTGATATGAACAGTATCCTCCAGGACTGGAATATTTGCTGAGGAAGGAAAGTAATCTGTGCTCTGAATATTCTCAGAAATCTGACTTTCTGAGAAAAAGAAGAAATAATCAATCTTTGTAATGACTTAATTGCCACAAGCTGGAGTTACTCTGGAGACTTTGTGACATGGACTACAAATAGGAACAAAAATCTCAGTAATCATATTACCTCTAGCTGAAAAAGAGAGTTTGGCATTACACTGTATCCCCTAAGCACAAACTGAAATAGAAAAAATGAATTTCGGAGAAGGGATGGACCATTGAAAGGTAGTGAATTCTTATTTATTGGCTCTGTCGCACAGCAGTACTAAAACAATAATACGTTACCATAAACTGTCTTTAATAAGCATCTTTGTTATTGACTCTGTTCTCTTTCTGGTGTTGTCATGCGAAAGTTCAGAAATCTTTCCTGCATAAAGTTATCTTCGATCTGCAGAGATCTTTCTTTCACAAAGGGACTGCTGTGGAAAACTGTATAGCTCATGGATTTTATCTAGCATACTAATAAAAGCTTGAAAAACTATATTCTTCACTGCTGAGTACAGTTTTGAATATTTGTATTTCTCTTGTGTTATTGGTTAGTTTCTTGGTTGCTTGTTTTGTTGTGTTGTTTTGGTTGGTTGGTTGGGTTTTTTTCCCCAAAGGAGTCTTTGGATTGCTTTTTATTTTAGGCAGCTCTCATGGAATTGTACTGGGCTTTTCCAGAATCATAATCAATATGAAGTCAAATGTTTTAATGGGGCCATTTTCCATACTGAATAGTTTGGAGCACAGGAAATAATTTTTATAATTTCTTTCAAATATTTAACTTTTTGAATTTGTCTGTGTTGTGCTGATCCCATCAACATTAATTGTGTTCAACTGGCAACAAAGAAACTGGCACTTTTTGCTATTTCCCACTGTCAAGAGGCTTTTGGATGTTATAAGCTTAGATTTTTGAAGGAATTAAGAATGTCGTGACTACATGAGCTTTCTTAAACCTTCACCTTTGCAGAGATTTGGACAAGAATCAGACTCTTCCTATCTTCTATTGCAATAATTCCGTAAGATAAAACCCTAGAGGGAACACTTTCCTGCGACTAAAAAGTAATCTGACAAGAGAGCCTGGAGAACAGATTGAGGATCAAGGTTTGATACATAGATTTCTGTGTGAGGCAACTAAAGGATAGATAATAAGAATGTGTATACAAACAGGTCTGTTTCCTGCGGTTCAGACTTCAGCCTCTGGTGCACAGAGTTGCCACACAGTTGGTTGAATGACCCCTGTGAAAATAGTTTGGAGGAGAATGAGGAGGATTCCTTTAAGTTGGTGTAACAACATTGACAAGCAGTTAATTGCATCTAAATGCAAGATAGAAAATAATTTCTCTGGAAGTCATGAAGAGCATCTCTACAGTACTATGGTGGTGTTTTTAGGCTCAGGCAAGACTGATGCAGATAAGCTGCCAGTCTCTTTACTTTGGGCTGCATAGTAGGATGAAGTCCTTCATATAGTGCTGCTGACTACTTCAATATTGTAATAAAATGAATCCTGTAGGGCATTTCTAGCAGTCTCCCTAGGAAGAAGGCCAGAAGTCGAGGATGAAAAACTGATTTTTGTGTGCTTAAGATTTGCAGTACCAGTACGTATGCTTCAAACGTAAGATAAGAAAATGGAAGTTAAGAATAAAAACAGAAGAAGCATCTTACTGGTGTCAGAGCAGTCTGTCTTAGCCCACCAGTCTGTTTCTGGCAGTGGCAATACAAGATGCTGTTCCATATTCTAACTTCTGAAACTGTTTTCCTTTAACTGATCTAATTTCTGTTTTCAACTTGATAGTGCTGTCTGCCTGGAGAACCCTTGTGATGACAGATTCCCCAAGTTCGCTAACTGCTGTCTAAATGAGGTATTTTTGTTTGTTTTAAAACTGATCTATTTGATGCTGAGTTCTGGCATTGCACAGGGCTTGGTGAAAAGCATTTTTGTATTCACCTCACCCCCTGCTGTCATGATCATATAAATCTCGCTTGTATTCTCCCCACACTTTCACTTTTTGAGAGTTCTAAATTCCTTAATTTCTTTGAAGGGCAGATGCTCCCCTCCCTTGGCTCTACGTTTTTACTCTTCTTTGTCTTCTCTGAGATACAGAGACTGGAACTACACATAGGACTTACGGTATTGATGTGCTGAATCTTATCAATAGAAGTTGAAGAGAAATTCCAGAATAAGACTGGTGTAGTTTGTGTGCCTTATGGTATAAGTGCTCAGCAAACAGGGGCCAGAGAATGATCTTAAGTTTGGTATTCAGAAGTATTGTTTCTGTATTTGAGTAATACAACAGTTCAGATTACGTAATAGAGACTGTTTTCACATGCATTAATTTCAGAACAAGCCCAAAATAGGAGGAGATGTTGCATCAGTTCATTCCCAACTCAATAGGTATGACTTCATGAAGGAGTAAGTATAGAACCTAATACATTTTTTGGCAAAACTAATTTTATTAATTTCTGTTCAGAACTGATCCAGGGACTTCTTACAAGGCAGTCATTCGTGTATGGTAGTTTCATGTCTGTTACTTTCACATTTTTGGCAGAGAAAATCAATGTAAAGACAAATAAACTTTTCATTGTAATGCTGTGGAATTATTACACTATAAATTAAAAATTTATTTCAGTGACAATATAGGTGTTAAATTTTTGAGGCAGTATATATGTAAAGCTTAGTTAAATTATTTTGGAGTGAAGTATAGTTGAAAACACTTCACTTTTCTTAGAAAACTGTTGTATTCAAGAAAGATATCAATGCAAACAATGTAAGAAAGCATATGGGTTGTCTGAATAATTGCATTAATTAAATTTACCTAACTAAATGTTTTTTGAAATTGCCAGGCAAAATATTTCTCATTTCTATTACAATTGCAACCTATTATTTATTGTACTTTATTTAGATTTATCATGCTTTATTTTCTTTTATGCTTTGGGGCTTTTGTCTTTCTATGGTTTTTAATACAAGAAACTAAACTGTGTTTATATGAAGCCACAATTTGAATTTGGGGGTATTTCCCCTTTTCTGTCCAAAATATCCTAGCAAGGGAAATTTTTAATGGTTGTTTGCATCTAGGTTTATTCACTTAAGGAGCTGAGGCTTTTTGGCTTGTAGGGAGAAGTGATGTAGGCTCAGTAGACAGCAGTTGCCAATGGAAGCATAGCAATTTCAGTGTATTTATACCTCTGCATACTATCTCCTTCCATATATTGGAGCAGCTACTTAATTTACACATCTCTCTGCCAGCATCCCTGTCATTCGATTATGCATATTCATATGTCATAAACAAAGATGCCGTGAATATTTAAAATGTGTGCATGTGTGTGTATATATATATATATATGTATGCATGCCTACAAATATACAAGCTTATGGCTGAGCAGAGGAGGAAAATTTTATCCTTTTCACGTACTGAAATGAGTCTGTTAAGTACCTGTGCAATCATATAAATAACACATGTAATATTAAAACATAGATTTTCTCATAATCAGTCTGACAATAGTACTTAGAAATTTACTCCCACCTTTTATCTTGTTAAAAGAATAATCTGAATTTATTTACCATTCAAGTTAGTGAAGATTTTTACACCAAGTGTCTTGTAGTATTGTACTCTATGCAGACAAAAATATCCAGAGTTTTTATGTTTAAGTTGCACAACACGTCCCTTCTAATGCAGAGTTTCTTTCAGTGTTTCTTTGGGGTTTTTTGAAGTGAGAAGACTTTAATTTGTAAATAAACATTTGTCAATAATATGTTTCGATGAATGAGTTTTATTTTTTCCCAGAAAAAAATGGGGGTTGACATTTGAAGCATTTGAATTATTATGGTACAAAATTTCAAAAGAGAAGTTCTAAAAGGGGGAGCAAGTCTGTAAGTTCCCCTGTCTGAAAAAGATAAGACTTCGATGCTACAGGAAAATTTTCAATTTTGCAAAAGTGTCTTAATGCATTTTATTATTCTTTGACCTCTCTGGACAACATTTTGCCACAATTTTTCACAAGAAAAATTCTCTACCATTCCTTATCTCTCCACTTGAAATTCCACTTTCGGTCACTTCTTCCTGTTCTGCCCAAGGGTTCTAGAAATCAGTGTCTCATTTGAAATCTGGAAGAGATCTGAAAAATAGCAAAATTATTACTGGGTTAGTGAAGATTGGTGACTGGTAAGGCTGAGAGAATAAAGTTAATTGTCTCTTGCTGGGAATGCAGGAAGACTTTAAGACTTTTCTTCACGCCACTTGAGAAAAGCTGGCAGAGCAATCGTGTGTTTTTCCAAATCATCTCTTATCTCGAGTAGAATGACAGATGGTGAAATAAAGGTGAGAAGTGGTAAGGTAACAAAGAAGGATCTGGGTTTATGGTAAGAAAGTAATAAAGAAGTAAGGTAATGAAGAAGGATCTGGTCTGCTTTCCTGAAGACCAGATCCTTGGACCTGCTGCTGAGGTCAGAGATCATGGATCATGATTCATGAATCTGATGATGTGGATTATCATGATGGATATGGATTAGATAAGTGGACAATGAGTGGGGATGAAAACTAGATGAACTGCTGGGCTTGGGGGGTTGTGATGAGCGGAAACAAGTTGAACTGGAGAACGGTCATGCAGAGAGGTTGTGGAGCCTCCATCCTTCCTGGACATGGTACCATGCAGCCTGCTTTAGTTTATCCTGCTGTCAGTAGGCTGAACTAGCTAGTTTTCAGAGGTTCCTTCCGACCTTAACTCTACTGTGATTGTTGTGATGGGGTAGAGTTATGCATTATGTGTCTACTTCGATAACCAGAGTTTGAGCCCTGTCTAGTTTTCCCTTAACAAGCCCAACACCCTCTCCTGATCCCATCATGCAGTGCCTTGTTCTCCTGCCTGCATTATCAGCTGTTTTCCACGTCCTTTTAACTTGTGCTTCCTGCATCTGAGATGTCTGAGCACGATGCTGCTTGGAAAAGTGGGCAAAAATTGCTGTCTGTGAGCCACTTGATACTAACTCCTATAGTCCTCCAGATGTTTGTCAAGATTTAAGAAATGGTGCTGAAGTACAAAGAGAACAGAACCTCTCTGGGAGAACTTCAGTGGTAGTGGATTCTTTCTTCACCCTGTGAGAGGCGGTTAGTGCTAATTTTCTTCTGTCTGAAATGAAAAATGGCAGTACGTGGTTTGATACAGTTAAAAATGTCTCAGTCTTTCATAGTACATTTAGCCTGTAGTCCATTTCTATTTTATTTTCCTGTCAGTTAAGCTTTCATTTTCAAAAATAACATCTAAAATTTCCTAAGGGGTGTTCACTTTAATGTCACTTTAATGCACTGTTCTGATTGGCAATAACTCGCACAAATAAAATACTTTTTTTTTCCCCAAAAAAAAGAGCAGAAGTATAGATTTTATTGGAGAATGAAATGGTTTAAATGTCTGCGGTCCTTTCAAGTTTAGTAGTTATGAAAAAAGCTTGTTGACCCATTTAAATCACAGTTTGTACAGCAGCTACTTTATTGTTTTCTCTTAAGTTCTTTTTTTTATCATTCTAAAATGGCTTCAGGCACGTGGTCCTGTAATTTTCAATGTGGAAACCACAGCAAGAAATTTTTTTTTTTTAAAAAAACAACTTTGTTTTTTGTTTTTATTGTTTCATATCAATTCAGTAGTATGTCTCCAAGCAAAAGAGAAATGTAAAACTATTTTTTTGTAGAACAATGAGCTTTATTCTTTCTAGATACTAGTAGTAAATCCTAATTTCATCTTTCCAAATTTACTTTAATGGTATGACTGTGTGCTTTTAATATATTGCAGTAGGGTTTTTTTAATATAAGGACAAAAATCACATTTGAAATTTTAATGATGTTGCCTTGCTTAAAAGGCCGCCTTAGTTTTTGAAGATAAAACTCCCTAGTTTTCTTGAGGTCAGGTGGGTTGTTTGTTTCATTTCTTGGACTTTATTGTAAGTTCGTGCTTTTCTTAGTTTGAGTGTGGAGATGAAAAACCTTGCTTTGGGGAGTATATTTGTGTAAGAAGCACTGATAGTAGTATAATATCAAGATTTTTTAAAGTACTACTATATATGGAAAGTAGAGAATTAAAGCGATGTTCAAAGGAAGCTGGTGATACTTTGTTAACTAAACTTAAATATCGATGATTAGGAAATGCTTGAAGAATCCAGGAGTGAAGCTTGGAGTTTCTGTTTTCTTTTGTCAACGCTAACATAATGTTTTGTTCTTTTTAAAAACTGATGTATTCAGCATTGCCTACATCTATTCAATGTCCATATATACTACTTCAATAAAATGTCACTATCAAATGTTTTGTGTCAAAAAAATGAAGCTTCTGTCTATTAACAGATGTTGCTTCTTCCAGTTAAATAATAACTTCTTAAAAATGTTTACATTGTGATTGTATTTAGGTCAGAGAAGATGGTGGAAGTAGGAATATATATTTTTGTTGATTTGAAATCAGTTCTTGTTGCTCGTATGAGGAAAATACTCGTGAAACTGAAGAACCCTGAAAACAAGTTTTGTTAGAATAAAAGCTCTAATGAATCGCTCGGTCCTCAGTCCCGGACACTGCTCTGCCCAGCTCCCAGACAGCTAGTGGAACTGGTGTGGTGTTTCTGTGTACGAGAGGCAGATCATTTCCCTGCCAGGGCTTACAAACACTTCAAGGAAGCTGACAATTACAGTTTGTGTTTGAATAGCTAGGAGCATTGAACAGAAGGGAACATCCTAGTCATTCATTCCTCTTCTATTGCTGCTATTTGTGTTAAACAGTTTTGATGATAGGTTTATTTAGAAATAGGGTTAGCTGCTTAATTTTGCTTTTTTTGTATCACTTGTTCTGGTGAAAATGCTGCCTTCAGCTTGACTGGCTCTTACCTCCTGCATGTTCCCTCAACCTGAGGCATGTTTGACAGCAGTTCTATTCTTTTCCTCTCCCTTCTTCTTGCTATAAAAAGCAAATTACTTGAAATATTTTTATGTTTAATTCAGTCCTCCTTGAGAAAAGTGGCTAGAATTAAGTCCAGTATTTCAATTTTGAATCTTTGTTGTGCTGCAGTGGAAATCTCCTTGTGGCATTCGTTTGCTGTGGCTGTGCTACATTGGTTCAGAGCAACTCTGTGCAGCATTCCTTCTCTTCCAGCCATGGAGATCTTAATGTTTCTAGTCTTGACATTCATAACCTTTACCATCCTACAAAATCTTAACTATTTCCTTAAGGAAGTATAGTCCTTGCTCTTCGTATTTTAAGCCTTTCTTGTACTGACAGTATCTCCTACTCTTGTGCCATTATCAATTTTCTTTTACCAGGCCCTTATAATAAATTATAAATGCAGTATCAGGTACATTTGGAATGAAGTGTATCCTTTGGGGAATTCCCCAAGTACCGTCCCTCTAGTTTTGTATCTTTTCCCTTCAGTGCAGTGTGTCATTATTTTCTTAACTTGCGTCCTGCTTTCTGTTTTCTTGTTTTACTGACAAGTAGGCAGGTTAGATCTATCAAATACTTCTCATCTAGAATGACAGGGTAGGTATCAAATTAAGTTGTGTAAAGTAGTTTTTGTTATAATAATAATGTGTTTTATTATGTTTTGTGTTTACCCTGTCCTTCAGTTATTGCTTTTATAAATTGTACTGATCATGCAAATCTACTTGCATGATCAGTGAGGTCAGAGTAAGATGTCATCCTTGACCATTACCTTTCCTCCCAAAGGTAATACAGGTACTTCACATACATGGTAGTCTCTCCAAATCTTTATAAAGAAAATAAACTTGCATGATTACCTGTAACAACTAATCTCTGTCTGTACAAGCAAAGAAGAATATAAAAGATTATTTGTGGGGCAATATAATTTGTGTTGCTGGTAGTTATTTTTTTATAACTAAAACATCGCATAATAATTCAAGCTTGAATGTCAAAAAAATCTTATTAGCTTTTATTATCAGTTATCTAGCCTTGGGAAAGTGCAGGTGGAGTACAGGTGGTTAACAGATTTGGATACTCTTTTCAAATTTCTTGACATGATGCTTAGTTTACATTACACTGTACTGACTGAGCAAATACAACTAGAAAAGCCTCAGCCCTTCTGCTTATTAACACTGCCATATATATGTACGCACATACATATGTATTTGTGTGCATGTGTAAATATACGTAGAGATAGATGTGCACAGAAATAAGGACACAAATGATCTGAATACAATTGCCTTCTTCCCTCCCCACCCCACCCCCTTAAAGTTACCAGGGGGAAAATATAAGCCTTATATTGCTGTGGAGAAAAGTATTCTCCAGAATTATGCTTTTAGTAAATTAAAGGGATGCGTAAAGACCCATTGCAAGACCCAGAAAGCAACATTCTGTTATGCTAAGTAGAAACAGAAGCCTTGTCCATCAGCATTGCCTGATTGTTCCATTCACTGCCCACTTCATCATCCTTAAGGCTCGGGGTCTCCTTGGAGTATGTAACAGGGAGATGAAGCATGTGTAGGCAGAGAATTGAATAAACTTGATAGGAAACAAGCTTTTACCTACATGAGTACAAGGAAGGAAGCAATAGAATAAAAGCAGTCAGATTTGCTTCTAAAGTGTGGGGGTTTTTTATATCTTGATCTTACTGGCTTTGTCTGCCTTGATGATGAATAGGTACTGTGAAAGTAAATGCATTGAAAAAAAAAAATTTTTGCTTAAAGCCTTTTCTAATTACCTCTTTGGCCACTTCAGCAGGTTACAGTATTGAACTAAGCTATGAGTTTTGTTCACTGTCTGCTCAATATCTGATTCTTCTCCCTCATTCTGAATGCTCTTATCGAAAATGGAGCCAGGAGGGAGTTTGCATATTGGGCTCCATTAGAGTGCATTGTTAGGAAAAATAGATAAATAAAATTGAAAGGTGACACGATTTAAAATAAAGCTCGTCAAACCACTTACTCTGTGAACACAGGCCAAAGATTTTATAAAGTTACATTTAGCAGCTGGGTATATATGTGTGTTTCTATTATCTGTAGCCTGTGCCAACAAGAAAGAGTCCAGCTTCATTGTGCAAGCAGTTTCATTTCGTTAGCAAAGAACAATTTCCAGTTTGCTGAAAGGTTTTGAGTACAGCATTTTACTAAAGTAGCCAAATGCCCTCCTCAACCAGGGTTGGCTGCTGCCTGGCCATCTTGGCAAATGAGCAGGAAAATAACCTTTTGTGCTTGTAGAAAGATCCTAATTGTCTTGAGTGTAATTAGAGGGAACTCTAGGTCTGGAAGAGTAAGTGCTTCGTCAATTATGATGATGTTCTTGTAATAAAGGCCATTTCTTTTATTACTTCTGTAGCAATAGAATAGTCATTTACGTTGATTCAGAAGCATGGATAATGAGTCCTTAACGTGAAATGCTAGCTTCCTTTAACAGAAGTTGGATTTGCATTCACAAGTAGAAGATACCCGATACTCTGCTGAACTGCCAGCCATTACAGTTCCTGTGTTATAGACGAGTAATTTAGAATTGTATCATGTATTGATTTACTGTGTGACTCCTGCCTAGGAACATAATATGGCTGATGTATAATAGGGATTGTTAGTGGTCAAATCATAGCAGGTGGATATCCTTATAATAATGTTCAAGAACTATGCTGTAGTTATAGTAACTATTATGATAATGTGAGTGAAAGCAGAGTTTGATAATTCACTTAAGGAAATCCGTAAGATGGAGTAGGAATGCTAAGGGAAAAATAAGAAATAGTACTTAGAAACAACATGACTTAGGATATTTTGTATTAAATCTACTGTAAATCAAAATAAAGGTCATACGCAGATTGAAGATCTGAAGAGTTAAGTTCATTGTGGTTATCTTTCAGCTTTATTGGTGTATAATTGAACTTAAGTATTGAGCAAAATCTGAGTGTTGAAGTATCTAAGGCTTCTTAGGTGAAGAATTAAGCGATGGATTGTCTTTCAGTGCGTATTTGTCTACAGCTCTAACTGCATATGATGTTTTCAGAGTGTAGGGATGATTCTGTACTGAATTTGGGATTGTAAAAATGCTCTCTTTCTTAAATAAAACTTGCATATTCAGCAGTATGCATTTTGACAGTGTTTTTACTGAGTTATCTCACAGATGCTTGTATAAAACACTAACACATATGCCTAATTACTGGACAGGAGTTAGATGTTAAATCAGTGTATGTACTCTAGTGTTTCTTTTGTCTATTAGAATCTCTGTGTACGTATACTTAAGCAGAAAGCGTCTTAGGGCAGACTGTACTTTAAAATAAGTTATTTATAGTAAGCCATTCCTGCTGAAAGTGTGTATCTAGTGAAGAAATGTTGCATGTCTGACAGTAAGTAATAACGAGAATTGCTTGCAATCCTTCATTACGTTGAAGAATTATTTCCATGAGTTTCGTAACTATTCTGTGGAATTGTATCAATTTAGTTACTTAGACAGCACAACTTGAACAAATAATATCAATTAGAAATGTTACTGATACTGATTATTTTGTTTTTAAAAACAGGGAAAGATCATTGTTACATTTTGACCAATACTCTCCTTAAACACAGCCAAAAAAGATTTTTAAGTCTTTGAAGATTTAAAGAAGAAATGTTTCAAGATAGAATTCCTTCAAATAGCCAATTACTAACAACACAAGAAAAAAAATCCATTAAAAATAGTTCTCACTGTTTTGAGAAGTTTCTTGTTGTTTCATTTGAACATGACGCTACCTCTTGAATTTAAAATCCTTCACACCAAGCGTGAAATAGAGGTACCAGTTTTCTATTCCATGTCCTTTGCGAGAATTGTGTGGGATTAAACAGGGAAAAATAGTGCCTCATTTTGCTCCAAATAAATCTGCTTGTAATCCTAATTTAGGCATCTAAGTGTTCTTTTGCTAAAGCTAAACTAATCATCCTGTAGAGTTTGGAAGATGAGTTGCTATCTGTATAAACAGCTAATCTGCCATCTCATCCTGCAGAGTAAAATGAGTCTTGTTTTGTATTGGTTGTGTTAGCAGCTGGAGATATTAATATGCAGGATGCTTTTCCGACCTGCATAAACTCAAGTAATTTTTCCTTAATTTTTATTTCTCAAAGCAACTGAAATTTTTTAAAAGACAGAAAAATCACAATTTGATAACTTTAATCTAGATTCTGAGAATATCATAGTCAATGAAGCTAATCTCTATTTTCAGAGATCACTATTGCAGTCAAGTTGTACACCTTCCTGGTGACCCAGTCCAGGGCATTTGTCTGAAGATTAGCTGTAGAAAAACATACAAGTGTTCTTTCATCAGTCTGATGCCAAAGCAGTAGTGTTACTGTGATGGGGGAGGCGGAATATGCAAGTGGAAGCGGAAAAGTAATGGCATGTCTTGCTTTCGATACATTTAAGCTGTTGTAGAGCCACAGCTGGGTGTTTGAGATGCAATTTCTAAATAGTGCAGTCAAAAGACTAGTTTTAAGGAAGTTCTTTATTTCTAGAACATCGAGAAACTGGAAGAGGCCAGGTAAATACAGTTAGTTCAAATTCAAAGGAAGATTTTAGCGTCTACAGCAAGTGATCAGGGCGAACAAGAAAAGCACCTTTGCGCTGAACAGCTGCCTTCTGCTGGTGGGAGAAACTTTGGCTTCTTAGCTAATTATTGACTGGGGTGTCCTAGGCAGTGCTATGTATGGTGTTCCTAGGATAAGAACCTAATTTATAAAACATGTTTAATATGTCTCATGGTTAAGGCTTTCATAAGTTCACTACCACTTTGGTTCATTGGTACTTTGGCTCTTGTGTGCGCCTCAGAAGCATTTAAAAACTTTGAGGCTTTAGCATTAGTGGAAATTACAGGAAAACATACATTGTATGAAGTTAAATAGTTCTTCATTCTTCACGTATTTAAAAGTAAAATTATAAGCTGCATGCAATTTGAATATTTATAGTTCATGCTCTTGCCTCTTTTTCTATAGTTGAGCAGTTGCCATGGTTCCTATTATACTGTCTGCTTTAGAGGCAAACTTCATAAACAGACGCTAAATGGAGCCAGGCTTCTGAAGTATACTACATTTGTAGTGCCCTCAGCTGCATCTTGAA
The DNA here is from genome assembly GCA_013398915.1 of Dromas ardeola. NCBI lineage: Eukaryota > Metazoa > Chordata > Aves > Charadriiformes > Dromadidae > Dromas > Dromas ardeola. The sequence goes on along the minus strand of VYZM01007113.1, from coordinate 210,547 downwards.
TTCATCTGTATTTTCCACTGGCTACCCTCAATAGCGTGGAATCAGAGGTCAGGGCTCACAAGAATTACAAATATTAATAAAGAACATTAGTCGCCTTCATAGGTCTTAACAATAAAAAGCAACAAAATACTTGATTAGACTGTTTGAAACGTGTGTATTAAGAAGTAATTAATTAAAAAACTACTGAGGTCCAGTTAAACGTGGTGACAACATACCCTGTAGGCATAATATTTCAACGTACTCTGCTCTGTGCAGGGCCTACTTTTCTTTCCAAAGGGAGGTGAGCGGGGATAGAGATTTGACATAATTCTGTTTTGCAATGATGAGAAGCCTGGAGCAATTTGCAAGACATCAGCTTCAGGGAAAGAGGCTGAAAACTTGGAAAAGGAGCAGATCTGTATGTCCTGTTACTGTATCTACATCTTGTGTAAATGGTGGGTATGTGGAGGTATCCACGTATCCAGTCAACTTCTCATGGAAAAATGAATGGACATGCAATACTCCTGTGAACTCCTGTACCAGTACACACCTCAGGACCACGCTATGACTTGAATTAAGAAGTGACTCTATAAAGACAACAAACACATTGAATTTGTGGTCAAAGAGCGGAATCTTTCTATACAGTTTCTCAATGACTAGTGTAGCACTTAATTTTTTAGTGATTTATTTTCACATTAATTGCAATGATTTTTCTTTTCTGTTCCACTGCAGTTCTCTTAAAAGGGGAAATTATTGACTAGAAAATATTACTAAGTTTAAATGGTGGATTTCTTAACAAAAAGACTGATGTTGAAGGTAAATGAATTTAAATGCAAATATAAAATTTTAAACATAAAATTAATTTTATACCTCATATGAAAGGGGTTAATGATGACTAACCCACTTTGATTTGTTATAACTTTTAGTGTTTTTAAATGGAACTTAATTGTCTTCATGTAGTTTGTTTGTATTGGGTTTGCATATCAATATGCAATGTTCAATATATTCATTAATGACCTGGACGAGGGGACAGAGTGTATCCTCAGCAAGTTCGCTGATGATACCAAACTGGGAGGGGTGGCTGACACCCCAGAGGGCCGTGCTGCCATCCAGCATGACCTGGATAGGCTGGAGAGCTGGGCAGAGAAGAACCTAATGAGGTTCAACAAGGACAGGTGTAGGGTCCTGCACCTGGGGAGGAAGAATGTCAGGCACCAGCATAGGTTAGGGGTGGACCTGCTGGGAAGTAGTTCTGAGGAGAAGGATCTGGGGGTCCTAGTAGACAGTAAATTATCCATGAGCAAGCAATGTGCCCTTGTTGCCAAAAAGGCCAATGGAATCCTGGGCTGCATAGGGAAGAGTGTGGTCAAAGGAGGTCATTCTCCCCCTCTACTCTGCACTGGTGAGGCCACAACTGGAATACTGTGTCCAGTTCTGGGCTCCCCAGTTCAAGGGAGACAGGGAACTACTGGAGAGAGTCCAGCGTAGGGCGACAAAGATGGTTGAGGGATTGGAGCATCTCCCTTATGAGGAAAGGCTGAGAGAGCTGGGACTCTTTAGCCTGGAGAAGAGAAGGCTGAGGGGAGACCTTATGAATGTTTACAAGTATCTAAAGGGTGGGTTGAAGGAGGATGGAGCCAGGCTCTTTTCAATGGTTCCCAGTGACAGGACGAGGGGCAATGGGCACAAGCTGGAACATAGGAAGTTCCGATCAAATATGAGGAAAAACTTCTTTATGGTGAGGGTGACCGAGCACTGGAACAGGCTGCCCAGGGAGGTTGTGGAGTCCCCTTCTCTAGAGACTTTCAAGCCCTGCCTGGATGCAGTCCTGAGTAATGTGCTCTAGGCAATCCTGCTTTAGCAGGGGAGTTGGACTAGATGATCTCTAGAGGTCCCTTCCAACTCTGAAGATTCCATGATTCTGTGATCAAGGTTTTTGTAGCGGAGGGGCTACAGGGGTGGCTTCTGTGACAAGCTGCTACAAACTTCCCCCATGTCCAACAGAGCCAATGCCAGCCAGCTCCAAGACGGACCCACTGCTGGACAAGGCCAAGCCCCAGCCCATCATCAACAGTGGTAGTCCCTCTGGGATAACATATTTAAGAAGGGGAAAAAAAATGCACAATTGCAGCCGGAGAGAGGAGTTGAGAGTATGTGAGAGAAACAACTCTGCAGACACCAAGGTCAGTGAAGAAGGAGGGGGAGGAGGTACTCCAGGAACTGGAGCAGAGATTCCCCTGCAGCCTGTGGTGAAGACCCTGATGAGGCAGGCTGTCTCCCTGCAGCCCATGGAAATCCACGGTGGAGCAGATATCCGCCTGCAGCCCATGGAGTACCCCGCGCTGGAGCAGGTGGATGCCCAAAGAAGGCTGTGACCCCGTGGGAAGCCTGTGCTAGAGCAGGCTCCTGGCAGGACCTGTGGAGAGACGAGCCCACACTGGAGCAGGTTTGCTGGGAGGACTTGTGACCCTGTGGGGGACCCACGCTGGAGACGTCTGTTCCTGAAGGACTGCACCCTGTGAAAGGGACCCATGCTGGAGCAGTTTGTGAAGAACTGCAGCCTGTGGGAAGGAATCGTGCTGGAGAATTTAATGGAGAACTGTCTACTCTGGGAGGGACCCCACACTGGAGCAGGAGAAGAGTGTGATGAGTCTTCCCCTTGAGGAGGAAGGGGCAGCAGAGACTATGCGTGATGAACTGACTGTGACCACCATTCCCCTGTGCTGCTTGCGGGGGAGGAGAAGTTGAGCCTGGGAAGGAGAGAGGGGTGAGGGGGAGGTGTTTTTGTAAGACTTTGTCCTGGTTTGGGGTGGAGCGGAGCCACCCTCCTGCTCAGGGAGAGGCCCTGGCGCACACCTGTTGCCGTGGCAACCGGGGTCAGCTGAGCCGGGCGGTCACCCTGGGGAGGGGTCGCACCTGTGGGGAGGAGCGGGCAGGTCAGGTGACCCAGACTGACCAATCGGGTGTGCCATCCCATCCGCCATGCTCAGCATAAGAGCTGAGGGGCCAGGGGGGTCAGGTTGGCTCTTCAGCTCTAGCTCTTCTTCAATGGACTGCTTCTTCAGGGGCTCTCTTTCTTCAGTGACTGACGTCTGAGGAGGACCCCGTCAGCTCATCTGCATTTTGATCCTGGTCAGTGTGTTCCAGTTCCCATTTGTCACTGAGTCCAGGCTGGAACTTTCCCAGTGCTTGCCAGTGACATCTTCCTAGGAACTTGATCCGTTTTTGTATGTATTGATATACATTGTATCTATTTCATTATATCCTTTTTTAATTTTATTATTAACTTTTATTAAACTAGTTTAGTTTTTTTCCTAAACTTCCTAAACTCATAGCTCTCTCTATCTCTCCCTCTCCTTGGAGCAAGAGGTGAGGGAGAGCATCTGTTGTCTTGTCATTGGCCAACCCAGCCCAAACCACGACAGACTTGCTTTTATTTTCTCATTATCCTACTCTGACTTGATTGGTGATAAATTAAACTAATTTCCCCGAGTTGAGTCTGTTTTGCCTGTGACGGTAACTGGTGAGTGATCTCCCCCGTCCTTACCTCGACCCACATGCCTTTTGTTAGATTTTTCTCTCCCCTGCCCAGCTGAGGAGGGGAGTGATAGAGCAGCTTTGGTGGGCACCTGGTGCCCAGCTGTGTCGACCCACTACAGTGCTTCAAAAATTGTTTAGAGAAGTTGGTGATTTTCATAAAAGGCTGCTTTTCAAACAGAACTGCATGCACCTGAATGTATTTTGGATTTAAATAGTATGGTCTGTGTTATTCAGAGAAAGCTAATTAGTGTGTAATGGCTTTGTTTTGCATCTGTAAGAATTTGTGAAGAAAAGAGCAGTATACTATTTTTTTTGACTGTCAGATGCTTGATTGCCTACCTGTTTCTGTGTGAGGATTTGAAGGAGACTGCAGGAGTCACTGTGTTTGAAATAAGCAGTTATGAACAGGATTGAATATGTCTGCCACAACCTGGGAAAACACCAAGGGGTTTGAGAAAACAGTGGAGAAGTAACTGATAGGGGAATACTTCTGGCCTTGCTCCAGTCAGGCTGGTGAGGCTTGTTCTCCCTAGGTTTGTTCTAGGACTGAAGGGGACAATAAAACCTTTGACGCTGGTGATACAGAAATGTGGCAGAGTGTTGCCACAAGGGGAAACAAAGAAAGATGTGGAAGTAGGAGTGCCCCACTGGGCAGTACTACCATAAAACTAAAGGTTGGATGCTGGAGGTGGATGTAGCTGGGCTGAATAATGTTTGGGAACAGTTCATACTTTTCCACTCCTTTAGATAAGCGTGATGCTCTATATGAGGGAATGATTTTTTTCCTTAATATATTCATTTTTATTAACAGCTGATGTAGAACTTTATTTGGGCACTAAGTACATCTGGGCCTGTCCTGTTAGTGCAGTTAACTTGTGCATTATGTTGCAGCCCTTCTCTCTTTGTCATCCCTTGGTAATTGAAGACAACGAGACTTGTTGCCTTAGGGATGCGCTTGACAACTGACTAGTTTAAGCCTACTTTACTAATGAAAATATGATTACTGTCTGGGTTTCAGAAGTCCAGTAATTAAATAGCCACAGAGGGATCTGGTATGATGCTGCTGAGACCATTAGAGGAGCAGTCTTTATACAATAAGGATTTGAGTATCTGTGATAAGGCTTTACAATGGTGAATAGGTGAAGTATGTGAATTACTGCACAGAACACAAGTGTGCCTTTGTGTTGATCCTCTCCTTTGTAATTTGAGTTTATGGTGATGCTTTGTGATACCCATAATTTCTTGTATTTTTTTCATCGTTTTGCTTGTATTTTGTATTTCTGTGTTAATATTGAGCTGCTGCAGGAAAAATGGTCTTAGGTTCCTGAACTACTTGTTTGTAGCAGTGGTTACTGCCTTCAATAGTGCATGTGTGTAATAAATAATGCACAAAGTCAAAAACTTGATTTTATTAGAGAAATGAGAGGTGGGCTGGGAGAGTAGAAATCATTTTGCTTAGGGAAGTCAAGTGAATTTGAGACTATTATAAAAGCAAGTTCCTATTTTTAGAGAAATGTTTTATTCAATATATTGAATAGCTAATAAAATGTTTTGCTAATTATATTATGGAAAAGGTATTTAATGTTGGGCCAATCACTTTAAATTCTTTTCGGTCTTCACTGGCAACCTCTTTCCCCCACACCCCTCAAGTGGATGGACCACCAGGCAGGAACTGAGGGAGTAAAGTCCCTCCCCCTGTAAGAGGAGATGAGGTTCGTGGCCACCTGAGGAACCTGAACATAGAGGAGTCTATGGGCCCTGACAACATGCATTCCAGAGTCCTGAGGGAATTGGCTGATGTAGTTGAATGATGAAGAGACATGGAAAAAAAAAAGCCCAAACCATTTCTTTTCTTTAAGATAGAAAAGACTCAACACATGCAACACTATTCAACTGCAATATAAAAATCACGGCTGTTACACTTTCCCCTCAGAATGGATTCTGAGTCAGTGGACTCCAGACTTCTTTGGCTTCTGTTTCTTTGTATGTACATTGTGCGGTCAAGATCCTAAAGCTGTGATGGTTAACAAGAGGAAAACAGATAGTTTCAAATTGTTGGGAAACTTTTTGTGATCTACTCAGGAAAAACTAGATCAGATGTGTTCTTAAAATAGAAAAGAATTTATTTTTTAATTGGATTTGATATTGTCTAATGTAGTGCCAGGTGCCTTGCCAAAGAAGTAGATTTATTTTTTTTGAGGTCTACTGTAAGATGTTGGTATGATGTAAGTTAACCTGCTTTCTGTCAAAGTACTTGTATGGGTTGAGTTATGGAACTTGTGTATCAGCTCTACAAAAGTGTTTTTGATAATATACTAGATGGAAAAATCAGGGTGAAAAAGTTTGTAATTGAATTTGTAATGCAGAAGAATTGTTAAAATGCTAAGACATTAGCTGTGCAAAAAACACCAGTGGGCTGAAAGGTTAAGTGCTCTGCTAGGGAAAAGTATTTGTAGTATTTATCTTAAAATTTATGTTTTCATTAATGATGTAAGGAGGAGTATGATGAGATCTGCCAGTGAAATGAACAAAGTAACTGATTCAAAGTTAGATGGTATTAAATCTGTATCTGGGAAAATAAGACTAACATGAACATCTTTGATGACGAAGTGTCACAGAATGAAATACAGTGAAATTTAATGCTAAAAAAGTGCAAGGTCATTAATAATTTTAAGGGGTGAAAAAAAAAGTCTATATACATTGCTATAAGCTTGAAACTCAGAAATTGCAAATGCAGAAGCGGAGAAAGAGTTTATATTAGCAGTTGCAGGATATTTGCATAAATCATATACTCTGCTGTTTTAATCATGTGTTTTGGAAAGACTAATTCCAAACAAAATAGGTACAAGATGAGCTCCTACAGTTATTAAGGTAAAGAGCAGCCATCTCATGAGGTGACTAAGTCTCGTGTTGCTTTTCTGCTCAGCAAAAGGTCTGAGGCAGTAAGTAATAGTTCTCTATACAGTAGCTGCTGGGTTTGGATAAAAAATAGCTCTTCAGAGAGGCTCTTCAGACACTAAAAGCAGTTGTAGTAGCTGGGGTGAGCTGTTCATATCACTATTAAAATGAGCACACCCTGTGGTGAATTGGGGTAGTCTGAGTTTCAACAAAGAAATGGATCACAGATGCCCACTTGCTGCTGAATAGTGGTTTGTACTTGCTTCCTGCAGGAGTTAAGGAAAATATTGTGGTAGAAACTAGTGGAATACTTCTTTCAAAAGGGTGGAACTAATTGCAAAGGAGTAGGCACTGATTCAGGATTATTGTTTTTTTTTTTAAGGCCCTGAAAAATAGCTTCAGCCACCTCTTGCTCTGGTAACTTTACCTGCGCTTCTCTGAAGTGCTGTAGTCTGAAGGCAAATAGTTTTTTGCAGCTTCATTTGTTAAGCAGCTGTGTATTTTCATCACCTGCTACAGATCTAGTGATGCCATTTGAGACTCGAGATGAAGAAGAAAATGAGAAACATGCTTTGAACTTCACCCTTCAAAGACAATAGCAATGAGGGGGTGGACCGGGCTTACTGGGGATGCTTACAATGATATGAAGGGTTGCCCACGCATAATGTGGCAGGGGATAATGAAGCAGTGCTTTGTTTTTGTAGTGGTTTTTGCATGCTCATCATCTCCCACCATCACACGACTAGTGTGAAGCACCAGTGCTGTTAGGCTGCCTAGGTCTACTACGTATCAGATTGTAGTTAACTGGACAATTGCTCTCATCTTCAGTGCCCAGTTGTAGAAAAGCTGCAGATGAAAATTAAATTTAAGGATGCCTCTAGTTGTCTGCTACATTGTGAAGAGCTCAGTGCAGTGAGGTTGTGCTTGACTAATTTATTTTCTGAGAAAAATACCAAAATGCCAAAGATACCAAATTACTAGTAGGTTAGTTTCAGGATGTGCAGATAAAATAACTCTTAGACACCAGAATATCATAAAATACTCAACAAACTTTGCAGGTCACTTGAACATTAAACAGGTTTCTGCTGGTTTGGATTGTTTCTTTTAGCATATTTTCACAGAAGCATCTGGAAGAATGTTTTCTCAATTTTTGTAGGTTGGTAGGGTAATTCAAGTTGAAGTGATCTCAGGAAAGGGTCTAGTCCAACCTTCTGCTTGAAACAGGGTCATCTCTGAGATCTGATGGGATTTCTCAGGTCCTTCTTCAGCCAATTCTTAAAAACCTCTGAGGATGGAGACCCCACAACATCTGTGGGCAGCCTTCTCCAGTGCTGGACCGTTCTCAGGGGAAAAGTGTTGCTTTGTGTGCTGTCTTACTCTGATTTATACCTATTTCTTCTTGTCCTTCTGCTGTGTACCCTTGAAGAGCCTGGCTCAGGTTGCTCACTAATGTCCCTGTAGGCACTGGCGGGCTGCTGTTAGGTCCTGTTGAAGCTGTCTCTGCTCCAGGCTGCACAAACCCAGCTCCCTCAGCCTTCTCCCCCCAGGACCCACCCCAACCATCGCAGTGGTCTTCGCTGAATTCATGTACCGACTGAGTCCCTCCCCCCCAGAGAAATGAAGTAAAAATTTCCACAAAAGAAGAGACTGTCTCTTTGTGAGATGGTATTTTAAAATATAAAAAAGTTACCAAAAGTATTTGAGAAAAAAAGAATGTGCCTCACTTAAAAACACAACAAAAAAACAACCCTAAACTCCTTGCAGCTCGTGAGAATACAACTTGAATCACTCCATAGTGCCATGATCTGCCATGTGAGTTAGTCAGACATTACAGCATAAAACTGTCAAAACAGCTCTTTCCTCTTTTCTAAATGGAAAATTTGACAGGCTTTTTTTAGTAAATGGCACAATTTTGCAGAAAGTACAAGCTATATATATTATTAAGAGTTACATTTTCATCAGGAAATAATAAAATCTAGTGAGTTCCTTGGGGCATCCAACATGCACCTCTAAATTTAAAAAAAAAAAAAAAAAGACTTTCCAAATCATATGTCCTACTTAATTACCTTTTTACAGTCTCTTGTTAAGCACCACTGAGATAATCAGAGTATAGAAATATAATCCTTTGTATTTCATACTCTTTGCAAAGCCTACAGATAAACATTTTGTGAAAACTTTGCAGTTACTGTAATGATAGAAATAGATTTGTTAGGTGTTTTGCCATCTAGTTACTACCTCAATCTTACAAGTTTCACCAAGTTAAATACCTCAGTAGAGGAAGAGAGATCTGGGCCTCATGTCCTTTTTCTGCAGAAAAATTAATGTTGACTGAAGTAGGACTTAAATTTCTTGATGGTAGATCATACAGGCAGTTGCATAGCCAATAATTTGCTAAAATAGACAAGGCAGAGGCCTCTTTATTTGAACAGGCTGCTATTCAAAACAGTGCTATTTTCTGTATAGGAAGCTCTGCTTTTTAATTCTTGTTTGCTTAATTATTGTTGAAATGGTTTCACTTTAGGTGGGTGTTCCCATACTCTCAGTTCGTAATTTCTGTATTTGTTTTATGGTTGATTTTCTCCTGCTGTCAGAACAGTGTAGAAAAGTGACATAATTGGAAAAAACAGTTATGTAGAAGCTGTCTAGCAGCTACACTATGTACAAGTGCAGCCTGTCATGAACCATGATTCCAGGAGCACTCCAGATACAGATGAAAATACAATCTCCTTAAGCAGTCATCTGTATTGCTGGTCCAGTGTTTCTCCCTTGAATTTTAGTTAATTTACCCCTAGACCCACGGAAGATGTTTTTCCCCTTTGGTGAAGATAACTAGAGAGAAATTATTTTTATTTATTTGGCAAACTCCTCCTCCTGCATGATCATGAATGGCAAAAGATCATGAATGTAATAGGAGGTGTGCTAGAATACAGATCTCGAGGAATACTGGCATCAAAGTAGTTTCCTTCTGTTAAATTGCTGGTGTAGAAATTAATAGTGCACCACAAACTAAGTCACACTTAAACAGGGGGTGGGGGCAATTTGTGACATGGACTTTAGCAAGCTTGTTTTGCAGATATGATCTTCTACTAGAATTCCCTTAAAATCCCTTCAAAAAGTCCCCTGCACCAATTCCATTCCACATTTCCTAGCAAATACGAAAAGTCAGGATTTTATTGGTTGCAGTTTTCAGATAAAGCTAATGGCTAATACTTGCAATGGAAAGGACCCTCTGTGAAACAGCAAAAGTGGGGGCGGGAGCAGGGGGAAGGCAAACAAGAAACAGCAAGGCAAAAGATGGGGAAAAATGATAGGCTGATGCAAAATAGGTAGAGAATCTGACCAATGTAACTCAGGAAAAGAAGTTCTGTAATATTAGGAGTATGAAACTGAGAAGTAGGAGAAATAAAGAAGTTAGGAATGCATGACAAGGCAAACCAAGAGTAGCCTGTGAAGAGGCACGGCTGCAGTTCACCCCTAGCATCCCATCAAGCTTGCTTTGCCCCTGTTAGACAGAATCAGCAAATGAAAGCATAAAATGAGAACCAAACAGAAGCACCTCACCTCAAATCAGGGCAGTGGGGAAGGAAAACAGACCTTCAGAAAGAACCAGTGCTTTCTTGATTTGATGCTTTTGGCATAACAACTATTCATGACTTCCAGAAGATTTAGCTCTCTTAAACATACATTCCCCTAGAGTTTCTGTTTAACTTCTCTGCTGTATCTTTGAGTTATGCATGTTCTGAATCTCAAAAGAAAAAGTGGTCTGCTGCACATAACCATGTAGAAAGATCACATTCTGGTCTAAAGTTTTTCATTAATTCGCTTTGACTTCTTCAGAAAAGATACTCTGTTGGGGATACGCATGCATATTTATGTTGTATATGTAAATAAATACAGGTACATATATTGACACTGGGTGATCTTTTAACATTTCAGGTACTTGCTGGTTTATTCAGAAATGCCTGAACAGGCATCTGGTGTGTTGGACGGCTCCATCTATAACCAACATTTTAAAATATAATTTTTTAATATTTTGAATATTGTGTGGGACTTTACAAGCCTTTACATATTTACTTTTGCAATACCTTTAATTTTGATTCCCATGTGTTAGGGGTTTGAAACTTACTTAAAATCAGAGCCTGACTGGGGAGGGGAACACTTAATAGGTACTTATTAGGCCTTTTTTTATGAAATGAGCAGCAAAATAAACTCATCTTATTATAGCCAATAAAACCTAAAACCAAACAGTCCCCCTCCGCTGAATGACAAAATCTTAACCAGCAAAATAAGTACTAAAAGCAAGATTGTGACTCAGTGAGAATACTGCCATTGACAATAGTGGTACCAATATTTCACAGCAAAAGTGAAAGATAAAAGCTTGAAACACCACTATTTCTATAAATGTAAACAGCTAAACTGCTTGCCACATACAGGATCCTTAGCCCTCAGTGTACGCTCAAGAAAATTTCCACACATTATTTCCTTCAAGGACTGTGAAGGCGTGTTTGACTAGTGAAACACGAGGTGTTTTATGATTGTTCTTTGAAGTGTGGTGTTTTTCATTATGAGACTCTGATGTAGCCAGTTACCAGAAATAAGATTAAAGCTACTTCTTAGTCCATTTGAGTATGGACAGAGAGGGTAGAGATAGATCATGCTTACTCAGAAGAATGTCTGCGTGTTTTATACTGTATTGTGCAACCAAGAGTAATTCTTAAAGCTTTACAGTTACACTTGCTGTATATAAATTAGTGGTGCAGAACCTCTTTACAATTTCACTATGTGTAGGAGATGCTCCCATCCGAACTTGAGCTGCTCTCTCGACCTTGAAAGGTGCTGATTTCCCGTCTGTCGGGCTGCTCGCGTTCTCTTCTGTCAATCAGATAGCTGCTGCTTCTCACTGATGCTAATTATGGTGATAGAGCCTCACATTATTAGATCTATAAAAAGTAACTTGCTTGCAAATCCAGCAAATGCTGAATAATGCATTTCTGTCTGGGTTATGTAGGCTTTTAGTGGCCGGATGAACTTGTTGTGGGCGAGGGTCTTCACAGGGCGCATACACCTATGTCAAAAATAGGTCTGTTAATTGTGGTTTGTGGAGATGCCAGATTTAAGCAAAGTTCATAAATTATTTTAAAGTAGTCCCTATTATGGCATTGCTACTTTTGCAAAGGGTAGTTACAGCTGGAATGATAAAGGCTCAAATAATACTTGAGACCAGCGTCATTGGTTGTTTCTGCTATATAACAGTAAACTCAGAAACACTGTTTTCAGTATTATTTCCTACTGGAGTATTAACTTTTATTATACAACTAGCTGTTTACCGTTGAATATACTTCTTTTTTTTTTATCTTGAAGGTGCAAACAGTATGTGAATTTAAAATGGATGATTTTTTCCACAGTAACTCTGCCTCATCATCATTCTGCGCTGTGATGAATGTATGTTGTCTTATCTCTTTCATAATGGATCTCTGTTTACTTGGGGATAATAGTATGCCACAGTGAGCAAACTGCAGTGGAGGAGCTGCTAAACGGTAGACTCCTGTCTAGACTTCCTTGTGTTTGCGCAAGCTGAGAATAGCAGCTCTCTGGTTGTGACTGGGAGGGGACAATTTTAAAGTTTGTTTTGTTTTGTTTTGTTTTTTTCTATTGAAATAGAAAGCAGTAGAGTTGAATGAGATACTTAATGTGGTAGTAGCAGAGTGAGAATTCACAATGAGTTGTCATGTTTAATAATTTGCTCCTGAGGAACAAGATTAAATACTGTGGCTGTGCAGAGGGTGTGCAGAGATGAAACAAGGAAAGCCAAGGCCGCCTTGGAACTAAACCTGGCAAGGGATGTCAAGCTCAACAGGAAGGGCTTCTTCAAGTATATTGGAGGCAAAAGGAAGACCAGAGAAGTTGTGGGCCCGCTGTTGAATGAGACAGGAGCCATGGTGACGAAGGATGCAGAGAAGGCGGAGTTATTGAATGCCTTCTTTGCGTCGGTCTTTACTACCAGGCCGAGCCCCCAGGAGTCCCAGGCCTTGGAGAAAGTAACAGGGCAAGAGGAAGACTTTCCCTGGGTTGAGGAGGATCAAGCGAGGGACCAGTTAGGTCAATTAGATATTCACAAGTCTATGGACCCTGATGGGATGTACCCGAGAGTGCTGAGGGAGCTGGCGGAAGTCATTGCTGGGCCGCTCTCCACCA
>VYZM01007113.1:118328-197014 GCA_013398915.1 Dromas ardeola | reverse complement strand
AAGGGTGGGTGTCAGGAGGATGGGGCCAGGCTCTTTTCAATGGTGCCCGGCAACAGGACAAGAGGTAATGGGTACAAACTTGAGTGTAGGAAGTTCCATCTCAACATGAGGAGGAATTTCTTTACTTTGAGGGTGGCAGAGCACTGGAACAGGCTGCCCAGAGAGGTGGTGGAGTCTCCATCTCTGGAGACATTCAAAACCTGCCTGGACGCGTTCCTGTGCAACCTGCTCTAGGGTGACCCTGCTCTGGCAGGGGGTTGGACTAGATGATCTCCAGAGGTCCCTTCCAACCCTATGATTCTATGGCTGAACTTCCTCTGTTGTGTCTCAGGCCCTCTTTGGTCATTTTTACCCTACTATTGTTTTGGTAGAACTGCAATATATTTAAATTACTTTCTGATTCAGTAGGTTTTAACTTGGTAATATGGATGAATAAATTAAAGGCTTTCCATGTCCTCATTCCATAATGAAAACGGTGATGTGTTTGCGAGGGGTGGTATAATTTAGGAGATGTTCTTGAAGCTGGTGACAGAAAATTAGCAATATATTCATTAGCTACTTTTTGTTATTTTTCTTTCTTCCAACTCTAATGATGTTGCAGTAGTATGTTTTCCAGAACAGAAACTCTTATGTATGCGTTTTTGTGAACTGTAACGCAGTAAAATCTTGAACTTTTACTGTAAAGCGCACACACTCACACAGAGTGATCTTCCTTTTTGTCGGGGCACACAGTGATAACACTATGATGTATTTTCTGTATGTGCAGCATTGTATTACTGTATTTGTGTATTATTGGTGCTGGTGCCAGGTTTTTAAGTCTAGATCTCAGAACACTTTGAAAATGTAGTTTATGGTACAATCTAATATTATTAGTGCTTCTCACTTCAAGAAGAATGCATCATTAACTACACTTAAAAAAAAAAATCCATGTTGGACCATAGAAAATACTAGTATCAACAGTTAATAAAAAACCAAACAAACAAACAAAAACAACCAAACAAAAAATCATGTTATAAAAAGTCTGCTGGTATCTACTTTCAGTCTTTCTATTGTATTGTGATATAGCACATGGCTCTGTATTGCAGTTTGAAGGGGGTTTTCTTCATTATAGGTTTATATAAAATATTTAATATGACTTTTTAGATCCATTGTGAGGTATTTAATATAAGAGTGGTTTGGTCAGATTTAGTATGCTTTAGAGAGAAGTATATTATCCTCTTTTCAGTGCACATGTAACTTTTTGTTATAATTCCTTTTTATATTGCTAACAAAATAACTTCTGTGAAAATAATTCTCTTATTGTTTGAATCTGTTTTTAATTTAGTAATGGAGGCGCTCAAGATCAGCGTATTAGAGTAATATAGGTGAGTTTTTCCATATTTCTACTTGTGTGACAAAAGAATTTCTTTTCTTTCTAGAAGTTATTTTTAAAACAATTAGGTAGATAATACCATCTATTCATGTTATCCTGGTAGTGCAGTTTTATCAGTTGCCCTTCGTCTGTTTTAGCGGAGTTTGGGCGTTTTCTCCGGTGGCGGAGTGGAGGGCTGTTTGGGAAGGGCTGGGAAGCTGGGTGTTGTGGCAGCGCCACGGTCCCTCGAGGAGAGCAGCGTCCCACTGTCCCACCGCAGCACAGCGCCAAGGGGGAAGCTCCAACTGTAGTGCTTGCAGCAGCAGTTTCCAAACTTTGATCTGGTCAGATGAGGGATCATGAAAACATATTGCCTTTTAAGACGTTTTCAATTGAAAGTGGGATTATACAAATAATTACCGTTGATCTGTGAAAAATCTTAATGGGTAAGAGGCTCCTTTGTTTCCTCCCCCCTCCCAAACTGGGGGTTTACATAATGAAAAGACAGTAAAACAAGCACAGAAGAATGAGAGGACAATGTCATGTGCCCAAACGGTGCGACAACTAGCTTATAGTAGCATTTTTATTGAATAACTCCATTACAAATTTCTAATACAGCTTTTAAACAAGATGCAAATGTTTGTGTGAATACAGGCAGCCAGGCACGAGGGTTTTATGGAGCTGTGACCATGCATGGGTATGAAACAGGGGAATCCAACTGTTACGTTTTGAAAGGAGGAAGACTAATGAAGCAAAGCGTGCTGATGATTATAGTGCTGCTACAGTGTCAATAAAGTATAGGTTCTCTTCTTTTTTTTTCCTGCTCTTATGTCTTCATTACATTTTGTGGATGACTTTTTGATTCAGTGTGATCTTTTACAAATTGATGAAGTGACAGAAATATGAAATCCAATTATGTTCTACTGCATTATATACCAAGAATTCTTTCTTGACCATTTGATTATTAATCTCTAATTGCTCTCATACTGGAGTATTGTGTTACATTATTAATATTTTTGTTTGTGTGTGTGAAGGTAAAGCAGAATGGAATTCTGCCTCAATGCACACTGGATTGCTACCTTCCTTTTGCCAATGGTTCATTATAAGTATGGCAAACTACTTCTTAAAAATAAAATTTTAAATTAAGCTGTAATGCAAATTCTTCCAGACTAAATGTCTTCAATGCAACAAACCACTTAGTATTTTTTTTTTTGTAACAGCTAGATTTATCTGATCTGTTTCTTCTGAATGCATTTATCATAACCTACTTGTCTAACCCAGCAAATACCACTTGAATAAAAATACCAGGCAGAGGTAAAAAGACAAATGATAGAGTGAAATCCAAAGCACTTAGCTCTCTTTCTTTTTTTATTTTCCTGACCAGTGATGGATTTCAGGTGGTGCTTGACTATGATGTTCGTCAGTGAAAAAAAGACTTTTTCACTAAAACTTTTCAGAGGTTGAAGCCCCATGAAGCTAATGGATGTGATCTGGGAAGATCTGCAGATAAACCCTGGTGGCTGTGCCTTCTGTCCTAATGCAGACTTTAAAAGCTGTAAAGGGAATGGTGATGCATTGCCTTGTCTTATCTGCCTTTGCTTCTCCTGCAGTTAGAGGATGCCTGAATCCACGAGAAAAGCCCTGTTTTTTAAGACTAGTGGCTGGAGTAGCAGTCAGCAGACAACTGAAGCACAGACAAATGAGGACTTACCTGGGTACTGCAGATCAGTGAGAACTGCAGAAGGGTTTTCAGGGGATTTGGGGAGTGAGAAGGGGGCTCATTCCTTGACTTTTGTTCTTTCACAGCAAATTGTTGGTTTTGGCTTCGGGTATGGACTCTTGCTTTCTGCATGAGAACATCCTGGAGATCTTGAGTGGTGAATGTCAGTGTCTCACATGCAGAGTAGAAAATAACTAGTTAAAGTAGTTTCCTTTTTTCCTGCAGTCATAGGGTAATACTGTTTGTGTAATTGAAATAATGGGAAAGAGTAACAGTAGCCATCCTTCCACTTCGACATATTTCGTCTGACCTGTTAACAGAGGCAGTGGACACAATCCATCCAAGTGCCTAACTCATTCTTTTGCACTTTACTGTCCTGCTCAGTTCCAGGGTTCATTAGTCCTTATTCACTACAATGCGCCTTTCAGGATGAACATAACCTCTATGAAATGTACAGGACTGGCTATTCAATTGGATTTTTGAGGAACTTTTGGCGTATTTTGACAGTGCTGTAAAAACATAACATCCATGAAGACATATTTTTCCATCTCCTTTTCATACTTTGTTAAAATATATGTATATAAATCATAATAACACTTAAATTTTTTTTTTGACAAAGCAATGTTCTTTTTTTCTTCTTCCTAAGGCAAGATCTTCAGTAAAAAGTTTATTTATTTTTAAAGGAAACTAATCATTTTCTAAGAGATCTCAGCAATGTTAAATAGTATGGCACAGCCATATTTCATTTCCCATCTGTCTCACAAATAATAATGAATAGGCAGGTGTTTTAGGAAGGATGTGTCTGTTCCATTCAGTTGCTACTTTTCTTCATTCCCTGAATATGTATTTTGGTAGCAGTACTGCCCTTTACCTATCACTTAAAATTTAAAAATTCCATCTTTATTTTAGATTTAGTTTCTAAAAATGCAGCTCATATTTTCAACACCTTGTCCAAGTAATATAAATTTTAAATACCTGTTACTGAAAATGACACTTGTCAACCTTGCCAAGGTTTGACTTTTATTAGAATTGACACCTGCTGGTGGGGAATATCCTCTAAATTGGAGATGTACTCAGTTTGAAAATTTGCCAAGAAAATTTAATCTTTATTTCTGAGTTAGGTACGAATAAACAAAATTTAATTACTTTTTTTTTAAACATCAACTTATTTTCTATTTTTTATAGAAACAATAAAGATTAATTGAAACATAAGGAAAAGATGAAGATTACAAAATAAGGAAAGGCAAAATTAATTACAAAAATTACATATATTTTTTTCTTAAGGAATTCAGAAAATGTAAAATGTGGCAATGGTAAATCACTTCATATTGAAGTATTGCTGAAATATTGGCAATCTCAGTTTTCAGGTTTTTTTATTCATGGATATTCCTGAGCTCTTGAATGTGTGCGTGGGTGGTTGATTTTTTTAAACTCTGGCATCCTTTTTGTCTAATGTTAGTATGGTGTTCCAAGATTGTATCATTGTATCTCCGCAGTCATCTAAGAAAATGTTGACATAAAGTCTTCATTAAAAAACCAAAACAAACAATTCCACTACCTGTGCTACAGGAGGAGAGGATAAATTTCCTAAAGGAGGCTGCTGCTGTACCAGCTCACTTCAGGTGGTTTCAGCTATTAAACGTTCAGTATTGTTGAGATCTTAAAAGAAGTCATTTACTTTCCCTGTGGTTATTAAATATGACATGCCTACAGTACATAAGAATATCTGTTTTCAGTCTCTAATCCAATTAAAGTAAGAAGGTTTTTCTGAAAGTTCAGAGCCGGTGTCTGCTGTCACTGCAGTGTAAGCCCAATGGATGAGCTAAAAAACCTTTTGAAGTAAAACCAAATTGGACTCCAAAGAGGGGAAATAATGATCCCGCTATATCAGCAATGTGTATAGACAGAACTGCGCTCATGAAATCAAATTGAATTAGTCCTTAATTCAGGATAACGCTGTACAGTTTTAAATAGTGCTAGCAAATAAGTGCTATGGGACTATTAAGGGACAACTTATGTCTCCTAGTCTTTCCTCTGACTGGTTTATTTTGGAAAGATGATTTGAGGTAATAAAATAATAAAAAAAACCACCTGCATTTTTTTCAAAAAAAGGAAGATTCTGACTAGTGGTTTAATTAAGGTTAGAGAACTTGTCCAGATAGACATTTTGGTGGTATGTCCAATCCATCAAGTAATTTGTAATTTCAAAGCATCTAGAAGTAGAGCAAAGTAATTTCTGTTAAGCAGAAGGTTCAAGCAACAGTTGTTGAGAGCTTCATATACAACTCAGTCTTTTCTAATATTTTTAATCTTGTGTACAAGATTGCAGAAATCTCCTCTGATATAATATAAACATGCATAGGTTTATTATCAATTGTAATCAAGTTTCTTTTTTTAATATACTTTTGCTGCTGTTTATTCCACTGGCTGTTTGTGGCTGGTGCTTTCAGCTGCACAGTGATCTCTGTATAAACTATTTTTTTTTTTGCATTCATGCTGAAATCACCTTAATCATCATTTCATCATTCTTCCACAGATTTGTGAACTTTTGTAGTGTTTCTTTCTTTGAGAAATCTTTTTTTTTTAACTGCACCTTTCATTTCTTGATTCAGTTTTGGACAGCTAGAGGAAGGGGAAAATTTGCAGAGCTTCACAAATTCAAAGATGCAAACTTAAAGTTAGGAGATTCTGGAAAATTTCTGGTTATTGAATTAGACGTTTGACATTTTTCAGGTGAGCATCAGGAATGAGGAAAGAACCCACAGAAGTTTCACATAAATACTGAAAAAATAAGGGATATCTGGTTTAGATGTTAAGCCCTAGCTGCTTATCTCAGTCTCTTGACAGGAGTATATATCCAGCGTGACTGGATGGATAGATGAGGGGAGAGCGGTAGATGTGGTCTACCTTGACTTCAGCAAGGCGTTTGACACGGTCTCCCACAGCATCCTCATAGGGAAGCTTAGGAAGAGTGGGTTAGACGTATGGACAGTAAGGTGGATAGAAAACTGGTTGAAAGACAGAGCTCAGAGGGTAGTGGTTAGGGGCACAGAGTCCAGTTGGAGATCAGTGATGAGTGGTGTTCCCCAGGGGTCGGTACTGGGCCCAGTCCTCTTCAATATATTCATCAACGACTTGGATGAGGGGATAGAGAGCACCCTCAGCAAGTTTGCTGATGACACAAAGCTGGGGGGGGTGGCTGACACCCCGGAAGGCTGTGCCGCCATACAGAGAGACCTGGACAGGCTGGAGAGTTGGGCGGAGAGAAACCTTATGAAATTCAATAAGGGCAAGTGTAGGGTGCTGCACCTGGGGAGAAATAACCCCCTGCACCAGTACAGGTTGGGGGCCGACCTGCTGGAGAGCAGCTCGGTGGAAAGAGACCTGGGAGTCCTGGTGGACAACAGGATGACCATGAGCCAGCAATGTGCCCTTGTGGCCAAGAAGGCCAATGGCATCCTGGGGTGCATCAAGAAGAGTGTGGCCAGCAGGTCGAGGGAGGTCATCCTCCCCCTCTACTCTGCCTTGGTGAGGCCACACCTGGAGTACTGTGTCCAGTTCTGGGCTCCCCAGCTCAAGAAGGACAGGGAACTGCTGGAGAGGGTGCAGCATAGGGCTACCAAGATGATTAGGGGACTGGAACACCTCTCTTATGAGGAAAGGCTGAGGGAATTGGGTCTGTTTAGTCTGGAAAAGAGACGGCTGAGGGGTGACCTTATTAATGCGTACAAATACTTAAAGGGTGGGTGTCAGGAGGATGGGGCCAGGCTCTTTTCAATGGTGCCCGGCAACAGGACAAGAGGTAATGGGTACAAACTTGAGTGTAGGAAGTTCCATCTCAACATGAGGAGGAACTTCTTTACTTTGAGGGTGGCAGAGCACTGGAACAGGCTGCCCAGAGAGGTGGTTGAGTCTCCATCTCTGGAGACATTCAAAACCCGCCTGGACGCGTTCCTGTGCAACCTGCTCTAGGGTGACCCTGCTCTGGCAGGGGGGTTGGACTAGATGATCTCCAGAGGTCCCTTCCAACCCTATGATTCTATGATTCTATGATTCTATGATTCTATGGCTTATTGTGACTTTGAACTTGAATTGCTGAAACTCTGATCTTCCAAGAATTTTATGAGTGCATTCATATATAAAGTTAAAGAAACAGTGGAAATATGTCCGAATAGTTTTCTGAAATACCATCTCTCGATTTTTTGAATTGAAATTTTTAGTGGTTACTGATTATTGAGTCTTGAATGGCATTGGAGTATATATTTAAGACACATATGAAGGCAGCCTAGGAACGTTTGTTTTATGTAGTTGTTGTAGCCAGGGTGAGGTTAGAGAGTCCTGGAATGCACCAGCATTGCTGATGTGATAGCTCTATAAAGAAATCAGCAAGATGCTTTATATGTAGAAAGTGAAGTTGAAAGAATGAGTTACACTTGAGAGAGTATGGCTTAAAAAAAAAAAAAAAAAAAAGACATTGTAGTGACTTAAGGATGTTATCAGAAAAACATTGTGGCGTCAAAGTGAACTAGTTTCTATTAAATTCTGCTTACAAGGAGCTGCTGTAAATCTGGATCAACAGTACATTATAGTGTGTAGTTCATGTACTCCCATGGAAAAAATCTATATAGCCACTGTATCATAGTATCTGTCTCCATCACGACTTCAGTAGTGTATTAAAGATAGTATGTTACAGATAATAATATTAAAAACACTGAGTCAAGTTGACTTGGCTATGTTGTTAAATATAGAAATAGCAGTCATCTTTTTATCATAAGTGCAATTCTAAATGGATTTTTTTATATTGAAACTTACTTAAATATCTTCCTTGCTCTTCTCTCCAGTATAAATGATAAGAATTATAAGGAAAGAGATAACTATGAAATAGTGCATAGTGATTTTTTTTTCAGTATTTTTTCTGGATTGAAACTACTAGTAGAAAATTATCACAGGAGACATCAGCTAATTACTGGAAGATGTAGATTTCATAGGATTTAGGTGTAAAGGACGGTCAGTCTCTAATTCTGATCTCACATATATCGTAGCATTTAACTTTACCCACTTAGCTCTGCATTAAACTCAGTACTTGTTTTGTGGCTGAGTACAAGACAAAGCCTGGGAGAAAAACTTCCACATTTCAGTTATGCTACTGTCAAACATTCTTTAACTTACTTTTAAATGCCAGACACTGGTCTTGCTATTCCTCTCACCTTTAAAGATACTTATGCAAAATAGTCAAGATCTCTAAACTTCTTTGATTGTCTCATGTTTTTTTCATTCTTGAGTTTTTGAAGGAATGTAATTTATGTAGATTTTTTTTCCTGGTTTTTCTAATTTTTAGGTTTTTTAAGATGTAACACCATAAATTAATGGAGTGTTTCAGTCTTTACAGGTGCTATGCAGAGATACTTGTAGTTATCTGACCCACTGGTTATATTAAAGATTTCTTTTAAGTGTGTTGCATTGGATGGTAATGTTGAGTTGTATAACCATTATAACGCGCGTCTTCTTAAAGTACCATCTTGATTGTGCAATATATGGATTACGGCTCCTGTACTTGGTTCACAACAACCCCATGCAGCAACACAGGCTTGGGAAGGAGTTGGCCGGTGGAAAAGGACCTGGGGGTGTTGGTTGACAGCTGGCTGAATATGAGCCAGCAGTGTGCCCAGGTGGCCAAGAAGGCCAACAGCATCCTGGCCTGTATCAGGAACAGTGTGGTGAGTAGGACTGGGGAAATGACTGTCCCCTGTACTTGGCACTGGTGAGGCCCCACCTCGAGTACTGTGTGCAGTTTTGGGCCCCTCACTACAGGAAAAACATTTTGATTCTGGAGTGAAGTAAGTCCAGAGAAGGGCAACAAAGCTGGTGAGGGGTCTGGAGAACGAATCTTATGAGGAGCGGCTGAGGGAACAGGAGTTGTTTAGCCTGGAGAAAAGGAGGCTGAGGGGAGACCTTATCGCTCTCTACAGCTACCTGAAAGGAGGGTGTAGCGAGGTTGGGGTCAATCTCTTCCCCCATGTAACAAGCGATAGGACAAGAGGAAATGGCCTCAAGTTGTGCCAGGGGGAGGTTTAGACTGGATATTAGGAACAATTTCTTCACTGAAAGGATTATCAAGCATTGGAACAGGCTGCCCAGGGAAGTGGTTGAGTTGCCATCGCTGGAAGTATTTAAAAGTGCTGAGGGACATGGTTTAGTGATGGCTTTTGTCAGTGTTGTGTTGATGGTTGGACTCGATCTGAAAGGTGTTTTCCAACCTAGATGATTGTATGATATGTAACTTTATATCAAAACTTACTAAAAATTACAGTATTCAATTATCATTCCCCAATGAAGTTTTTTATTGATCATTTAATGAATTATAGTTTGTTTCTTACAAGCTATTTTGGTAGCTTTTATTATAACATAAATATAAAGTATACGTGGACTTGGCAATTTTCAGTCCTTGATCCAATTGTCCCTTAATCCGCTTCCCTCCTTTCCTTTGGTTTCCCTTCATGACTGTTTAATAGTTAATTTCAAACAAATACAGAACATGTCAAAAATGTAACTTGTTAAAGGAAGCTAAATTAGTGCCTTTATTAGGGGAAGTGAAGTGTCTTTGCATCACTCTTATGCCTGATGGTCTGGCTCAGTGGCATTTATTCTCATGGACACCCTGGTGCATATACTCATGTCCAGCCATTTGCCCAGCCCAAAGTAAGGGGTATGACCCAAGGAGAACTGCAGGATAGTGGGATGGGAGAGCAGTATAAAATGGGAACATGAAAAGAAGGGCTGTTTATGAGTGTATTGGATGGAAATTTGTTTAAAACCAAGTAACAGCAGCTTTTCTGCTGAGGGAGCCATTCGTACCACCAGTGTACTGCAGAGTTTTCAGTGTGCCAGCATAGATAGTGTAGGTAGATCCCATTATGCACTTACCTTTAGCAAGCTAACTTGTGAATTTCTCTAAGAAACAGTTTTTTTCTGAGAAGTCTGGTTTCCTTTAACTTTGGTGACTGACATTTTTTGTTTTCCAGTGTGTTAATATCAGATTATGATGATTATTTTACTGTATATAATATTCTGCTAATCAGTTTGTCGTTATCTGGGGTATTCCAGTTGCTTATCTAAGGATAACACTCTGCTTTTTTTAGTCATTTGGTATTTTCCTGCTATTCAATGCTTTGTTAATAATTAAAATCAGCGTTAAAGTTTTGCTATAGTGCTATCTGATAGGAATTGTTAAAATTTAAAAAGCCTATATTCATTATTGGTTTATTTAAAAGATTTTTATAATTCATATAATCTGACACTGCTGATTTCTAGGATTTTTCCTATTTGTTAGATTTTTTTTTCTCTATATATATTACTAGCTAGCTGGACAAAATAGCCTTTAATCTTACTTTCTTCCTTATGTTGGTCTTTTTTCACTCTTTTGGTGTCTTGAACTCTTGCCTCTGCCCTCGTTAGTGTGATGATCTACCATCTATTCACATTTTGCTATTAGTGCTTCCAGCATCTTTCTCCTCTCCAGTTCAGCTGTTTTTCTCTCTGTTAGACTTAAGCTTTATGAACAATCCATCAAGCGGAGTGCAGAGTTACAGAACAGGAGCTCTAAATGCCCTGAAGTTTCCTGTAAATTAACTTGCTTATGTAATTTTAGAGGGTATATTCTCTAGTATAAAGCTTGTTCTTTCATAAGCATAGTTTCCTCCTGAGTGTTTGAGCAAAGCAACAAGGTCTGCTCCTTTTTGGCTCTCCTTATCCTTTCGGGATCAGTATGTCTGAGTATAGGGACAAGGAGCTGGCAGAGATTGAGCTTAGAGAGGTGTTTCAGGAAAAAACCCTCTTATTTGTATTGTTTAAATCAAACCAAGAATGAAGCAGTTTGTTTATTAATGATACATAATTAACTGATGATTAGTATACTGCCTGTTCAGGATCAGTATCAGCAATACAGCGGATAAACCACAATAGTGAACACTTACCAAAATGTGAAGAGACCCCCACAAATTTCTGAACAGCCCTTATTTACACACCACGTATTTACATCTCTGGCTGGAAGCGTGAGTGCTCCAGCTCTGCATGTCCCCTGTCACTCCCCACAGCGTGCTGGGGCTTGTCCCAGTACAAAAGTCCCCCTGAGGTCCCACAGTGGCACCGAGGTGTGGATCCCCCCATGTGGTACCCCTAGCCAGGCAGAGGTGGCCCGCGGTGGCCTGCAGTAACCTGTTGATTCCAGTATCAGGACTAGACTTCAGCAATACTCTTGTTAAATCCTGAGTACGTACTGAAGTGGTTTGCAGAGTTGTCTTGACAGAGTTTTGAGTCACTGACAAATCATCTGTTTGGCTTAATTTTTCAATGCAAAAGTTGGGCATAGTTAATGTAGTGTTTTCCCATTCAACGCAATTAAACTTGAATTGTTGTGTTTTTTAGGACAGTGATGGCTCTGCGTTTTAGCCGTTACGTATCCCCCTAAGAACTGAATTAACTACTGTGGTTTGACAAATTTGCCTACTTTTAAGCATGGAAAGTTTTCTACTTGACTGCAAAACCTGACCTTACTAAGGTTAGTGTTATATAAAATTTATAATGCTCACTTTGTTTTTAAATTAATACCCTAATATTGTTCAAAATACATTTGTCAACACATACTCAATCTGACCTCCAGTCTGACTCACCCTGGTGAGCTACCCTTACAATTAAACTACTGAAATAAATCCATTAGACTGCTGTGCAAAATTCATCTATCCAGGCAGCATGTGTCTTCATATGCTTTTTGCACATCAGACGAGCTTTGGCTCAGTGCCTGATGAAGACCTATGAAGTTTTGTCGTAGGAATGAAGCACCGGTACAGAGGTATCAATTACACTGATGTGCTTTACACTGTGTGGAAGTGGGTATATAGGGACTGAGGATGGAGCATGTAGGTGATCTGAGGTGGCTTTCTTCTCCCCATTCTAAAATTGTATGTTTCAGTTTGTGAATTTATGTGCAGAGTCTATCCTGTCCTCTCTGCCTTGCCAGAAAAAGTTGTAGTGTGTGAACAATTAAATCCTTAGCTTGGGACTGCTAGCTAACTTGTTGGCTACCTAAGTGCAGTCTAGAAGTAGTTCTGGAGGTGTTGGCAGAAAGCGGAGCTAAATGTGGAAATTGTATGTTGGAGTGGAATTCAAATTCTCTGCACATCGCTCAAAGTGGAAACCAAAATGAAAGGTATACTGAAATGTTAGAAACTACCCTTAATTTTGATTGCATTTTCTACGTTTCTATCCATGTTATCTATTCCTTGTTTCATATAGAAGTTATAGCGTCTTAGGCTATCTCCCCTGGTCCTTTAACCACTGTTATATACCTCATGAAATCTGTAATATCAACAGTAGGTGATTCTGAAGGCACAGAGGCACTTAGATAGGCAGCAGTCACTGATGTAAGGCAGTTTTAATAACGTTTACATGATGATGATTTTTTTTAGTATTATTGTAACACTGAGAAAAGAAATTAAACTGATGTCCCATTTGTATTGTGTACAAGAATGACTCATAACTTGTTTCTTTTTTCCCCAGTAAATAATCTGGCCATCCCACTGTATTTTGACCTAAGATGCTGATGTTTTAAGAACTGAATAATGTGTAGTGCCTTTTAGTAATAAAATAATTTCTGGATAATTAATTTTTAGAATAATTTTAAATACTTAAATTATCTATTGGTGACCAAGAGCGTTTTAGAAAAAATAGACTTGATGAAATTTTTGCTGTGTATAGAGACTTTCAGCTATAGCAAATGGGGAGGAACTGTTCACTGTATGTATACTGATACATTTCTTACATTAGAAAGATTAATATTAAATAATGAATAATTACATTTTATTATACAATGATGAGGTAGTTCTCAGAGAGTAATATTCATAACCAGTTCTTTAGTGCTATGGGTTTCTGCTGTAGACACTACTGCGATTTAACTAGCAAAGTGGATCCAGACAGAAGAAATGGAATAGGTGATTAACGAAAGCAGCAGAGATCTGTAAGCTTCATTTTCATGAATTTTGGCTGTGTACTTGCAGATGCTAGTATTACATGTTTCTCACTTACTGTTGGCCACTCTACCAGGTAGGAATGAGGTGTCGTGCATAATAATGTGTCTGAGAAGTCATTAAGCTAAGCAACCTGTCTGCCCATTTCCTCAAATGCTTTTCTTCATGTCTCGTTTTGGAAAGCAGTCTTAGCCTAGAACAGAAAATGTGAAAGTAACATAAATGTAAAGGGCCAAATCCTATTGCTGGTATTCCACGACCTTTTTGATGTCTGAGAACAGGCTGCAGAGCACAAATATTTTTCAGTATTCTAAACCTGTATTCTTTCCAGTCTCAGATGTAGGAAGGATTTTTGGCACTAATGAAATTCACATTGAAAATCATGTTGTCTAAAAGAACACAATTTATGTCTATATATGTGTTGCTTATTATGTTCTTATTTTTTCCGCTTACACAAACGTTTTTTAAAAGAATCAGCTTAAACTTACTGATTCCACATAGATATGATCTGTGCTTTCCTGTGGCTGTGTTGCAAGGGTGGATTTGCCAACTTGAGGGTTACTCTTTCTTAGAATGGAGACCCCATGGCTGTGTCATCAGTATCTTCCAAAAAGAATTCTGTCAGTTCCTTGCCTGTGAAGAAGTGAGTCACCCCTGGTTGTAGGCTGTGTGGTTGTTTCAATAGGGATGATGTTCTCTTTTCTCTTTTTGCTTTTTTTTTTGCCTTGCCAAACTACTTCCTATCTCAGGATGTATGAAAACAAGGCTCTAGAAAGATACCAAACAAGCACACAAAAAGATATTGCTTTCCCTGGAAGAAACAAATAAAGCCTTTAAGAAAATATCCATCTTGAGGTAGTACGAGTACTGCAGAGAGAATGATGCCAGAATCTCATCATTACAGTGGAGGGAAAAAAAAAAAATTAGAAATACGTCTGCTATATTCTAATTTGGCACTCCTGTTTTGGAATTCAGTGCCAATTGTATGAATAACACAAACTATAATAGGAAGACTTTTTTTCTGAATGCATCCATTACACATTTAAATATTCAGAAGAATGTTCATACTTTTATTTCTGCCTACATAATAATGTGGGATTAATTTGGGATGCTTTTCAGTTGTAAACAAGACAATTCCCAAAAATCATGTCCTGGTTAAAAAAAACATGCACTTTTTATACTTCTGAAATATGAATGATTTCTAATTTAACATGAAGAGGACTGAGTCAGAAATATTGGCATGTTGAAAGGCAAATAACTGTATTCCTTTCTTAAACAACTTTGCTTTTACAGACTGTGGAAAGAAGTCTGCCACAAAAGGAAACCCACCCTATGCAATAACAACAGTGAAATTTTGTGATAACTTAAACAAAAGTAAACGAAACAGAGGCAACTTACATTGGAGCAGGTGTAGGTAACTCTGCAGGCACCTTCTTTTAAATGAAAGAAAGGCTTTGGTAGAGTGATATTAGGAAAAGCAGGCGAGAATATATTTTTGGAGATTGTCAAGGTGGAAACTTGCTGCTTTTCTGAGTATAAACTGAAGAAAATTTAATTTAACAGATAATCGATCTTTTGGGGAATGCCCATTTTTATTTAGGACAGTATGTGGCATCTGACTCCATCACTCTTACGTCTTTAGATACCATTAAGCTGGAAAGTTATATAAGAAAATTTAGTATCAAAATTAGAATTATATAATGTTTTAATTCATAGTTAGTTTTTGAGACACTCTTTGGAACACCTGCAATTTAACAGTAGTAAGCCTTAACAGCTAAAAAAGTAAGCTACATTTATGGTAACCAGTAGTTATTTATATGTGTATGTAACTTACTGAAGATTTATGGTCTACTTACTAATTCACATAGTTTTAAGCATCGGGCTTTTGTATGTGTTAGGACTGTACATTTATGATGCTGGTGATGGCATGTATGTCGCACTTGGGACAGTACTGAGTCTTCAAGTTTCACTTGTATTTCACTGCCTCCAGCTAAAGTTTTTCAGGGATATTTTTCTGGATGATGAGAGAGTTATCACTGAATACATATGCTTGGAGAAAATGTGCTGCTGCTAGAACTGTGATAGTTGTATTGGTGTAGTTGGAGTTAATACAGGGTTGGCTGCTCATCATCTACCCTGGGAAGATTCCCCTAAGCAGTAAGTGTGACTTAAACATTTCTGAAGAAAGTGAAAACCATTTGTTGTCCTCTTTACCTGATCTTCATAATTAGGACTGTTCAGCTGTGACAAACCCAAGTTAAATGGATGCTATATGAAGAGGACACAAAGTGGTTGAGCTAAGGAGGCCTGTGATTTATGAACAGGCTGTGAGACGTTGTTGCTTTCTTCTTCCCTTTTCTGTTTTTTGCTGTTTGTGCCTTTTTATACTGTGTAAAACACAGAACACTTTTTTTTTTTTTTTTTTGAAATGTGCCTAGCAAGTCAAGTGAGGTGATTCTGCTTCTCTACTTTGCTCTTGTGAGACCCCATGTGGAGTACTGCATCCAGCCCTGGAGCCCCCTGCTTGGTAATGAGACTGGCCTTTGCCTATCATCAGATCATAATGCCAGCATCAGTTTTCCTCACAACTGTATATTTTCAAATGATACTTTTTGAAATTTCTTTTTTGAGTGGACTCATTTAAATAAAGAACTTCCCTAAAGTTCAACTCTTCAATGTTTGGGAAGTGTTTACCCAAAATTTCTATTACAGCTTTTCTCAGTTGGGTTATTGGTTTGGGATTTATCTTTAGCTGAACAAGAGTCACCTTTAGAGGATGGTTAATTCGGATTCCTTTGGAGATCCCCATCTTTGTTTGCTGAAATCTCAGGGATGTTAGCGTAATGTGTTCTTTTCTTAGGGATATCAGCAAAGTACCTAGAATTTGACGTGATGAATTTGGGCTGTGTTATATTAGTACCTTCTATACAGACAGAACAAGGACTTTTGGTGCATAATTAAGATTCCAGTTACTGCATACAATGTGCAATCAGTATATTCACTTAGCAGGGCGATTAGTAATCCCTTTTTCTACCTTTATAACGTTAAAAGATTTTTTTCATACTGCTTTAGGGGGCAAAAGGCATTGAAAGTGTTCACAAACCATTAACTGTTCCAGTCCTAAGATATTGAACTTATATAATGGAAAATGAAAAATTAATCTTGTGACTGCAATTCAATAGTCTTATTTAACTAAGAACTGCATTTTATAAGATATATACTTAGGAAAATGTTCCGAGATCTTTCTAATAATTTGTAACTCTTATCACAGTTCACACCGTTATTAAAATACTCATTTATGCTGAAAGCCCTTTTTAAAAAAAAAAAGTAAATAAATGTCTGTCAGATGGGCAAATAGTTCATCAAGTAGATGCCACTGACACTTTGAATGTGATTTTGGTGCCTCATTGTAGCCTGGGAACCTGCAATTTTATCTGTCAGCTCTTTTAAAGCTGCTGCCTAACAGTAAATAAGCTGTTCTAAGTTCTCCCTCAAGCCAGAGTTTCCAAAACCTGATTTTTAATGGGTGAGAGAATACCCTTATGCCACAGGGCTTGTTTCCATATGTTCTGTGCTCATTATATAGAGACACCTTGTTGAAAAACTGGGAATGGACTTACCAGTTTTTGCTAGAGCAACTAGGCAGTCTGAGTCTCCTTCATGTTACTTGCAGGTTTATTTCAGAATTTTACCCTAAGTTAACTTGAATGGGTTTCGATTACCTGACTCCCAAAAGTGCTCTTTTATTCACTTACTTAATTGCATATTTTACAGGAAAAATCTGTGTGTTGTCTAGTGTTCTCTTCCTGCTGATGAGGTAGGGGAATGGTCAGTAGGAGTTAGGCTGCTTAGCACAAAACAAGGCTCTACCAGGATCTTCCAGGATTTGACTGCTGGGTCCAGTCTACTCTTAATTGAGTAATATCTTACTCTCGGCTGCTATATCCTTCATTTTACCTGACAGTCCTATCACTTAGTGTAAAAAAGGTACTTCAGCCTCCTGGTTCGCCAATTGGTTTATCCTTCGGTTTATAGGAGCATAGATTGAGCCATTTCAGAAAGGGCCAAGTTTCCATCATAACCATTATCTTTTGTATGATGGGAGCCAATTTTATGACCCATGGAAGAATGCAAGAATTCTGTACAATTTTACAGTAGTATAACTTGGAGGAAAAGCTGCTTGCACTTAGACTGCCAGGCAATTTATGACCTTAGAAGTGGCTTTTAGAATTAAAATTGGAAAAAAAAAAAAAAATTACAGTGGTACCATATTTTGAGTATTTTTTAGTAATTTCAAAATAGTTTTAAAAAATTCTCTAATGTATGCATTGCCTCCATGTAAGAACATGGAGATTGAAACATAACGCTTTTAAAAAACATCCGCAAAAGTCCGCAGGACTGATATCAAACACAGGCAGTTAGACAGAGGTCCCTGTATGAAGAGCTGAAGTGACTGACCTAGTCTAGTCATAGTAGTATGGCGCTGTCAGTGGACAAAATTTCCAGCAGGGTAAGTTGGTCTGTGCAATTCTTCATCTTATAAGCAACTTATCCAACTTATATATATCTTTTGTCACTATCCTTATGTCCTGGTTTGAGGTAAAACAGAACCAATTTTCTGTTCAGTGATTTTACTTTTTAGCTAAGCCTTTTCTAACTAACTGAACTCTCAGAAATTAACGGCGTATTTTTAAGACTATAGTCTCTTCCCAGAGTGATAAGACACAATTATTTATAATTTATGCCAAGGAATGATATGCAGAGAGGCTCTAGCCTATACTTACTGCTATAACAACCAAGGTCAGCTCACTTTGTTATTTGCCCCATTGGAGGGTTGGAAGCAGAAGTGCGTAGAGGGGTCACACCTGTGGGGAGGGGCACACAGGACAGGTCACCCAGAACTGACCAGCAGGGTATTCCATCCAGTCTGCCCCATGCTCAGTATAAAAGCTGAGGGATCAAAGGGTCAGGTCTCTTTCTTGGCTGGTGTCTGAGGAGAGGGCTCTGTTCGTCTGCCTTTGATCCCGATCTGTGCATTACTGGCTCCAGAATCCAGTTCCCGTCCATTGCTGAGTCTGGTCTGGGACTTTCCCCGGTGCCTCCCAGTGACATGGTTGTCATCCTCAGAGCTTGATAATGTTTTTTTTTTTATATTTTGTATCTATGTCATTATTTTTTTTATTATTTTATTAATGTATTAATATTTTCATTACAGTAGTTTAGTTTTTTTTCCTAAACTCATAAGTCTCTTTCTCCCTCTCCCTCCTCTCCTTGTAGAGAGTGAGGTTGGTGAGAGCATCTGTAGTTTGTTTCAGTGGCCAGTCCGTCTCAAACCACAACACCTAACAAGATCATATAAAGCTTAGCTCCTTTACCCTAGGTAGATCCCATATATGTGTATAGTTTTGTGGGGAAAAAAGTAGATACACACGTGTCTATATGTATCTGCATATATTGGAAATGTGATACTCTCTTTTATTGAAACAGTAGAACTACTCATATCAATACGTTCATTGCTTATTTCCTGTAGGAGAATGGCAACGGTGCTAATTTTGCCTTTGTAGATATTAGTATTTCAAAATGATGGTGTAACCAAACGCATTAGGAACTGCATTGAGGCTTCAGCAGAGAAAAGAATTAATTCTGTGCAGGTTTTTTTTTTTCCTCTTTTTTGTAGCCAGGACTTCAGTAGGTCTAGTTTCTCTTCCATAATAATATGAATGATATGATAAGATGATCTCTCAAGTCATATATTTTTACAGTGAGGGTGGCCAAACACTGGAACAGGTCACAGATAGGTGGTGGAGTCTCAATCCTTGGAAGTACTCAAAACCTGACTGTACATGATCATGAGCAACCTGCTGTAGTTGACCATGATTTGAGCAGAGGGTTGGACTAGATGATCTCCAGAAGCCCCTTCCAACCATAACCCTTCTGTGTTTCTGCCCTAATGTTTTCCAGTAAGGCTTTTTGTATTTTATTTAAGTTTGCAGTCTCAAACAAACAAACCAAGAAAAGCCCCACTTCCGAGAGCAGAAAAATGAATGTTATTAGCATTTCCATGCTTCTAGTAATCAGATCTCAGAAAAAAAAAAATCCACATTGCATTTGTTCTATTCATTTATCATTCTCAAAAAACGTAGCACAATCAGGAAAACAAGCAATTAAGCAGGCTACTAACATGGATTTTCTGCGTATCTTAAAGTAGATTACTCAGTATGATTAGCAGGTTTTTTGTTTTGTTTCTCCTTGTTCCTCTTTCATAACTTTGCTTGGAACGTCTCCATAGAGATCTGTTCTATATCTCAGCGTTTCAAAAGGTTCCTGTACTGTCTGGTATAGTTTTCATTTTTATGTTCAGTTTTCACCTTTTTTTTACACAATTACTAAAGCTATTTTTTTGTGTGATTGTTTCTTCATTCTTTTTTTTGGGAAATATTTTGATTGTTCTAACCTGAAGTATTTAGTATTTAATTAGGCCCTGGATATTCTGAGCTTGTCTTGAAAATAGTCAAATTTAAAATGATACAACTTAGATTTTTTTAGTATCATTTTCATTTCTAAATGATGAAGATGCATATGTTTATAATTAGATAATGTACTCTTTACTTGTTTGGGAACTTGGAGGAATTGTTAATGAGGTATGAAAACCAGCATAGTTTGTGGAGTCTTGATATCAGTTGACAAAGTGGTTCAGATGGATTTCATCTAAAAAACTTTGCAGAATTCTGAAAGATGTCCTTCTGCATGACTTTTTTTATAGTTACGTTAATAACTATGCTATGAATGTTACAACTTGAAAAGCTGTCAACATTTGTGACAAAATTTAAGCTAATTATTTTTACAATGAAAGCCTGACTTGACTGAGAATTTTCAATTGACTTCAACTTCATTGGGAGTAAAATTAAATCCCTAGGATTTTTTTGAGCATTTGTGTTAGAATGCTGTTTCTCTTTTATAAAAGGAAAACAATAGCTTATTTTCAGGTACAAGGAAAGGAGAGAGTTTATTTAAGATTACTCCCAGGATTTTTAATGGCCCATTAACATCAGTGTGAATCATCTGAATACAGACAATGCGTATCCCTGTAGCACAAAAATCAAAGGAGGGTAACAAAGGCTAAAGTAAGCCTTTGACATTTATGAAATGAAGAAAACCTAAGCAGGAGGAGGGGAGGTGCCCTGTACTGCCCCTTCTAATCAAGAAATCCTTATATGCAAACCAGAAAATCCTTCCGTGTGATGCCTTATGTGCAAAAAGGCATTACAAGAAAAAAACCAGTAAGTTTTCTGTTGTAGGAATAGTTAGGTCTGAAACCAGTAAGTTAAAACGGAAATAGATATTTACAGAAAGGCCAAAAGTGTAGTATTCTCACTGTTTCACCTCTTAACGTTTGTATACAAAGGTACATTGTTTACTCTGCAGAATAGGGGTAATAGAAAGTATAACGGTATGTAAAAAGGACATAAATCACATATGTAAATAGTATAGTTGTAGCAGGGGTAAATAGGGTTAAATAATTGACGGTCAGCTGTAACAGTGATCCTTATGGTGGCTAATCCTTCTTTGTGCTGGCACAGGTCAAGAAGGAAGTAGTAGAAAGTGATGACACAGTTCACAGTTATGGTCATCCCAGGGAGCCTTGTGACAGTGGGAGAAGCAGTGGGAAACCTCAGGCAGGATCCTGTTTACCACCAGCTGTGTTTTATGGGCTTGGTATTTAGCTGCGCTTTCAATTATTTTGGATAGCACTTTTGCTAAGTGCAGCTATTGTAAATTCTGTTTCCATTTTTCACATGGATTTTTAATACCAACTCAGAGCAGAGTTAATATGTCCAGTTCTTTTATGGACTAGTTACCTATGGTGATCATTCCTGCAAAAGATAGATGTTTGTCGATGGGCAGTTACTCTTTTTCTTAAGCATGTGATTTTTTTAAAATTGCCTTTTTTCACTTTTTCCTCAATATTCCTTTTCTTTCATTTTTATCTTTTCACTTTTTATTACTCTTAATTCCTCTTCCTGTTTTTTCTATTCTTATTTTAAGTCTTCTCTTCCTCTTCTGCAACAACACTGTGTAATACCTAGGACCATTCCCCAGTCTTTCCACATCCACACCTCTACTCTCCTGCTTTCCTTCACAAAGTACAATCTTATCCCTTGCCCTGCAAATCTGACTCTTATACTTGCATAGAAATGTGAAACTGTTGATAGTTTGTTTAAGATTGTATACGTTTTTCCAACACAGGCCTTTCATAAATATGCTTCAAATACACACGACAGGATTCTGTATTTACGCTGTCCCATCACCAAAGCACTTGTGCACACAGGACGTTATTTCCTTTGGCATTTCTGCTGTGAAATACAAAGATAATCTTGCAGTAGTTCTGCTACAGTACCAGTATGACTTCATGATGCTGCTGATGTTGTCAGGAAAGGAACAGTTAAATTATCTGCCTTCTCTCCATCTAACTGTGGTTTTTTGTCTGTTTTTGACTGTGTTTTAATTCTTTGCTTCCATGCTCTGAATTTAAAATAAATCCCCTCAGTCCCTTCCTTTTCTCCCTACCGTTTCTCAATAATATGAGTTCGCTCCCCTGTCCCTGCCCCTCTCTGACAGCAAGGTTAACTTCAGATTTCTTAAAATTCTTGAGTTTAAAATTCTGGTGCCACTTGGCTGGCTGACTTCTGATGAATCTCCTCCCTCTTGAGCACTGATTCCTGCCTTACATTGTGCAGGAGCTCTCTTCCTAGTGTTTAGTAAAGCTGATATCCCTCTCCCTCTGCTCTCTTCCTGCTATCTTGCTTTCAGGGCCAGCAGAGTGACTGCTCAGTCCTTCGCTGTGCTGCACTGACTTGTGAGCCTGGTCAGAGCTAATTCAGTGACCTTGGCATCGGTCTGCGGTAGATGATACAGATCATCTTTACCCCCCAGCCTGTGCAAGTGAGGGTTTTCCATGTGGTGTCAACCCAATATTGTGCCAGTCCAGTGCCCTGTGACTAACAGTAGTGAGGGACAGATGACACTGGAGTGACAATTACGGATAAAAGCAAATTCTGCTGCAAGTTTATCACTCCAAAATGTAGCTTTTTTGTCAAAACCCTTGAAATGTCCAACTCTTTTGTCAAGCAGCTTACCTTCAAATGCTTTTGTACTCAGCATCACTTGTTTATTGCTTGATTGTTTCCTACCAGTTTTATTTTTGTGCTTTGATACATATGTGCAGATGTGTAAATGTACTTCCACAGGTATAAGCCAAATGGTTACAGTGCCCATGTATCAAGAGTTAGTTGCCTGCACAGGTTGTCAATAAGCAAATTCTTGAAGTTGCGCAAGATAAGTAATAAAGTTTATATGCAACTGACAAAATCAGACTTAGCACCAGTTCCAGAATGCTTTTTTTTTTTAGCACTAATCTTCTTGTTTGTCTTGATGCTAATGAGACTAGACTGTGTATGCTTTAAAAATAGGAGTTTCTTTGAGTTCTGGACAAACATTTATTTATCCTGGACCATTTATTGCTTTTAAAATTATGAACATATATCTCCACTTGCCACCTCTGATTACATGTTTTTATTACTTTTGAAGAGTGGTTTAGAATACATTATCTTCATCTTAAGAAATCTTCCATCTGAGGAAGCCTAATTCAGAGAAATCATTCAATTTTTCAATACTTACATTACCTGCAATTTTTCTGCAATTATTAAGTATTCCAGAAAACCTTCAGTTTTCCTGAGATTTGCTGTTTCTTTTCTGATATTTTCTTTATAAGCTTCCAGTTTCTGAAGGATACTTGTTTAAGATCTTGAATCTGGTTATTTCTTCTTTTTTTTTTTTTTTTTACTTTTTGTCTCCAGCAGTAAGATTTAATTCTTTTTTTTTCCTAGTTGGACTTGAGTTTTATTTTCCATCTCTGATATCTGCAGGTATTTTTCCAGCTTCTGCATTTTGTGAACGTCTATCTATTTACAGTTGATTCTCAATAATACTTTTTAGTTCAGGCTTGATTCTAAAAAGATTATGGAAGTAACTTACATTTAACGGTGGTTTAATATAATAGTTGCTTGTTTAAAGGCTTTCTTGTTGCAGAAGATTCATCTGAGACTAGCCAGTCTTTCTGTGCTTACCGCTAATATGATTATTTCATAAATTCAGTAAGTACTGTGGAGAAGTCCCAGCAAGCTCAGAAACTAATTGGTTGAAATCTTGTATATACTTTTTAAAAAGTCCATTCTTTGTAAAGTTTATTACATACAGTTTGTATACAGATGATTAATATACGTATGTATGCCTTTTGGATTTTTTTCCATTGATGTTATTTTTAAGGAACCTCCCTTAAGAACAGAGTGTAACTGTAGGTGTTTGTTGGGAATGTACTCTTGTTACGGGACATTTTGGTTTTGAAATTTAGGTGTAAACAGACTGTTTCATCTTTTCTCGTGGCATGACATGCAATCGGTTTATCAATAAGACCCTTCTCCTCCTTTAATAATGACTGTCTAGCTGCTGCTGTGATTTTGCTTTTGAATATAAGGTTACCATCTGAAGTGTAACTTCTTACCATCATCCTGCCTGGCTCCTGTCTTACTTGGCCATTCTCTGCTAATTCCATTACTTTTTATTGAGGCTTATAAATTTAATACAGTTTTATTTTTTGTCTTGTTATGTAGCTTATGTTTTTCTCCTCTATAATGCCTCTTAATTGTGTTTTTCTTTATTAATTTCAGTGTTCTATTGAAATCGTTGTTTTCTTATTGATAAGTTATCCCTCATACCCAGTGTTTCAGCCAGTTTGATGTACTTCAGGAATGTTCTGTTCATTAAATACAGAAAGTATTAAAAAGTTACTGATCACCACAATTACATTTGAGAATTGCAGCCAAGACTAGAATAAGATGGTTTATCAGAGGTTAAACTTAAACATGACGTTAAGTCTTTGGATAAAGTATGAAATGGGACTGTCTCATTTCTTTTCAAGCTAGCAGCCAAATGCATGGCTAAAAGGATTTTCACTGGGTTTATCTGAGCAACTGGCCTGTAAAAACAATAACTACAGATGTAAGTAAAAGTTGGGGGTGGGGGCGAGGTGGGGATGTTGTGGTGTTTTGGTTTTTTTCTTTTTCCCAGACTTACTTTAATACTTAGGAACTCTATTTTAAATCCTGTTGTATTCCTGTGATTAACCTTTGCCTAAATCTTGCTATGTCCAGTAGCACTAGAAACCAATACAATATGAGAAGTTCTTACTGTAATGTTGGTATGGATTTCTTTGCCATTGCAGAACTCGCATTAGGGTGATGAAACCATAGAATTTAATTTTGCCACTTTAAATTTAGAAAGAAGCTATAAATATTTACACCCACGTTATTCAGAAATTAAGCAGTTAGATACGGGTTTGCTTAGTTGGTTTTGGCAGAACAACACAGTTTAATAAAATAGGAAAAAAAAAATTATGGAAAAGCTTGAAAAAGAATGAATGTAGTGGAGCTGTATTAGTGTGAAGGGGAAGGATAGTAAGAGTGGGACGAATTAAAACCTGCTATTCCATTACAAAAAACATGATGCCTTTATATTGACCATACTTGGCTATTCTAGATTAAGAAAACGGGTGGGTCACGTTTAATTACAGTCACGGTTCTTCATTTACCTTTTGATGTATCAACAGGAACATTTATTAATCAGCTGAAGTCCTACTAGGGTAACCTACATGGTACCACTAATACAAATGATCACATTAATTTTTTTAGAATCTCTTAGCTGTTTCTTAAATAATCTCCAAAGAGAATGTTCTTGTGGTCTTTTCATCTATTGCTAAGTGGTTTAGTTTGAAGTGTGAAATTTATGCTTTCTTGTTTAACTGGTATGAATCTGCTGTAAGCATAGGAGCATCTTAATATTCTTAGGCTATTTAATTCTGTGCTACTGTCCAGTTGCGTGAAAAATGAGATGTAGTAATAAGCAAGCAATTTGCTTAAAGATATTATCTAAATCAAAATAAAACTAGGCAATTTTTCTCGTAGTTTGTGCCTTGGCTGTTTTCTGGGATAAAGTCTGTATTCTAACATATTCAACTATGTGGCACTATTATTTAGCATTGATTAGAATTTTTAAGCAGGCAATTCTTATTCAGAGTGATATTCTGAAAGTTCATTTTTCCAAACATGCGTTACAGGATTCGAATATTTGTGTCTGATGTTTTTAGAGGTGCATGAGGATGACAATAATCAATCATATCTAATTAGCTCATGACACAGTGTGCTTGCAGTAATTAAACAAGACATTACCGCTTACTTTCTAATGATTAAGATCACACAGATTGAGAGCCAGCTGTTAATCACTTTTCTTGCAAGGCTGATGTCATTAACAGAAAATCCAAACGATATACCCCTAAGGCTATTTTTAAAAGAGCTTTTGGTGGACAGGCTGTGATGTAAGCAGTAAAATAGATTTTTAAATTTTGCATTTTGAGAGCATCTTTTCAAACTTCTGTTAACCTTCAGTTAGTATTCTTTCCTGTTGGTTGCTATGTGCCACTTAAATATTTAGGAAAAACTCTGTTCTGAATTGCTAGAAAGTGATATTGTCCCACTGCAATTAATATCTTCTAAAAGCTTATAATGCTAATATACCTTTTACAACTGCATGTAGTAAAAGGTCAGTCCATAATATTGTCATTAATAAATGCA
This sequence comes from Dromas ardeola, assembly GCA_013398915.1. Lineage (NCBI taxonomy): Eukaryota > Metazoa > Chordata > Aves > Charadriiformes > Dromadidae > Dromas > Dromas ardeola. The sequence goes on along the minus strand of VYZM01007113.1, from coordinate 171,235 downwards.
GACATTTAAAAAGAAGTAAGAACAATCTTTATGAAAGCAGTAATTTCTAAGGTGCATATTGCAGATATGTGTGGCTTTGGGAAAAATACACTCAAATGTTAATATCTGTTAAATATCTGTTCTTGACCATCTTTATTTCTGATGCTGATTCTTACCATATATTGTATTGAAAACTTACAGTATATTGTAATTCAGTATCTTTAGTCTTAATTGACCTACCATGGAATCACTGATGTCCATCAGACATGTCCCACTGGCTTTGTTGTGAATGGGAATCACCTCTTTAAAATGGGTTATCAGGAATTTGTGATCTTCTTGACTAATTGAGAAAAGTGATTATGGAGACTAAGAAACTATGAAATGGGGTTACAGCTCTAACAAAAATGCACAATCTAGTGTCAGTCTTGAAATGCTCAAGAGAATTTAAAAATAGTAAGACAAGGATAAGTACTTTATAGCTGTTTACTCATTGAGGCTACAAAGCAGCTGGGTTTGGTTGTTGGGTTTTTTTTGCTTAATTCTTTGTGATCTTGGCTTGAGTGTTTGCTTGTTTTAAACAGGAGCTGAAAGAAAATGCGTATGTTCCAAGTACACCTTAAAAGTTAGGCAGCTATTAAGTAAGTTTGGCTGTATATTATTCTAGATTAAAAGGGATTTTTTTGTTGATTTTGCAATATTGAAAATAATCTACTGTTAAAAATTAACATTGGCAGTTGCTTTCCAACTGGAATGAAATTCAGACTTAACTTGGTTTTTTGCTTTAATTTGAAATATTTCCCTTCAAACTACTTTAAAAATATCTGCCTTCAAACCCAGATGAAAGCTGAAGGGCTGGACCGCTGGGGCAGCCACAAGTTTTATCATCTGCAACAGCAAAGTGAGATGTTGGTGCTGGGGTCCCCGCTGTGGTGGTTCTCCTTGTTGGGAAGGGAGGCAGAAGCAGCTGGTGGCGGGCTACGTGTCCGCGTGCACATGGAGGGTGTGAAATGGGGATTGTGGCCCCAGCCACAACTGTAGATGTGTCCATCATAGTCCTAGCCTTTGACTCTCAGATGGGGTAAGCAGGACTGCTGGGCATAATGGGTGTAGTAGCATTGCCACATCCTTCTCTACGTGGAAACTGGGTGGTCATGATACTGGTGATGGTGGGCAGTAGTATTTTAGAGCAGAAAGGTGTCTGTTCCAAAGCACTGATCTCATCCAAATAATTTCTATATCATCATCTGGCACTTTTAACTGTAGTAAATGTAGTGACTGTAAGCAATGATAATGATTTTTTTTTTTCCCCTGATCTTTTTTTTGTTAGATTAGATTTAGTTCTGCCTGGGTGCTCAGGGTGAGGGTAATGGTTAATGGATTGTCCTCTACCTGGATTCCTGTGGCAAGTGGTGTTCTTCAGGGTTCTATCCTGTGACCCATCCTCTTTAACATCTCTGTCAATGACCTGGAGGAGATCACGGAGAGCTTGCTGGTGGTACCAAACTGGAGGGTGCAGTCAGTACACTGCTGACAAAGACCTAGGCAGGCTAGAAATACGGACTGCCAGGAAATTCAAGAAATACATGAACTAAACTCATGAAATTCAACAAAGTCAAATGCCAAGTGCTGCACCTGGGATGGAAGAGCCGCTGGCGATGATACAGGCTGGGGGCTGCCTGTCCAGGGAGCAGCTCTGTGACCCTGGGGGTCCTAGTGGGCATTGAATTGTACTTGAGCCCACAGAGGAGTCAACAGCATCTTGGGCTGTATTATGAATAGCACAGCCAGGAGATCAAGGGAAGGGATTATCCATCCCTCTCTACTCACTAGACTGCATCTAGAATACTGCATGCATTTTTGGTTCCCCCAGTACAAAAAAAGACATTGATAACCTGGAGCAAGTTCATTGCGTGGCCACCACTTGCCCTGTGAGGAAGCCGGGCTTGTTGAGCCTTGAGAAGGCTTCAGGCATGTTAAAGGCAGCCTTTCCATGTCAACACGGAGGATACCAAGAAGATGGAGCCAGGCTCTTCGCAATGGTGCATGGGTGGGCAGGAGACAACAAGCAGAACTTGAAATCAAATACAAGGAAAAGCTTTTCTTCATGAGGACAGTCGAGCAGCAGAGCTGATTGATTGCCCAGCAAGGCTGAGAAGTCTCCAACCTTTAGAGGCTTTCAGCCTGGGCTGATCACATAGTTGCCTTGGTTTGAGGTTGGGCTTCAAACCTCCCAAAGTCCCTTCATACCTATGATGGTAAAACAATGTTTTCTCTCCTGATCTGCAGGAGTCTTGAACTACTCTGAGATATGGGGCAAATCCGTACCATTTTGTCCTCCACAGCATTTTTACAGATGGTTCTTCTGACTTGTTTGTAGAACTCTCCACAACCCTCATACTGGGGAACCGTAACCTATCCGAATAGTCTAAGGGCTCCATTATCATTATAGTCAGAATTTCTTAAAGGAAAGAGTATGAAGGTTAAGGATTTTTAGCTCAGCAGTTGTGAAACAGTGTCAGTAGGTGTAAAAGCTGTAGTAGGCTAAAGCTGAGAAAAAGGACAACTCCATGTGTATTTACAGGAAAAACATATTCTCTAAGGGAGCTCTGTATAATTGATTTCAGAAAGCTATAATTAATCTCTGTCTTGTATCTACTTTTAGTTTTACCAAGTGTTTCTTTGGTGCTTACAGTGCTATTGGAATCGTTAATTTTCTGTGTTTCACAGCTGTGTTACTGCTATCTCTGTGTATCTGCTGTCCTTATCCATTTGTCCCATGCTGGTTCATTGAAAAGCCTGGGTTTGTGTTTTCACTCAAGGCCCCTTAAGCCTAGAAGTACCTGGTCATGAAAGATACAGGTACAGCTCTTCTTAGGCTACCATCCTCTTTCAGATTAAGCGCTATAAAAAAATATGTTTATTAGCAAATTTCACTGTAAATGTCACTCATCCATTGTTAAGGCCCCTAAATTATAAACTTCTTTAGGTCTTAATAGTTATTTTTCATCTCTCCTGAGGCAGTTGCAAGTTCTTCAGTACAGGTGTCCCTCTACAGCCAGTTGTGCTTTCTCCTGGATGCAGAGATCCAGTCATATGCAAGAAGTCATGTAATTCTGAATGTTAGCATCAGAAACAAATAGATCTGAAAGCAGTTGTCATTCTGGGATTTTGCCCTGTGAGAGGATTAGTACCTGTACCATTTGGGAAGATGTTTTTTTAGTTTTCTCTCGGAATCCCTTAGCAATGGATGTCCATAATCTGTCTCAGCAATCTGTTCAAGGACTTCAGTTTCCTTATAGCTGGAATATGTTACAGGGAGATTTCGGAATTATTTTCTTATCTGATTGTTCCATTTGTCTTTGCAATAGATTTTGAAGTACTTAAAGCTGTCATTATATCCTCTTTCCTTATGTCTTTAAATTAAACAACATGAATTTGTGCTGAATTACTTATAGGTCCCATTTTCCAGATTTCTGATAGTTTTCATTTTTTTGGTATTTCACATGAGTGTTTTCAGTTCGTTACCTCTTCTATGTAGTATAGTCATGAATCAACACTGATATGATACTGTATAAAAGGAAACGATATACTGTAATGTATTAAATGCAATACTGGTGATGGATTATTACTTCATGGACATGAAATTATTCCTCCCTCACATTCATCAGTGTTTAAGGAAACTTCTATACTACCCGGCTGAAGAACTGTGTTTACTTTTGGGCATTGTCTTGTGAGACTGAGAAAAAGCAAATCAGTAGGAAAGAGTCCAAAGGAGAGCAGTCAAAATATCTGTTTGCCTTTATTGCAACAAGAAGATATTGATGCCAATATTTCGCTTTCAGTCCTCACTGCTACCTGCCTGTTTTCTTTCCTTAAGAAATGGTGAAGAAAAGCTTTTCTTCCATGCAAGTGACTGCTCTTCCTTATGTAGCACCTTGCACTTTTTTTCTGTTAGAATTCATCCCATTTTTTACGTCTTTTTTTTTATGTTAGTGCTATTTTTAGTTTGAATTCTGTCCTTCTCTGAGAAAATGCCTTTGTCTTTTGCTCAAGATAGTAGATGTGGTGTAGAAAATATATCAGTTACGAGAGAGAGAGTAAATTTGAGCCTGCTTTAACTTAGTGGTCAGAGCACCGGCTATGTGGGACATCTTGAAGTTCCCTTTCTGCCTAATCTGAAGTGATGTAGGATAAAAATCAGTGACTTCGATTCTCAAGTATCTGCAGCCAAGTGTTCCAACCATCAGCATACCACAGATCTAGAATTTCAACAGAGTTGTTTTCATGAAAAGAAATCGAAATTGGATTAGAGAATTTTATCACTAGACCTCTGAGGTGTAAATATTGCTGATAAAATGTTTGTCTGGAAATATAATGTGGAATTTCCATTGGAAAAAAAGTTCAAATATAGTGCTTAAAGAATTTTATTTACAAACGAAGAAAGGTCATTTATAAATTCATTTTAGCAGTTAAAAATTGAACTGCCGTGCCATTGAAGCTATGGATATATTTATTAAAGATGAAGATCAGCAAATGGTCATTTCTTCTGGAGGACCAATGTGAGTCAATGCAGAGGATTTTTTAGATGCAGTAAGGGATGATCCATTTTTATAAGAGTCTAAGACACTAATACTCCATTTAGTTGGCAACAGCAGTGATAACAATTGCTAAAATACGCTTAGGCAGAGAAAATAAGAGCGAGGTTTGGAGTTACTGAGAACTTCACAGTTTAAGTCAAAATAGTGCCACTGCAGTGCATGTACTCTGACACTTGCTCTGAATGCATACAAATACATTATATGATTTTATTATGAATCTCATCTGAATTTTCTGATCATCTATGTAAGTCTTGAACATTTTCTGCCTGTCTTCAAACAGTTACTAGCAGGAAAAGCCTGACAAATACTGCTTTAACACATTTAAGAAGCAAATGGACATAAACAAGTGAATAGTTTCTATAGAAAAACCTAGTACACCTCAGTACCACTTTTAAACTCTGCCTCATTTTTTGCAAGCTTTTTCAAAATGAAACTTACAGCAGTGAAGACAAGTATTTTATGCCAGTAAGACCAAAGGTTGGCTTAGAGATGCCTACTTTGAAGCAGAATTTGCAGCTGTGAGCTTTGGGCTGCAGATACAGTGTATTGAAAGAGTTATGGTATTTTGAGTAGGGTCTCAAAATATAATGCTGAATGGGGAGTGCTTTAAAGCAAGTACACTGGCTAGGGACTTGCCTTAAGTAGTCAACAATAAGACTGATAAAACGATTCATCTGCAATTCTAGCACCCTCTAGAGAGTGATGTTTTCTTCTGTGTGGTATTGACAGTTTTTGAGCTTGCTTGGGAAAGTAGGTTTCAGTGTTGTTTTCTCTTCTTTCAAAAACAGAACAGTGACTAAGCTTTCTTGAAAGTCACAGCTGCTGTGATGCTTGCGCTACTGATCTCCTTTTCTCTTCCTCCCACCACATATGTGGACGTGCACACACACACCACTTACACCTCTTCCTGAGGCCACTGTCTAGAAAACTGTCAGAGATGAAAATCAACATTTAATTTCCTCATCTGCCCAAGTGAGTTTAAATTTATAGTCCCGTAGCTCTCATTGTAAGCACTTAAATCCTGTTGAGATACAACTCCCTGTGCACTTTCCATATTTTTTTTTATTGCAAAATACATGTAAATTTGGTACATGGTCTCTTAACATTACTACATCATTTTGGGGAGTTATTTCCACTTTTCAGTCCTCGCTTTGATATCAGTTATTGAAATGGCTAATCTAGAGACAGTTTTTAAATGAGAAATCAAGACAAACAGCATAGTCAAACATAGCATAGGGAGTGTAATGATAGGAGAAGGGGTAACAGCCTCAAACTGAAAGAGGGTAGATTTAGATTGGATATCAGGAAGAAATTCTTTACTCTGAGGGTGGTGAGACACTGGGACAGGTTGCCCAGGGAACTTGTGGGTGCCCCATCCCTGGAAGTGTTCAAGGCCAGGCTGGATGAGGCTTTGAGCAGCCTGGTCTAGTGGGAGGTGTCCCTGCCCATGGCAGGGGGGTTGGAACTAGATGATCTTTAAGGTCCCTTCCAACCCGAACCATTCTATGATTCTGTCATAGTTAAAATGCTGGATATACATCTAAGTTCCCATTAAAAGATCCTTGTTTGAAGAAGTATTTTGTCTGGGCTGGGATTTGCCTGCTAGAGTTACATATGCCAACACAAAGAGAGAACAACGGAATATGCCGAACTCTGATTCAAAACCATTTATAATAGTCTAAAAAAAAAGCCAACTTGAAAGGCTGGGAGAAGTCTAGATTAATCTTATTGATTCTGAAAGCAAGTAAGGTATTGCTGCACGTCATCTTGGATCGTATCAGGAGTTAGATGGAGTGAGAGGTAGGTATTGGATTTTAATAGGAATAGATGAGTTTCAGTGAGACTTTCAGTTTAAGTAGTGTGATGGAAAATGCTAAGCTATTTAGTCGGTCACTCTACATATTTCATTTGCTACTTGATCGTCTGTTAAAAATGAAAGTTCATGGTTTTTTTCGTTGTGTTACTTCTAAACGTATGTAACGATTACTAGCCAGAGAAGTGTTTTGGGCTTAGGCTTTATAAAGTGCTCTCTAGAGCTCTATTCTCTTGATGTTTCTGTAAAGTATAGTCTGGTACATCAGCAAAAGTAACAGCAGTTGCCAGTCCAGGTGGGACAGTGATGCACAACCTCTGAACAGCAGCAAAATGCGGGGATGGTGGTTTTTCAAGGCAGTTCTACTGTTTGAAAATACTTGCTGTTACGCAGCATGACTTCTAAGCGGATGGTGTTGGCATGGTTCTCATACATTGTCATTCATAAAATTGTATTGATGAAACATCCACACGTGCTGTGAATTTAAAAAATTTCAAAACCTTGGGAAAATGAAGAAATGTTGGTTTCCAAACAAGTGAGAATGATTAAGGCCCACACTGAGCTTTGTTTCCATTAGGTATTCCCAGCAAACACTAAGGACAAGATTTATCTGCCTGGAATTAGACACTTGTGTCTGAGTTGTTACTTGTATTTATTTTTTAAGTCAAAGTAGAGAACTATGATACAATTTCTTCCCTTCTAGATGGATGTCTAAAAGACATGAAGTAAATCATGCTTCAGAGGTGTCTGTTGCTCATTACTGGCTTGACAGAATCTAAACGGCTGTCCTAGATGTGTATTTCTACACTGTAAATCTTCGGTGAGATCCATTTCAAGCAGAAGATAACCTACATGCATATGTCTGCTGGTATGGCCAGTGTCTGCATCCCATTATAATCATGGAAGTCTGGTCTCACCTCCAGGTGGAGAAGGTCCTGGATGTCCTAAAAAGTCTGTGTCAGCCTTATGTGTGTGGAGGTCTTAGATACCCTTAAGTGGCAGCAGTGGCCTATATGGGGACAACTGCTTCGAGCCCAGGGACAGCAGAACCTCATGAGCAATTCAGCTGAGCAACTATTGTCTCTATACTTGAGGGCAAATTGAATTGCTCTCTACGCTGCATTTTTGCATTTCCACGGTAAGGGAGGCTTTGACTCCTGGTTGCTGCTCAGAGCTACACCACGCCTTAAGCTTAAGCTGATCCTGCTTTAAAGACCAAAAGGGTTTACTGACAGTCACCACAGACCTTTCTTCCTAATTTTATTGAAATTAAAATATAATTAAGAAGATAATGTTCCATGTTTGATTTCATTTTAAAATCTCTTGAGCGTTCATTCAGTGCACAGGGTATGATTCTTCTTGAATTCATTACTTTGTTCTTTACAGAGTCTACTGTTTAACAAAACATAGATGAACAACTTGATTTTTAAATGGTCTTTTAAAAACAAACACTGCACGTAAGCCTTGGATTGTGCTTGATTATTCTTCACTTGTACAGAGGGAAGTGCGGTGTTGTGAGGATATGGTTATATACATTATAAATTAATAAACAAATACTGCTTTTAAATACAATCATCCATTTCAGAACAGGTGCTTTGCTTTTTCTATTCTGTGCAATGACTGAAAAGCACTGATGGTGCATTAGTCTGCTTATTTTAACCAATAGCTATAAGCAGTCCTAATGCCACAGTTTTTGTTTAAGGAAATATCTGACTGAGTATTAGTGAGACGTTTGTGCGTAAGTAAATAAACTAAAAATTAAAATAGAATGTCTTTTCTACTGCTCGTGGAGAAAATATTGTTTATACCAAAATACTTGACTATCCAATAGAGTTTACTAGTTATTAGTCCAGTGATAATGTAACTTCAGAAATGAATGTCCATCTTGACTTGAACAAATAGAAACTCTCTAATGCCTGTATTTATTTGTGTGTTTTACAATGTGAAAACATAGTTTTCTACCAGGAGAGAAGTCTATATCATAAAGGCAACGCTTATGGTGGGTACAGGTCTCTTTCGGACAAAGTGGAAGGAGTATCTCTGAGTCAGGAGCAATATTGCACTTTTCCACTTCTCGCTGAAACTAGAAAATGTGTTCATATATATTTATACATATCTATCTGCTTCTAATACAGTTTCATAATAAATTGAACAATTAAAACCAAATAGGACATCATTCAACGGCGACACTGCTTTGTGAAACAGTACAATGAAGATTTATTTTTTTATATATATTTTTTACATATTAATGTCTACTTCAAAGACCATGCAGCCCATGTTTTATAGTACAGAAGAGGTTTTTTATGTCTAATCCATTTGAAGCCTGAAAAGCACTTTGTGTAAACTGTGCTGGTTTATATGCATTTTATGTATCAAATGGGATAGAGTTGTTATTTATCATTATGAAATGTTCGTATTCTTAAACTTCGTTTCTGTGCCTTGCTTTTACAGACTAAAACTAGTATTGCATTGTTGTATGATGAAGTATCCGAAAACGCTTATGACATCCGACTGAAGCTTACAAAAGAGGTATTAACAATTCAAAAACAAGATGTCATCTGTGTTAGTGGAAGTGATCACAGTGCAAATGTAAGTGCTTCTATATCTCTGTGCTTTCGACTGTGCACTTTAATGTCTTCTGCAGAGATCACTTTATGGTATTGGAGTGCAAGAGATTTTATTGGGTAATAGAAACAAATGTAATGATCAGTTGTTGGGTTTTTTGTGCATGCTTACATTCACGCGTATAAAAACTTTCTGTTTGGCCAGTGCTATATGTCCTTTATTCTGACATACATAACCTTAACAGGGTAGAAAATGTCTATAAATACTGAGATTACAGCACTCTTCCACCAAACATTGTTAGGCCATTAAATGAAGAAAAAAAAATATTTCCCAGTGAAAGCATTTTAAGAGGAAACTAATATACCACAGTTTTCTTCATTTGTGTATCAAGTATTGACAGGATGTCTGTTCAAGGGCACAGAGCTGGCCGAGAGAGCACTTGACAGACACTTATTTCACTTTAATTCTCTTTCAGGCACAGATGGGGCTTAATCAGTGCCAGCTTGTATGTCATGCTTTTGTTCTCTAAAATTCAGTGATGCTGCTTTTCAAAACATGTGATGCCCTAAGCTATAGAGGAATCTTCTGTATTGCTATTTAGTAATGTCACTAGAAAAACGGGTGGCATTTTGCATAAGCAGTATAGCAGTGGTGTCTAGGTTATGGACGTCCCCCAGTGGTGTATTTTATTTCCTTATATAAACAGTGTTCCTCTTAAAACTAAGTGTGGGTGTCCCGAATTTTACCAAGTAAAATAAATTTCAGGAATTGTGCTGGTATTTGCTAGACTGAACAATTCATGGCAGCCTCTTCAGAGAGCCAAGGGGGAGCCTTTCTGTCCGCTTGCTGTATTGCATGTCTCATGTAAACATAAAATTTGGCACTAGGGGACATCAAGTGAGTTTCTAATACTCTGCGAAGAACTAGGAGCCAAAGACTGTGTAGCGGGTGTCTGTCTGTACGTATATCTATATGAGTGAGCGTCAGTGAGAGACCGTCTGCCTATATAACACAAAATCATGTTTTATTTCTGCCATAGTAAATATTTATATTAAATGTTTACTATTGTGCAAAAAATAATTTGACATAGCTTTTAGTAGTTAGAAACATTATGTACTGGGTTCAAAACTTGTCGGTGGAACTCGGTGGAACACGATTTGCTTGTAAAGATTTTCGAAAAGGTCGCATCAGTTGGCAACTAGTGGGAAGCCACTCAGTGAAGTGAAGGGCATGTCCAGTTCTGGTTGATTTGCTGCAATAAATATAATCCTCAGCCAAAAATCATCAGCTTGCATATACTTTCTACTTCACTGAGAAGCATGAAAAGCTGCAGCTTTTAATTGCAGATGTTAAGACTGAGAAACCTGTGTCTGTTAAGCCTGGAGAGGAGAACACTGAGAGGGGATCCCGTCAGTGCTTATGAATATCTAAATGGTGGGTGTCAAGAGGATGGGGCCAGACTCTTTTCAGTGGTGCCCAGTGAAAGGACAAGGGGTAACGGGCTGTTGTTGTTTTGGACGAATTGGCCGATCAGAATGACAGATGGCCCCTCCTCCCCTCTATCTCCAAAGACAGGAGAGGAAGAGGTAAGGAGATTTACAAGTTTAGAAAAAGAACTAAACTACTTTAATGAAAATATTAATAAATAATGAAATCATAAATAATAATAATTTTTTTTTTTTTTAAAAGTACAATATATACAAAACCATATCCAGCTCCCAGGATGACGATCGCATCCCCAGCAGGCACAGGGAAAGTCCCAAACAGTGACAGACAGGAGCTGGGTTCTGGATCTGGAGTCAGGAATGCTTGGATCGGGATCAAAGGCAGATGAACAGACAGGGTCCTCCTTGGACGTTGGCCATTGAAGGAAAAGAAGTTGACCCTTTGATCCCTTAGCTTTTATGCTGAGCGTGGTGCATATGGAATGGAATACCCTGTTTTGGTTGCCTGTCCTGCCTGCCCCTTCCCACAGGTGTGACCCCTCTATGCTTTTCCGCTTCCAGCCCTCTAACGGGGCAAATAATGAAATTAGCTGACCTTGGTTGTTACAGCAATAAGTATAAGCAAGAGCATTTCTGCATACCGTTCTTTGGTATAATCAGGTCTTATCACTCTGAGAGTGAACAGTTTCTGAACAATATGCTGTTAATTTCAGACTTCAGTCAGTTAGAAGAGGCCCAGCTAAAAAGTAAAATTACAAAACAGAAAATTGGTTCTGTTTTACCTCAAACCAGGACACAGGGACAAGCTGGAACCCAGGAAATTACATGTCAACATGAGGAAGAACTTTACTTTGAGGATGGCAGAGCACTGGAACAGGCTGCCCAGAGAGATGGTGGAGTCTCCGTCTCTGGAGACATTCAAAACCCGCCTGGACGCGTTCCTGTGCAGCCTGCTCCAGGTGACCCTGCTCTGGCAGGGGGGGGTTGGACTAGATGATCTCCAGAGGTCCCTTCCAGCCCCTATCATTCTGTGAATGAGCACAGGCTGACTGCATCTGAGAAAATGTTGTATTAAATATGTACATGTATTGATCTTCACTCTTTGATCACTCAAAAATACCCAAAACCCTAACCACCCACCCCCCAAAAAACCCACAAAACAAAACAGAAAAAAAAACTAAAAAAAACCCCACCCCAAAACACAAAACCAAAACACCACGTCTGCCTCTTCCTTTTAATATCAAAATTTGTGTTGATTCTGATTTTGAACCAAATATAAACTATTGGAACACTAGCATTTAATATAACGGTAAATCGAGTGTAACATGAAGATGAACACTGTAATTTTTACAGTTTATAAATTGCTAGTGTATAGGAGCTTGAAAACAGCATTAGAAATCAGGCTGAAATAGCAGGTAGTTCTCTAGCACTGTTTTTGGTAATTCTGAAGTTTTACATTTACAACTACACAAGATAAATTCCAAGAGATAAATGCTTTACTTTTCACAGTGGTTCAAGAAAATAAGTTTCGTCCCTGTGCTGTATGATTCAAAATATTAATAGAAAATTGTAACCTGAAAGTCAATTCTATAGTAGTCATAAACAATCACATTGTCTTACTGATTTATTCTCTTTCTTTCCGTGCTTTTTCTGTCTCAGGTATTCATAGTTAATCTGTATTTTACACAGGGCCATTCATCAAACTAGATCCTTTGCAACAAAAAAAGAAATAACTTGTTTGCTTTCTTTCTGTAGTCACCTCAAACACATAGGAGTGTAAAAAAAAATCTTTTGTTTTTAGAGTAACTTTTCTTCTTAGGTAGGATACATGAATGGACAAATATTGAAAAAGAAAGTTCTGTGTCTACATGTGGTAACGCTTTGTTCTCCAGACAGTTTTGTGGGACAGAATTTGTGGGATGCGTTTGCATCCAGCCTCCCTTTCACTGACAGGTTCATTGATCCTGAGGAACACTGAGGGCAGGATTTGCAGCCATGTGTAATTAGCTCTGCTAGTCCCATCGGGTTCTGAATGCTATAGGGAGGACTGGCAAAGGCATCAGTGATCCGCTGGTGCTGCTGTCGTGGGTTGAATTTTCAGCAATAGAGATTATTCCCAAGGATAAGAGATTCTCACTAGAAAATACCTTTTACTGCCATCATCTAGATCTATTCTGGTTTCATACTTTGCCATCTGCCATTCATTTAAGTGCTACTTTTAAGCACTGAGAAAGCTTCACCTTTGATGAGAAATTGTAGAGCTGGTTTTCTGTAATTTAACAGCAGTTCAGCCCATTTCATTAGTTCTTGTTATCTTGGGCTTGGGTGTAGAGTAATGAGAGAGAAGAGCATGGTTTGTGAAATTCAAGATGTGCATAGAAGAAATACTGTAAAGTCAACTGCTTTTTTTTCCTTAGTATTCAAATTTTCCACAGTAGACAAAATTACTTTTAAATATCTAAAAATCCTTCTGGAAGTGGAACCATTGTGGGAAATAATATTTTCCAGTGTTTTGTTATATATTATTACATTTATAAAAATAATTTATATGTAACTGTATATAATATTTATGTATTTTACATTTATATGATTAAACATGTGATCTTTCCACCAAGATGTATTTCAGAACTTCAGACTTGGCAAATCCAAGCGTTCTAAGCAAGTCTTCGTGACTTAGTGTTACGTTTGGGGTGTTCATATTTCAGTAGGAAAAAGGAGTGTTTCATAGGAAATAGGAGAGTGTATGGGTGCATCAAAATTGGTGCACGCTCACAGAAGCCAAGCACAAGGTATTGACAGTATTTTTAACAGAAGGTATCTGTTTGCCCCCCAGATTTAAAGTTTAACAATACTCCCAGAAAGGAATTAATTGTATGACAGACAGGGAGAGATCCGTTTTCAGTTAAAAGAGAAACAGGGAGGCATTCATTTTTATACTTTATGCTTCATTAAGGTATGATTTTGCTTTAAGGTTTTGTCATTCCGTATGCTAAAATTAATTTCTTACATACAGTGCCTCACTCTTGATATCCCTTGTGTTTCTTCCATGTATATTGCTATCGTCCTTCTCCTGTTGTCAGCCCACAGTTTTATGCCTCTCCTCTTTTAATAATTATTTTTTTTCTTTTACGTTGTATTATATTTCTGTATCTTTTTTTTTCCTTGCTAATTCCACTTGCAAAGTAAGAAGAAGAAAAGAAACGCCTCTGGCTTTTTATCAAAATCAGTCCTTCTCACAGAGCTGAATTGTCTCTGACTTGGTCAGTGGTCAGGCAAACAGCTTTCTAATGGAGGCTCCTGGCATCTTGATTGGAAGAGTACTCCTCAGGGGCTTATGTGAGTCTATTCTAATAGAATTAAAATAACAAAAACCTTTGCGTCCTGGGTACCCAATTGTCCAGCTTCACAAGCCTTGTCTGAGCTGGACTTTTATCAGAATGAAGCAAGGTAGGTGAATAGGGAAGAAAAATAGCAAGATTAGTTGTTTAGTTGATTCAAAAAATAGAAACAGTGCCTGAAAGTACTGTTTAAATCCCTGATGAGATTGCTATGACTTTTTCTTTGCAACTCAGATGCTAATAAGGACAAAGAAGAATGTTATTTTAGCAAACCTCTAGGGAACGGATCTGCATTAAAGTCTGAAGTTTTGTGTTTTTTTTTTTAACCCAAGGAAATTTCTGTCTAGATAACTACTAATATTACTGCTTGCCCAGTGTCTGGTCTACCATGGCTGATACGGTATTTTAGTCCAAAATTGTTTTTAAAAAGCTAATAATTAACATTTTCTGTCTTTTTGGAAACATCAAGTGGGTGATTAAGAAAGACTCTTCCTTTTGAAACTAAGATCATTTGTATGGAGAAAATATATTATTTAACCATTTGTCATTTGTTTGCCATGCTCTAGAAAGCTGACCTAGATATTTAAAAGATAGCTAGCAAGTAATTCCTTAGGATCTTTATTATGAAAGATCATAAGCTTGTGTTGCTGTCACTTTGACAACAGTTAAAAGTTTGTATCACAAAATAAATAATAAATGTCAGTATTCATCAGCATAACAAAAAACCTTTATTATTAAAGATAAAAAGACTAAGTAGCTCAAGTAAAAAGGCTAATAAATGTAACAGAAGAGAGGAATTCAAAGGACACTATGGATATCCCTGAAAAATAATCTCTCCCTGAAATGTGGAAAGAGTCCAGCTAAGGATAAGTGCTCATACAAACAAGGTAGAAGAAAGGCAGCAATGACATTGGTAAGCTAGGCATATGTACAAATATATGTGTCCTTTATTAAAATTTCAATTAATCTATTACACCTGGAGCCATGACAGACTGTCAGGACTGGTAAATTGCAACTGTATTGTGAGAGCTTGTGTAGCAATTTAAAGTCTTCAGCAGTTATGGGCAAAATATCTGACTGCAATGGAAGCATAAGTCTTTCTGGTTACGGTATGTGGAATATTGATGGGTGCAACCTCTACTGTTCATCTTTGTCTTCACACCAGCCAACATGTGAAATGTTGTGCAAAGTGAATGCAAATGAAATTACTCAAATAAAGAACAGCTGTGTTCTGGTAGGATTTAGCTATAATTGATTGTTATAGGATGCCTTTTTAATTGAAAGAAATGAGCTCATTTTTAATTGGAAAAGAAAGAAGTACAGTCATATCTTGACACAGGGTCCTATATATGTTATTAGTAACTATGGATGATCTGCACAGACTAATCTGTATTGTCAGTCTGAGTCCAGTCTGAGTCCCAGGTCCTCTGATAACACTTGTCAAAGAAAGCTCCTGTCCCAAATCAAGCATTTTACAACTCAGTAGAGGAGTTCTAGAGGATTTTTGTGAAGTCATACTGAGACTGCGTATGTTTCATTCAGACACATCTAATATGATCACCACACCCTAGAGAATAAAATACCATAGATTTGTCACAGTCATCTTTACGAGAATAGATCATGTAAGAATTTAGATTGAAAGCTACCTCTCGAGGTCATCTAATTCAACCCACTGCTCAAAGTTGGGATAGCTCCCAAGTTTGGACAAGTTGCTGAGGGCTTTGTCCATTCACATTTAGAGTGTCTCCAAGGACGGGGATGCTAGCAGCTCTCTGGGCAGCCTCTTCTAATGCTTAACCTCTGTCACGGTGAAATTATTTCCTGTTGTTATGCGCAATTGGAATTTCCTTTGCTGCAAGTTATGACTGTTGCCTCTCATCCTTTTTCTTTGTACATCTGTGAGAAAATCTGGTTTTCTTTTTTGTATAATACTCCTTTAGATTGGCAGGTCATGAAAATAAAATGAGTGACTTAATTTTACTCTAAAAGGACATAACAAAAACCCACAACCAAAAAACCCACTCCCTTACCCTTCCCCCCAAAAGCCAAAACCAAAAAACCCCTTTAATCTACAGTAATAAAAACAATTATAAGAAGATAAACTGATAAAAATATGTTGTTATTCCATATTTAGTAAGGATTCTCTGCAGCTGTTCCGATCTTTGCTAGCATGTGAAAAGATCTGCTTTGGTTTTATACAAAACTCGACTGCGACTGGCATGCCTCAGTCAATTTTTATAGCTGCATTCTTCCTGTCCTTTTGAGAAAATGTGAGATCCTGTGTAATGCAAGAAGTTAAGTTTCAAAACTCTTTCCCATTCAAAATAATCTTTTGCTTTCTGTCTGCCTGTTCCTTATTGCAGCTTGCCTCCTCTTCATGGAAGTGGAGAATAAGGCATCACCTGGTGCCATGGAGGACTAATTCACGTCTTTCCCTCTCATTCTTGAAGTTTCTTGACTTAAATTTCCACTGTCTCCATAATTTGTTCTACTTTCTGAGTCACACTGTCTTTTTAACCAATGCAACTATTTCTAAGAATACAAAACAGTCTATTAAAAATGATACAGACTTGGGACTAAAGTTCATACAGGCACCTTTTGAGCAAAAAGCTTTTCCTGAAAAGCTGGCATGTTATAACCGACAATATAGCAAATCCTACTTATAATAATGTTCTTTGATTGACACCCCATCCCCAACACAGTTTTATGGAAAAGCTGTTACATTATTTTTCAGTGTATTCTTTGACTGTTTACCTGGTTAATTGTAAGATGCTGGTGGTTACAGTTCCTGAGAGGGCAGTAGTAATGACTTGTGGAAATGCACAGACGTGGTACACTCAGTCTGACCGAAGTGACTAACTGTGTAACATTTACACTTTCCTCATGCTCCACTCACTTCTTAAGATTTGTTATACTCAATTTCTAATAAAGGCTGTGGGACGTATATAACTAGTAACAGCAGTGAGTAAGGAAGCGATCAAAACTCAGTCCTTTCTGGCTTCTGGTTAAGTATTCTTTGACCCCGGACTGACACATACGGGAAGAAGGAATCTCTGTGTCCCTGTCCTAGATGATGGCACTGCAGTTCATCTGATATGCTGTATGATGTCTTATCTTTACGTATCAGCGTAAGGCTATGTGGTTCTAGCCTTATCATGTAGATGCCTATATTGTTAGACTCAGTGATCAATGGTAATCCAGCACCTTCTCTTGTTAAAATGCTTCAGGGACTCTCTTTCCTCAAGTATGGTGGTTTTTTTTTTAATTCCATCTTGAAATAATTTTGGCAAGAGCATCCCTTACCATAGTTTAAAATCCATGTTTCTATGAAGAGAGTCAGCCAATAGGTGGACTGCAGCCTGCAGCCACTGGGTAGGTGGAAGTTTGCTGCCGGTCAATGAGAAGTGAAGGTTGTGTGAACAGAAGTGGAAGTATCTTTATGTGGCAGAATGTTAAATACATGTAGAACAATTTGCTGAGGAAGCTCTAGGGCTGGAGATGTGGAGGGTGTGAGCTGAGAAAATCCTCATCATGGGAACTCCATATTGAGGAGAACTTCCTGAAGGATTTCACATATCCTTGTTCTCCACATCCTCTTTTGTTGTTTTTGGATATGTAACAACCAGCAGGATGTCTGCATTCTGTGGTACATTTTACTTGGTCTTACATTCTTACAGGATCTGTTTCTTCAATCACTTTTTATCTCATAACTTCCTTGTGGTAGCTTCAAGACTTGCTGAAGAAAAGGAAGATAAGATATGGCTGATATGTTAAGTACCTATCTTTATCTTCTTACCCCCTCTGCTATCAGACTGTTTCTTCCCTTGCATCCATGCAGGACAGGTTGCAGGCTTCTCTTTTAACTCTTCATATTGCACTTTCTTGTTTTGCTTCTTCCTTTCCCCTGCATGTTTCCCAAGGGCCTAGGTGGCAAGTTCTGCTGTTATTGCCATAATTGCCTAAGACCGGCTTTTATTTTCTGTTGTCAACCTGCCATGTAGTACCTGTAGTAAATTTGACATCTTACTTTCTACAAGTGAGGAGGCCTTTTGAGACTACTCTTTCCAATAAATCACAGATGCAACTGTAGTAGTGCAAATAAAGTTTATTTATTAAAAAAAGTACTCTGAACAACTCTGAACAATTCAGCAGTGAATGATTTCTTTGTTCATGTTTTCCTGTCTTCCTGTTTAGCCACTTACCTTGCTTAAGGAATAGTCTGTTATCTGTTAAGGTAATAGTCTGTTGTGGTTTGAGTGTGGGGCCTAGATGGGCTTAGGTACCAAGGCATATTTGATCATGGCTATGTGTTCCAGCATTTTCTACCATGTGCTTCAGTTTGGTGTTTGGAAATAATACATGTATTCATGAATATTTTCATGCAGACTGGCACAGAAAAGGGAAATACGGTACCTATAGAATCTTTTCCATATATATCTGTTTATATCAATCGGTGTGGATGACTTCAAGCAGAATCTTTTTCTGAAATCCCTTTAGTACATTGTTCATTAAGATAGATAGATATAATATTTTTCCCACTGAAAGATCCTTTACTACAAGTGCCGGTCAAAGGTGTTAACAACCTGGTAATAATGGCATAATGGGTAGGCACTGACAGGTGCATATAAAGTCTTGCTAAAAAACACTACCAGAAATAAGGACTGTAATTGTCTCATGTTGCCTGTTAAGCTCCAATCATGTCACTTCATATGAACAAAATACCAATTTCCAGAGATAAGCTTTTCTGTTGAGTCATTGTGTTTTAAAAGAATTAGAAAGTTTTGTATGTCAAGAGCTATCTCATACCTAAAAGACAGGTATTTAACGATATAGTTGTCCAAATTACATTTGACAGTATCATTCATTTTGAAGCTATTAAAACTATAGGATTTTTTTTTCAGCTATATAATTCTTTGTAGCTGCTATAAGCAGCATTACCCCTCCTGTTACCAAGCAGTCTCGTCTCTATACTGTTGTTGGCATGGTGTTCTTTTGTATGGTGTCTGTGTCTTCCATGTTTTAAAATTTATATTGTATCTGTTTTTCAATATATTCTTGCCTGGCATCATTCTTGGAGTTCTTGAAAGTTTCTACCTCACTGGTCTTTATTTCAATACTGATGACTGAGACCTTTTAAGGCCCTCCTACCCCCATCTGTATAGTTATATGTGCAGTTTCAGTCCAGAACTCTTACGGAATTGGCGTTCCTTGGATTTCTAACACCTTTGGGATCTACACATAAGCAAAAGATACAGGCTGAATTTAAGAATATATTACCTGAACTGCTTTCATCTGTGGACTATGGCTATCAGCATCTTAAGTTGGGGCAAAATCTTTTCTGCTTATTCACATCTTTAACAGCTTGTTCTGCAGTGCAGTTGTTTGCCCCAGTCGACAGAACATTATATTGTTTTGAAATAAAGCCCCTGTCTCCAAGCTATATGCTTTGACGAGATACAAACCTACTGGTCATGTTCTGGCCCTCCTGCAGAGTAAATGTTATTCCACGAGGGTGATGGTGACTGAGACGAAGACAGATTGATCACACCTAAATATTGCTTCTAACCCAAAATTTAAATTCTGACCTTCAATGGTTGCAGCTATGCAAATTTGATTCCTAAAAATTCCTTTTGAGTTTGTACCTAGGTAGCGGCTCAGTGACTGTAAATCTTAGCAGTCTACTCTTTGTGAAAGACTTTCTTAAATGCACTTTGGTTGTCTTTAAGCATATGCAAGCTTTTTTTGGTCAACACCTACGTGCACCAGTGTTTTCGTGCATCAGAACAAGCCAAAAGTTTTACTTAGACATGTGCCATTAGGCAATATGAATTTCCTTTAATACTTAAAGCATTAAAAAAGTGAAAATTTCAATGGGCTTCTCAGGTTTACAGTTTGTTGTTCAAAGAGAAAATAAATTTCCAAAATACATATTCTTCTACCATAGACTAAGTTGACAGCCAGCTTGCTTACCTAAGGAACTGCATGACATACAAGCAGATCAAACCGCCTGTCAAACACTTAGTGGGTAAATCTACCTTCTCTTTCCGTTGCTGATACGTTTGACACTGGTCAATGCATTTGTTTCTCAGAACTTAGATGCTAGAGAACGTCATGGCCAAATTGTTACCCTTAAACATAGTGGTAGGTGTTACAGAGCCAGTATCGCTTTGAGAAACAGATAATAAAATCCTTGACAACTTACAACAATAAAAGGTCTCAGATAGGAATATTTCCTGTTGATATCCTGACCAATTACAATTTTAATAATCACGTTGTGACTACCCAAATATGTCCTGAAGTTTCATGCAGGGCACTTATTCTTCCTCTAATCTCCTAGAAACAGAAAACAAAACATAACAGGCCTACTATGTGGTGTGCTATGGGGGGTACAGAATTACTTCTGCTTTATAGCACAACTGGAATGAGTGATCATCATAGTATACACATCGAGTACGTTGGAAGCCTTTAGAATGAAGAGTTTTAATAAACTTTAGATACTATTAAAGGACATCATTAGCAAAACAAAATACTAGTTCAACCACAAAAAAAGTCTTAATTTCATCTTTCCAGTTCAGATTGATAATTAGTAACACTTTTCTAAAGAGTTTTCCTTGCCTATAATGAAATAAAATTACACAGCCATCATACAGTCAACTGTAGCTCTGTATGTTTTGGNGGAAGAGCTTTGTTTGTTTTGGTTTGGTTTGTTTTTTTTTTTTTTTTTTTTTAAAAGACTGATACAGATGTCTGCCTCCTTTTAGCCTCAAACCATAAATAAATTAGTCTGAAAAGAAAAATTATATCTAGCCTGCAGACAAGTAAAATGTTAAAGTTGTTTGTATGTTTGACTGCGACATAAACACTGGGTTTTCAGCCGCATATGTGTGACGTTATCATTAATGTCACAAAAAGATAGGGTTTTTTCCACAAATATTGGAATTCAGTTTTGGCAAGAAGTTATGGAGTAGAATTTTCTTCATAGCTGCTTGCAAAGCTAGTGTCAGTTTCTGTCCAGATTTTGTAATGATGAAATTTTGTCATTGAATAAGAAGTTCAGAACTGAGTAATACCTAAAATGTACTGAGCCCAATGTCCTTTTCCAACAGCAGCCGTTAGTGTTTCCCTAGAAAAGCCACAAAGGGCAAGAATATGTGATGCTTCTCTTAACACTTTCCGTGCCCCAAGTTACTCCTTGCCTTCCTGAGCAAAATGCAGTTTTGTATTAGCTCTTAAGAGATTTATTTTTGCTACAGTTGTCCAGTATCCCCTTGAACACAAGTAGACTTTCGACATCCAGAAGTTTTTTCTCACCAGACTCTAGAATCTGCTATGCATTGTACAAAGAGTCACCTCTTTTTGTTTGTTCTGATCCTAGTTTCTAATAGCAACCTTTCATGTGTCCTCGATTTTGTACTGGAAAAGGCTATGACAACCGATTCCCATTCACTGTCCTTTGTGCAACTTACTGTATTGTAAGAACCTTCTGATCCCGAGTGTGTCTGTTTTTCTGGATGAAGAGTTATAACCTATTCTGTTACTCTACGTACAGGATCGGTTTTGTGCTTCCATCATCCTCATTGTCCTTCCCTGAACCTTTTCTCTCAGTTTTCAAGGTGGGGTGAACTTTGGATTTTTACAGTGCTATAATGAATGTTCTTTGCTTGGTCTCTGTTGTTTTGCTAAGACTTCCAAAAATTTGATTTGTGTTTTTGACCACTACTGAACACTGCACAGACAATGTCATGGAACCATCTACTTTAACCCCAAGGGTTTATTCCTTAATAGAAATGACTGGTTTAGAATCAATCCTAATTCCTTATATAAATAACGTACATTTTTCCCCCTATACATATACGTTTCCCCCTATAACGTATTTTTTTTCCCCTATAGTTCTAATTTGTTTAGTGCAGGCCTTAAGTTTCCTAAGCTTTAACTGGAACCTTTTAAAAAAAATAATGGGATTTTATTTTCAATGTTGTAGTCTTCATGTATCAAGGCTTTATTGAGAAATATCATTCCATGATTCTGCTTTCTTTCATCCGTGCGTTCCTTTAAGACTAAGGGTGAATGCTAGCTGACCCTGGTGATTTGCTGCTGTTATTTAGTCGATTTGCTTATAAAGCGCTTTCAAATTCAGACAGATCCATATGTCCTTTGTGCTACAAAGAAGGTTGGAAGAACATCTCTAATTTCTTTCACACTAATGAAAAGTGTTAATTTATCTTCCCTTCAGTAGCCTTATTTACTCTGAATATGCCTTTTATATCTTGATCATAAATCGACCCTGTGGTTTCTTTGGCAGACTTCCTGCTCCTGATAGATTTGGAGATTTATTATTAATTTTTATTCTTTTTGGCAGTTTTTGGAACTCTTTTCTGTTCCTGCCTTTGCTGCCTAATTTTGTTTTTCAGTTTTATTTGCTTGTGTTCCTTTTTCTTGTCTGCATATGAATATGATGTCCATCACTCTTTACATGTAATAACCTCTCTTAACCACCTATTTAGTCGTGCAGTTTTCTTATTTCTCTTAATTAACCGCTTTAATAAGAGTATTTCCAGTACTCTTCATACTGCCTATAAAGTTTTAATTTTCTTATCTGTCCCCTTTATTTTTCCTTTCAGCAAGCTTCCTCGCTTTTGCCTAGTTCCCTTCTTGGGATCACAGTTGCATAAAGAATGTAAAGAACATAGCAGTTGCTATTACAGAGTAGCTTTTCGACTCTAAAAAAAGTTAACTAGATCCTGCATCCTGTACTCAAGATCAGGGTAAGTACTGAGTTTAATCTTGTGAGCTCCATGAAGCAGTGACTGATAGAGACCTACTTTTTATTGACTGCGTTATAATCCTTATGTGTATTTGTCTGATCTACCGGAGGTTAAGTGAAGTATGTTACCACTGTTACGTTTCTCATTCCTGTTGCCTCTTTGCATATCTCAGTCATTATTGCCATCCTAGTAGAGTGGTCACTAGTAAAGGCTCTTGCTTGTATTTAGCCTATAATCTGTTGGTTTACTTGTTGAGGTAGTTGCCTTATTGGTCTTATTTGACTCTTAAGTTCTCTGTAGCACAAGGAATTTACTCTGCTGCTTATCTAGCCTATTTTACCTTTCTTACATACCTTGCATCCCAGTATCAGAGTGTTTTTCTACCCCTCCAGAGTTTAGTTCAGATTTAGTGCAATTTTGGTTTTGGCACCCTGTTTTACGTTTCCTGTTCGTGTTATTCCCTCCCTAGCCTGTCCTTCACTTCAGGATACAGAATATCTCTGTTTATATACATAACAGGAGCATCGTCCATAATTACACTGTCTTCCGTACCTGTCAACTTTTCCAGCACTACAGTTTAAAACTTTAGTTGTGGCCTTCCTGAATTTTAAGTACCGGCAGCTTCGGTGCCTTTACAGTTCAGATGAAGTCAGTGCCTCCTGTACAGGCTCCCTTTGTTTCAGAAATGCCCCCAGTTTCTGATGAACCTGAATCCATCTTCCTTGAGCCATCTCTTTAGGAAGGCATTAAAGCCTTGCCTGTGTCCTCAGCCCTACAGGGATTACTGAAAGACTTCTGGAGAACATGGCTCTAGAAGTCCAGGTTTCTTGCTTCTTTTTTTCCTAGCAAATTTTCATACGTAGGACGTTGGTACAAACCCAGACCAAACTTGCCTGGTGCTTCTTGGGCTAAGCAGAATTCCTGTGGGATGTGCCACTTTGCACTTGTTCGGTCAGACATTTTGGAGTCTTCTCCCTGGAGTCATATATGTATCTGTCTATTTGCTTGATGGTCATCTACCACCGTTACAGCTGTTTGGGATCTCTGCTTTAAGAAGGGCATTTGCACATCAAGAAAGTCCATTGACGTTGTCCATTATGGGAACTACCAATGGAATTCCTTCCCACATCACCAATCTCCCACATCACCAATCTGTTGCATCCTGCCAGAAGACGTGACTTGTGGATTATGCCTATATGGTGTTCCTGAAAGTCTTCTCAATGAGCTGGATATATATATTCTCTCTTCCTCTGGGGACCATACTCGGATCTTTGATACTAATACAATAAACTGGATAACTCTCATCTTCCATGAATTCTGCCTTTGTTTCTTCTGTGAGAAAAGATGGAAAGACAGTCCTTTGACGTTGATTTCTGTGTCCAAGAGATTTGCAGCTTTCTATTTCTGTTGAGCTTTTCTCAACAAACACAAGCTCTGGAAAGCCAGACATGTGCTTCTGTCATTGCCGTTGGCTCCTTGCTTTACACCAGTGTCTGGTCATTGTCATTATTATTATAGATTTCTGTTCCCAATAGATGACTTTATGATAATGTCAGATTAATTTCAATATACATGCCTGGAATCAAATATTTGATGGAAACTTTATTCTGTCACCTCTAATGAAAATAAGCTCTTTATTTTAGACTGCATTTGAAACATACTGTATGTGCACCCAGTTCTGTTTTCACAGAGGTGGTCTTAAACATGCTGAAACCTGTCAGTTGTGTACTTAATCCACATTTGTGTAGAGGATTGAGTTCTGATAAGAAAGATCCGTAATAATGTATTACCAGTTAGTCTTGTCCTTCCAACTCTGCACACCTGACAGCTTGAAGGAAAAGGCAGAGGCAGGCAGGCAGACACCAATACCAGTAAAGTACTCCACAGTCAGGAGCTGTGTTACCAGGAGTCACTCAAGCGTACCAGAAACCTATCTGCTTAGGCAGATAGTTGGATTTGCTTTCATGAAACCTAACAACCCTGAGTTTGGCTAAACTTTTGACTCACAATTACAAGAATATGTTTGTACCAGTATTAGTATATTTATTACATAGTTTATAAAAGAATTTATTAGTGTTAAGTTATTAGAATTGTATCTATAGTGCCAGCTATAGAAGCATCATCATTTAGAGTATATTGAGAGAAATGTTTTTTAATGTTCTTTGGACCAAGGACTTTGTCGCACTGTGACAGCCGTCAGAATGTTACATGCTTTTCCATATGAATTTAAATAAAATCTAATACTAAGATGTATGTTATTTTATGTGTATGTTTTTACTGTAAGTGACTACCAATGCTACCAGTACTTGTAGGGATAATTAGAAATACTTTAATTTAAATCTGTGTGTGTAGTTAATGTGTGTTGGTGTCCTTTTTCTTTCTGTTTATTTATTGCAAGATCCATCACACGCGTCTATGTGACTTCATTTTTACTAGAAAATAAACATAGCCATAGCACACATTCAACATCGGCCGGCAGTTGTCTATACTGTATGTGAGTGTGCTCCCTGGCTGCATTTCGACTTATGCCAAATTATCTATACTGAGTGTTGGTGTAACCTCAGCCTTGTTTTTGGCCAGTGTCAGTTACAACTCTCTTAAACAATGTCTCAGACCAAATCGGCAGATGGTATGTGTTATGTAGTGTCCCAGTTAGGCAGTTTGGATGGTAGTCATAATGTTTCAAGGAGAGAAAAATTTAGTAGTGTGGGCAGGAGTTTTGCTGTGTTGCATTGCTGGAGAAAATCTTCCAGCCTGCTTTATTTTAGCATGTGAATGGCTTGTGAGACTGGAATTGTAAGACAAATAGTCTGCACTTTGGTTTGAAGGAGAAGTGAAAAATACCTTCCTGAATTTGGAGTTACGAGACGAGCAGAACAAAAGCAAAGGAAGGTCCTGAGAAGAGAATGGGACCACAACAGGATGAAGTTAGAAGGGACAGAAAGGAAAGATCAAATAAAAGAGAATAATTACTGTTTAGCACATTTCCCTACAAAACCCAAAATTGAATTTGGTAGTGTCTTGCTTTAAGCATGTATCTAATGTTGAATCTCCTCTAAATTACCCACAGATTTTTTTTTTTTTTGGCTCTAGTAGTGAATTTAAGGGTCCAAATGAAGGACTAAGTGGAAACTACCCTATAGTGAACCATGTGAACTTGTGGGTTTCCCCAAAACTTGTTTTTTAATTTCCTCCTTTAAAATAAAGTTGCAAAGTCAAATATTAGAAATATACAGGTTATTGTCTCTTGAATCTTGGCTCTGTGTTGTCTATTATGGTGGAAGATATGCAGAGGATGAGTTGAAGGGTTACAGGAAGAAAGGGGTAGTCTCACTATCTGGTGGTGAATCATCCTTCCCCTGAAACAGAAGTGCATTATGATCCTAGATGTGCCATGTACGTAAACTAACACCAAATTAACACTCCTGATCAGGCATTAGGCGCATCTCATCTTCTAATGGGAAATTACGATGTGTTAACATGCTGAACATTCAAAGCTAAGACTGAAGCTGCTCAACAAGATACTTTTAACAGTATAGTTCATACTGTTCATAAAGTTCATAAAGTTCAAACAAATACTTAGAAAAAGCATTTAGTCTTTTCAAATCACCAAAACAGAATTAATTGTCCCTGAATCTTTGTGTGCCTCCATTCTTGCTCTGTAGAATGAGGATATTTGTGACAGGCTGTGAAATTAATTTATGTGGATGTACCTATATATTGTACTGGTTACTAGCATAAAAAAAAGCCCTAAGTATTTTAGTAATACTACATTGAGAACTAAATTAAATTTGTGTTCATGAAATAACATGACACTCATGGTTTAAAAAAATATCTCTGCACTCTAAGGTCTCAAGGCCATATTACTATTTTAAAAAAGTTTTTAAATCCAGTTATGGCGTGTCATACTGCAAAAGTTTAAAATCTTGTCTTGTGTCTATAGTCTGAATGTGTCTGTTTTCCACTTCAAATCATTGAAATTGTCACTGTATCCGTCTGTAAGATTTGGTCATCTTCTGCCAGGGAAGATGCTTGATCATCCCTGAAAAGTGCTTAAAAAAAGCTAAGTACATTTAACTCCTGGCATCTGTTTCACTACTAGACAAATCTCTCAAGCGATTTTGCATTCCTGTGGCTCTTGCCTACTACCTCTCCAATTTATTTGCATCATTTTCGAAATGAGCGTATCGGAATGAGCTGTATTATTTAAAGTGTGTGGACCACTGCCAGATACAGAAAAAATTTATAGTCTCTCTGCTCCTTCTTAATAGTCTCCTGATGATGTAGTATTACACTAGTGGTTTTGGCTGTAGCTTTGTGCAGGAACGTAGGTTTTTCTCATACTCAGCATGACTCATATGTTTAGGTTTTTTGCAAGGCCACCTTTTGCCAGATAGAGTGCTTTTCTCTATTTGTTAGAGCTGTTTTCCTTATTACAAGGGTGACCTGAAATGACCTTTGACCTTGAAGTGCGCTGTGCTTAGAACCTGTTCTGTTCATCGTTATCTTATCACAACAGCTGTGCCTTAAAAACATTATTGCAATTATTTGAGATTTTTTTAGATCACTGATTTTTTTATTTTTTTTTAAAGAGTCCAGGTACTGTCACTATCCCACAAGAAGCATATTCACTAAATAGTAGCCTTATCTCAATTACGTTTTGATTCAGAATCTTTCAGCTAGCCAATTTACGTGTGCTTAAAATACACCATATTATTTTGAATAGCTTTATGTTTTTAATCAAATTTTTGCAGTGTGTCAGATCACTGCCTTATAAGGGTTATTACAACACCGGTACTCTGTCATCAAGATTGGAAATTTCATAGCAGTGTTCATGTAATTTGAAAAGGTATTTTCATTGATACTTTTCCCCTTCAAAATTGTTCCTCTTTAAATCCTTATGGACTGGTTATACTTTTATTCCGTAATGGAATGGATGGTTCATTAAGAGATTTATGATCATATGAAAAATATAAATATCAAGATTATCACAATATGTTATGCAAATAGATTGCTTCATAGGGCTACAAACTCAATTATAACATCAGTATTATCATTTGAAATATACCTATCAACCATCTAAAAATACACGTTATTTGTAGTTGAACGTATAAGATGCCAATAAATAATACCTTGCTTGTCTTTTATAAAATTGCTAAAGCTGTCCATGTGGTGGTTTTGTATTTGTTGTCTGAAAATGCTAAAGCAATCTAAACTGTCAAAATATTTATTCCATCATCCCTATGTGATGGGATATTTTGGGATAATTTGTTTACGGTGTGTAAGTATACGTGGAGAGAAACATGAATTTAAATAAGCAGACAGGATTTGTGTCATAGAAAATGACTCTTGGGAATGAGTCACTGAATTTAAAGGGAGAGATGTATTCTAATTCGGATTGGATCTGAACTTTGTCAGTCTTTATGATAATTCTGATCAAAAGTTTTGATGCAGTTCAAAATGAAGAAAAGAACCTCTGAAACAATTTCAATTAGCACAGATTTCAATAAAGCTGAATTATATTGTCTGACATTGAATCATGTAAACCTTTTGATATAAATCAGGTACCATGCGTCGTAACATAATAGTTTTCCATTTTTAGCACAGACTGGTGTAGTATAATGTTCATGGAAACAGAAGAGAGAAATTTTGAAAATGTATGAAAGTGTTCTTAACTTTTTTTTACCATATGGGTTAGTTTTATCTTCCTAAAATGAGACTGAAATGTATGATTTATGGTGTTCCCCTTTCCCCTGAGTCAATATGAATAAGTGTCTACTAAGGTGAGTGTTAGAAAAAATAATATAATATGTGTTAATATAAGATTTTGGGCTTGACTACTGAAATACAAATTTACATTTACCTGAATTATGGAAGTCATAAAATACTTAATCAGGAAGTATACATGTAGCAGTAATCCCATATAATTTCTCATGTAAAGAAAAAGGAAAAAATAAATTTTATCTTATATGTTCAGCAATTACTGTAAAGATGGCATTTTATGCAGCACTGTTCAGCAGGCTGCAAAAAAGTTCCTCTCAACTCTGTAATTATTGTCAATAGATGAAGTGCTACTATTATGTTGTCAGGCATCAACAGTTACACATTAACGAAATGTCAAATTTGGCATACTGTTAAACATATGATAGGTTGCTGTAGAAAAATATTGATAAATGTTTGTCTTCTTTATGCACTTAAACATGAAATGCAAGAAAATAACCATTTGAAGCAGACTATCACTAAAAGTCTTTTGGCATATAGTGCAAAAAATTGGTATAGATCTGAAGATACGGATTAGAAAACATTGGTATTTGTGATTGAAAAATGAGAATAAATATCATGTGTACATGATAGCTATGAAAGTGCACTTCTCAAAGCTCTTCAGATAGTTTTCTCATGTCAAAGCAATGCAAAAGCATGTAAAAATTTAGGAAGAATATCACTTCAGCGGTAGAAAAACATACGAAAAGACTGCATGCACAATTCACACAATTTCTGCTTTCTATGGTAAGGAATTGAGTGAGTGCCTATAAATCAGTGTTGAATGATACTTCAGAGCTGAATTTGATCACTCAGATTCTAGGCTACCTTTGAGAATTAATTTTTTAAAAGTAAAAAACAGTTGAGAAACATCTTCTATGCTTATTCAGATACTGTGTTTTCACCTAAATTTATTTTTTCTCCAATTTTTTAAAGCACAGAACTGTTACACTTCGTAGACAACCAGTTGGTGGCTTGGGGTTAAGCATAAAGGTATGGATAACTTCTTGTTTCTTCTTTTAATTTTTAGTATGACTTGTTCACTTCAGTATTAATTGACATCTCATGGTTAATATGCATCTTTTACAGGGTGGTGCTGAGCACAAAGTGCCTGTCGTCGTATCAAAAATATTTAAAGACCAAGCAGGTAACTTACATTTATGCTATTTACTTCTATAGTGCTGTAGTATGCATGTTTTAAAAAAAAAAAATTAAATGCTTTTAGAGAATTAAAACATATGTATGGCTTACACTTTCAGCCTCACACTATCTTTAAGCCTTTCTATAAATGTTCAAATGGTCCATGTGCCTTTGTGTTGAATTTAAAATCTATAATCTTCTAAAGTCTTTAGGACCTGTACTTGAAATTTTACTGGTAAGTAATAGTTTCAGAAAACATATTTTTTACTGCAGTAAGACAGTTGTGTTGTAAACAAAATATTTAAAGTTACTTGTGAAAACAAAACAGTGACATAGGAAATCTATTGATGTGCTTAACTTTAATAACCCAGAGGATAAAAAATACAAACCAGACATATTTTTTCCCTACACAGTGATTCACTGCTATATGGTATGACTAACTGTGCCTAGTTGCAAGCAAAGAGTGATTTGTAATGTTTATTATGGTGAAGATAACACAAGATCTAAATCAGTGTAGTCTATCCCAGTTAAGTATCACATTGTCATTTATTTAGCAAAAGGAACCTTTGAGGAATCATGTCAGACCGTGTACTGATCTTGGCAAATTGGAGAACTGCCCTGGAAAACAAAGGTGCCCTTCAGTAAGGAAAAGTATAACCATTGCACGTGGGTGGGCAGTGCCTTGCAACGTGAACTAAGGGTCTTAGCTGATCAAAAACAAAGTCATATTTTCTTCTCTGGTGGACAAGGAAATGGGGAGTAGTTTTTTCTTTGCTTTGCTGAGGCATTCTTTTACATATTTGAAGATTTGTCATGTTTCTATGGTAAGCTTCTATATGTTTCCTCTCTTCTCTAAAATAAATCTACCCATTTCATGTAACCTTTCCTGCAAGAAAAGACAGAGCACTGCACTGTGACCCCCAGTGCATGTCCTGCTCCTTAAAGGACTTGGAGCCACTGACGTGGTCTTTTGAACTCATCAGCCTCTCTTCCTGCTTTGCTGCAGTGGAGATTAAGCACGTTTGCTTGGCTCCATGTTCAGCCTTGTGCTTTACTAAATTGCAGACTGTGCTTGTTTTTCTCCTTTGCATTTTCTTCAGGGGGGTCTTTATTTCGCTTGAAATGTAATACCCAAACTTGGTAACCATTTTCGGCTGATACATAGTGAGTATTGAATGGATTGGCTATGCCGGTATCCTGTTGGAAAGACTGCTTCAAGTTTCTTGTGTACAGTACTTATATATATTTCAGTATGATAGTTCTTTTTATGATATTGCTTCTGCAGTGAGCAAGAGAAGGTGTTTTTATGTCAATTGTGTTATTGTATATGGAACAATAATAGGCTCCTTGAATACACAGCATAATAAACTATACCAAGAAAATAAATACATCATAATAATAAAATTAATAAAAGCATTCAGGTCTAAGGAAAGTAATTCAGGAAATTAATTGCCAACAAAGAAAGCTATCTCCTGCCCTCTTAGGATGTAGTACTTTCAAGATTAGTAGTGAGTTTGTATATAAAATACTTCTATGCAGAGTTTTGTATATTGTAGGTAGTTTTTCATGAACTGTATTTATTTATAGAGTAACAAGTGGAACAACAATTTTATGGGGTCAGCTGTTTACCTCAAATTGGAAAATTTCTCCTCCGAAGACACTTGTTTTAAGATCTTGTAACCTTTTGTCAAAGTTAGCTCCAAAGTGAGTAGTGGTTATAACCAGAGGCAATGCTGTATCACAGTAAGCCCATATGCGACATTCACGGCTGACTCAGCGAAGGGCATGAAGACACTGACACACCAGACAAGGTATGAAGAAGGTAGTCTATATAGTATCAGTTGTGTCACTGGCGTGAAGAAGACACTCTCAGTCCTGCTTTCAGCGTGTGTTGGGGCTGGGTGTGGCGAGCTCCCGAGGTCCCTTCCAGGCTGTGTGATTCTGCGATTCATTTAGCGCTGCAGATGCTAAAGGTCCGAGACACGTGATATAAATGCCTTTGTGGCACGTTGCTTCCTGCACTCCCGTTCTAATTACTGAATGTCTGTGAAACAGAAAACAGCATGGAGTTTTTTGTTAGTTCATTTCTTCTGGAAAATGAATATTTCTAAAAAGAATAAAAAGATTTTGAGAAAAAATTTGGAAGTCCAGAACGTTCTTATGCTGCAAATCTCTTTCTTTGGACATGATCTCAAAAATCTCAAAGTGTTGCTGCTAATCAGTATAGGAAAAAAATAACAACAAAGGCCATTCAAGCATTACTTCAATAGTATCATATTTAACTGGTAATTAATAGTAATGGAAAGAATACGTCCAAATTTAACTCACAGATTACCTTGAGGGAAGATTTCTGTTTTAAGATTCTAGTGCTTTAATGTTATAAGAAACAATCTGTTAATATTATTTAAGGGAAAATAACAAGTGTTCTAAAAATGTCAGCATTCTTTCTCCCTCTCTATATATGAATGCATACATACACATACTTAAATATATATATATTTTATGTATAAAAGGATACCTGGAAAAATATTCGCGTTGGATATAATGAGAGGAAATGTTAAGCATGAGGGTGAGATGAGACTCATACAAATTTATCTCAAACTAAATTTTTGACTGGACATCTGTATGTACATGAGGTGACTAAATCACCAATGGACTTTCATTATACAAGGTACTAATAACGGTGAAACTGATAGGCTGGCTTCAAAGGTGGCATTGAGTTAAGCAGTGAGATTAGTTGCTGCTCCAAACAAATATACTGAATGAAAAAGAAAAAAAAAAAGAAGTTGTATCATGCAGTAACACTTGAAAATATATCAGTTATCTGATTAAAAAAAGGACTCCTTATCAGGAATTTTACTATGAGAGATTTTAGTATTTTGAGTTCTTGAGAAAAATGTCCAAACTTATGTGAGTAAAATTCTCTTTACTGACTAAAGTACTGATTTCCTAAAATGTCTGATACTGTCTGTGAAATTTAATGCCCATCATAGGACAACACCACTGCAAAATCATATTTCCAACCTTACTTTGTTTGGATACAGTACTATTTTATAGTTCCAAAGCTAGAAGTATAATAGAATAAAGCAGTTGCTTCTTTTTTATATCTGTACAACCTTTGTGCTATCCTAAATAATGTAATTAGTCAGCTATCTTCGTACTCTTTAAATTTTTCAAATATAGGAGAAGTGATTTTGTTGGTATTGACCTAAGCAGCAGCTGAAGGCATTTGCACTTCAGTTGTTGAGATAGGATGAGCATTTCAACTTGATTTTATTTCATTATTCAACAAAAGCACTTCTGTAGCAACAGTGGTAATAAATACTATTCTTACAGTTTTGACACTCTTAGAGACTTCTCAGCTGTGATCACTGTGTTTATAACTTTCAGATTAAGGTATCCTAGATCACTCTAGTCGATAAGACTTTCCCGAACAAGTTCACTGAAACATACACAGGAACTCAATTAAGGAGCTTTACATTTCTGAAAGACAAGATTAAGTGGTCAGCTAATGTCCAATGTATTGCAAATCACAGTAAAAAATGTCCTGAGTTTCTCCTGGGCACATGCCCTCCTCAACAAAATATTAAGAGCAAGATTTGCTAATGCCAATGTCTCGTCACCGAGTTTAAGCCCTTTACATTTTTCTGTGCATTATGTCTTCCTGTCTAACAAAGGTTACATTTTTTTCGTACCACCAAAGCTTTTGTTAAAGTTAATTTCAGAGGGACAAAAGTCCTGTGCCAGACAGAATGAGAACAAGTAAATGCAAACACATTTATAAATTCAAAAGTAAAGGGATATAATTAGCTACAGAGTAATGTTAATCCCACAGGTAATTATATCACTTCCAAAGCAAGGATATTTTTTTTTTCTCCTAGCCATATATCAAATCATCCAGTTGACTCAGCATATTAGCAGCATTACTAATAATCACCCAGATTATGAAAAGATACTATTGACGTTCAAGATTCTCAGTGAGATTTTTCGAAGGGTGATTCATGGTTTCTTTAGGGTTTTATGTAATTTAATACAGTATTGCTTTCCTGTGTTTTCCTTTTGAAACTGCCTTAAGATAGAGTAAATCACTGTACAGTAGTTGGTGATGTGCTAATAGCTTCTAGGTGTGTATTATTTTTATATATGTGTTATAATTATTATTAACAATTTATTTAAGTTAAAGACTGCAGTAGGTTTACAGTCAAATAGATGTGGAATCCTGTTCTCAGAGACGTGTAACTGAATATCCTGAACTTTGAAAGGAATCAGATCAGTCAGGCTTACTTGTACAGTGAAAGAAATTTTATCAGATCCATTAAATATACTTTAAAGAATCCTTATACACAATATATGGGTAAAGTGTATGAGCTTTTGTGTGCTTATATTTTTCTCTCTGTTATCTGTTATTCCCATTTTTAATTACTAGAGAGTATTTAAGAATTTATGGAGTCTGAAGGGTGGAGACTGTAAAAACAAATGGACTTTGAAGTCTAACTTCATCAGACATACAAGTGATCTACTGCATATAGTATTGGAAATCTTATTTATACAAAGATCAAGCAATCAAATTTCTTATTTGTGTTGCAAAATTATCAAGTTAGCAATCACATTTTGTTACCTTGGTACAACTTGCCATTTTCGTGAGACCTGCTGTCATAATCTGGATACTGCTGTGAGCTCTGCACATATCTCATATAACATGTGGAGTCAGACAAGCAGCAACGATGAAACAGAACAGTGGGCTCAGCTCACTGAGGTGTAATGAAAATAGTTAAATAAAAATAAATAAGACCTGGTGGAATAGGGATAGTTTGCATTTTGCCAGTTTCAAAAAAGGTTCTCTCTTGAGAGCCAAAATTGGTTAAAACCTTAATTTGAAAGCATTTTCCTACCTTCTGTGATAAAAGGTGACTTATAACTCCCATTCTGCTGCATTGAAAAATCTTCCATTTTATGTACTTAGTCCATTTCTGACTGGGGATGCCACATACCCCGGCAGGATTGGAACGAACTCAGGATGTTCAGCCACTGAAACATTCTTGGCTTAAAATCGTGTGCTCTGCAAACACAGACTGTGTCCATATATCACATCCTGGCTGCCTGCGTTCAGGACCATATGTTTGGAGGACACGGAGTCAGTTTGATGAGGGCTTTTAACAGTTTCACTTACATTTATATGCCAAGCAAAGATGGTTTAGTATGGAAGCATATGTGATACTTCCCCCATAGATATTTTTTTCTGTGTTGCCTCTGGTCATCCACAACGGTGGCACAAGTAGGGTAACCAAGCCTAGTCGAACAAGTCGGTGGGCATGATGTGAGGTTACAGTCAAGCTGGGCAGCATGGTTATATTCGCAGCTGATGTTCTTCGTCCCTACAGCTGTACTCACCTTGGCTTCATCAGCCTTGGAGGTTCATTCCACTGAGCCAGCAAGGTCAAGATTAAGGATGAGTTAAGCCCAAATGGAGGTATTTGCATTTATAAGGAAGTCGGAATGGATCAAAAATTTGTGTTATGCCTTATGCTAATGAAGGTGAAGACTGAACACAAGGCCATCTTTGAACATAAGAAAGGCCTCATTTGAATGTAAGACATCTGAAGATGGATGGCATTTAATATTTGTACACTGTTCCTAATATCACTTACAAATTTCTTCTTTTTTTTTTTAGGATTATTCATATTTTCTATCATTAATTTTTAATTGTCTTTGCTAGTGTTCTTCTGTATTACTGGAAAGCTAATGCGATCTGAAGATAGCATCTGCTCACTGTTCTTTCTTTTGGACCTGTGCCTCCAGCTCTAAATTTATTTTCAGAAGGCATAGAAGAACATTCTTAGTATTTTGGATTTTATTGTTACCTCCTCAAGACTAGGCAGGCCACAAAAGGCCGTACCTCTTAATCGAAAGGACATCTTAATGAACTGTTAAAGACCAGTCAACAAGTAAAAAGAAGGTACTTTGATCCCTGATTCGGAAATACATTTTTATTCAAAGTAATAGTTAACGTACTTAAGGTACAGTGATACAAATAGCAGTGATTGTATATTTAGAGAGGAGCACATAGGTAGATGAATTCTTGAGTTGAGGTTCTAGAACAATTTATACTACTGGGATTTGTTTTGAGGGTTAAATGCTGAAGCAAGGGACTTAAATTATTGACCTAAAATGAAAGAGTTCTTTGGGTAGAAGGATGCAAAGAGTTAATTTTTAAATGTTTATTTAACTGAACGGGCATATACTTAAAATCAGATCTAGTAAATGTTTTTAAGATGATAATGTTTTCATTTTTACAATGAAATGCATATTTTTATGCATTAAAATTATTCATAAGTAATTCCTGGACAGAAGAAGATTTGGGATGAAATTATTTGTAAGTTTTGCTTAGGAATTTTGTTTTGTTGTAGAATTTGTGTTAATTTTTTTAATAGGATTTAAAGAGCTTGATGAATCCAGAACTCATTTTTACAGAGAAAACCAAAGCATTCCCATTTTAGGTCAATTTGAAATTTGCTTTCATTCTTATGGTTTGGCTAAAAAAAAAAAAAAGAGCGAATTCCAGGTCTAGATTTAGGCAGTTGCTTGTGTACTTTCACAAAGTGAGCCTTTATGTGTACATACATATGTGTGTCTGTGTCTAAAAATATGTGCATTAGGTTCCCGATACTGAATAATGCTTTTCTGTTAAGTGGATAAAGAAATTATATTCCAAGAGTATATTAATGATCAAATTCTTCTTGCATGTGAAGATCAACTTTCAACAAAAGAAAACTAGTTTTGCTTAACAGCTATGTTAAAATATAAAATGTTTCTGGAAACTGTGTTACAGTTCTGTAGGGTTTTATGATGAATGTTCTCTTTGGAAGGTGCATTTTGCAGTTTATGAAACAAAAAGGTAGATATAAAATCTGAAGAACATTATTTGTTATTTCAGCGGACCTGTAATATTACAGTTAACATTCTTGTAAACTAAATAGAGAAAGGTATGAAAAGTACATCACATCGTTTCAATTGTCACCTGTTCCAGGTCTCAGTTGAGTAAATAAACTGTGGCCTTAGGATGCCACTGACATGTAGAGTTTCTGTTCTTTCTTCCGTTTACCTACCTCTGATTAACAATGTAGTTCCCTTATGAACTGCAGAAATCTAATGAAATAGCACTTAAAATTACTCTTTGACTTTGTTACCACTACAGTCCAGGTTGAAGAAAAAGGTTAAAGATAATTATTCTGTGCAGAGAAATTAGAGAACTAGGTAATATGTTTTCATTCAGATAAAGTGTTCAGGAGAGAACGGCCTGAAGTCCCTCTGAGATGGATGGTTTTGGCGCTGAAGCAGTCAAGAATCATACAGAATATTTGTGATGACCCTTCTGCTTGGAGAGAATGTCACATGGAATAATATGAGAAATTTAATTATATCCTTTGGCAATTTCAGGGAAGTTCTTTTTTTGGTCTTTTCACTGTCCTTATCTTTCCCTTACTGGTTTCTGAAATAAAGACCTTTTAGGCTATTTTAGGAACTAATTCTCTTCTTGTAACTCATTTAAAGTATGTATTTCTTCTACTTTTGGCATCCCCCCGTAGTCTCCAAGCTTGTTTTCCAGTTATCACCTCTACAGCATTTAAAACTTTTTTGCATACTAGAGTAGGATTTAATGGAAACTTATTTACATATTCTGGAAGAAAAGATTGAAAATGCAAGACTTTAATTCATTTCCTTATATAGTTGTTACCTATTCAAAACTCATCTAACTTTATATTATGTTACTCAGCTTAAAAAGCCTTTTAAATGTGATATTAATCTGATGTCTATTAGAGCTGACCTTATGCCTTAGAATATTGCAGTTGTGTGATCAGGTTCATCTTCCTTGCATTGTACTACATTCCTTTGTCAATTTATTCTCCTAGTGATTAATTAATTTTAAAATGTGCACAACTATTTTTACCTGAAAAATACTGTAATAATTCTGAAAATATTATCGTGTTTAGATTCATTACACACATAAAGTACCTAGAGTTTCTAACACTACTGACCATATTCCTAGAAATACCACATTTTTTTCAATTTTAAAATTTGAGTTTTCACTGACTCTTAATAGAGTGTTAGCTATGCTTGGCTAGTAGAACTTCTTTTTATTTTTTTAAAACGAAATATAACTTGTTCATAGTTATAACTATTGCATTTGCTTCTTAATTATTGCTACTTATTTCTGAATTCTGTCCATGTAAGATGCATGAGTATTTTTAGTTTTATTTTCAAACTCAAGGGACTTACTAGCTGTGGTTAAGCAAGTATCCCAAGTAATAAATGACAGTAGTAATGTAGCACTTTCAAATTTTCTGAAGATACATTTTAAAAAATACCTACTTTGCTTTTCTTATAGTCACATCTTAGTTATCATGACTTTTCTTAATTAGGCAAAATTTTAAAGTACTTGTGCTATTAATGTTCAATTTTTTTTCCTTACATTGAGAATTAATGTTTTTTTTTCTATAAAGGCAAAATCAAATGATGAAGAATTAATTTACTAAATGCATGTAAAACTGGAAATATTCTTCTCCAGTAAGAATTTATCGTGGTAACCATTCCTGCGGGCTCTCTCCGCTGCGACATCTACAAGCTAATCTGAGCTACACTAGCACTCTTTCCTAAACTAAATAACTAGCCTTTTGTGTCTAGGCTTTCTTTACTGAATTCGTACTGTAATGTTACTTGTTTGGAAACACCTACAAGAATCACATTGCTGTTTGGTTTGGCTTAAGGATCTTGCATCAAGACATGCAAATACTTGGACTTCTGCAGAGAACTCAGACCGTCTGAATTTTTCTCCTCTTGTTTCCTAAAGCAGGTCTGAATTCTATTTAATCACAGTTTATGCAGGTACTTTTTACAGATCATGTGATAAACTGGCAATGCAGCTCGTGTCAGAAACCTGTTTTCAATCAGAAAGCTATCAAAAAGCCTTTTAATACTTTTTGCTTTAGTTACTGCTAAGAGTTAGATGGGTAGAAATAGAACTGAACTTTAAAACTTTTTTCCATACTGTATTTCAAAACACATTTAATTAAAAATAGTGTTACACCCAGGACTTCTCCAGATTCTAGTCTTCTCAATTTTGGTATGCACACAACCGTTGTCCTCACCAGGTCAGTAAAAAAATGGCAAATTTAGTCTGTAACATAGGCTCTCTGAATTACTAGGCAATAGTAACAAAATGGTATTTTGAAATTTGAACAGTTCTAATATCATCGTCTTCTAAAAGTCATGGCAGGAACAAAAGGTTTTCTTTTTTAAGGTTAAGGTTCCTTAATACCCATTGATATGCTTTTGCAATTTCTAATTACCCTTCTACATCTTCCTCATTTTACTTTTTGGCATATACAAAATATAAAGCAATATTTGTTTGTAATAAAGCTAAGTTTATCCCATCCATAGCTAGCAGTGAAAAATAGTAGAAATCTGTTTTTAAAGTAG
Organism: Dromas ardeola; assembly: GCA_013398915.1. Lineage (NCBI taxonomy): Eukaryota > Metazoa > Chordata > Aves > Charadriiformes > Dromadidae > Dromas > Dromas ardeola. The sequence goes on along the minus strand of VYZM01007113.1, from coordinate 132,355 downwards.
TTTCCCTTTCAAGTTGGATTCAATGCTAGACATTGATAGAAAAATGGCTTTATCAGTAGAAGATTCTAGTGAGCAGTATGTTCTGAAAACCTGTTTTTTGCGGAGGTCATCTAAAAGGAGAAGGTAAAGGAGCAAAGCTGGTATTAAACACCTCAAAACAGATTCAGGTCTGTAACGTTTTTCCTGTTCAGTATTTTCTGCTTTCTTTAGATTTAAAATATCTCGTTTGGAAAAAAGGTAAAAGTTTTAGCAGTTCATGTCTCCTGTTTTCAGTTTGCTTTATTACTAAGTGTAAAATCTCCAGTTTAAGCAAATTCTGTTTAAAAAAAAAAAAAGTCTCAGAAGATGGTCATAAGTCCAGAATTAATTACATACTTGCTGATCATTCTAGAATAGAGTGGAAAATGGGTGAGAGAGCTGCCCGTAAGTTGTCCATCAGGACCCCCAGGTCCATCTCAATGTCCTTTTGATAATAACAGCAGTACTCGTGTATACCCAAAATACAAAGGAGTATACAGTACACTTTGTAAATTGGTCTTTTTCAGGATCATGTGCAGTTGTTAGGGGGTAAGTGCCTTTCTGTTTCTCAAAGTAAAAGCCATTTATTTTCCAGTAAATAATATCAGTTTATTTAACAGTAGTTTCTAAGAAATGGTGGGGAAAAAAAAAAGTGGTATTTTTAGTGAAATAAAGCCAGAAATTAGTGTCACAAGCTAGCATGGAATTTGGCTGAATTATTAGTACAAACATTTCTATCACTGTAAAAAGTCATGAATCATCTCAAATTCCTCATAACTTGTCGACCAACACCCCCAGGTCCTTTTCTGCCAGGCAGCTCTTCAGCCACACTTCCCCAAGCTTGTAACACTGGGGTGGTTGTGACCCAAGTGCAGGACCCGGCACTTGGCCTCCATGAACCTCATACCGTTGGCCTCGGCCCATCGACCCAGCCTGTCCAGATCCCTCTTCTGACTTCCCAGGCCAAACCAGTTTTACCTTGTGTTAGCTTTGCAGATACGACACTGTATTCTGTGCAGCTGTGCAAAGTGCCATCTAAAATACTGTGCTACAGGATGGCCTCAGCTTTTCAACAGTCCCATAACTTATTCCCAGAGTAGCACTTTTATTCACTGATGAGTCAGCAGGAGATTCATTCTGCCATTAAGGCATTCATGATCAGGGTATTGAGGAGGATCGATGGCAATTTCTGTAGCACTGCTGAATATCCTATGCCTTCAGTCATGTAAGGCCCATTATTCTCTCTCCAAACCTGTGCTCCCTGCTACATCCAGTCTTTGCCTACTCCTGTGTCCGGTACCTGTCTCACCTATCTCATCCTGTGTGTCTCTCACATTTAATTGATTCTTATAATGTGTTCAGCTTCAGTGCTTCAGGCTTGCGTATGCTTACATCTAGAAGTGACTTCTTGATGGGTAGGTACCATACTTTTAAGAAAATGAAATTACCTCTTTCTGCTTGCTCCATAGGCACTGAGAAAAGTGGAGAGGAAGTCCCCGTTCCCCATGTGCCACTTAATTCAGCGTAGTGAACCTGGCACATTAGAATAATGGCAGGGGTATTTGATAGAACACATTGTATTACCGAGTGATTTACGGCTTTTCTTTACCTGACAAACTGGACACATATAAAGAGGAAAAAAACTAAACTAAGGAAGTCTCATGGTCAAGAATAGAAATTTGGAAAGGTTTTTTTTTAATTTATTTTATTTTAACAAAGAAATTAAATTTAACCAAGTTCTGTAAAGAGTATGTTCAGTACTTAAAACTTAACCTAAAAAGGCAGTTTTCAATGTCTGAGTTAATACAGTTGTGTTTTAAAACATAGATTCAAAATGTCAAACTGCTTCTCTTTAATAAATAAAAAAAAAAGGCAAATTGCAGCAGGTGTATCTTTATAGTCATGACTGTAGTTATGTCCCATTCATAGGAGAGGAGGGGGAAGTACATCTGGATGACTTTGACGAGTCTCTTGCATCCTACATACCGATTTCTCTAGTCGTCTTTTTATTTCATCTAGTTTCTTAACTATTCATTAGGATTTTCTTTATGCAATGAAATACTTATTTAAAGTTAAGCTTATGAATTGAGAGGTGCATGAAGTCAGCGCAACTCATTGTGTGCTTTACACAGCATGTTTTTGTGCATCACTGATAATGTCAGAGGACATAGTACCTGGTATGTTTCTTGTGTGATACAGGAATTCAACAAAAATTGACTGAAAATATGTATTGTGATCAATCTTGAAAAATATAAGAACATCAGGTTATTTACAGACTCAAAACTGCATAGAATTGTACATCAATTAACATGTGGCAAGTCAAAATTTCCCGAGAGTCTGTTCAGTAAATTTACTGGTTTAAAATCTTGCAAATGTCCGAAAATTTAATACAACCCGTCTTCAGCCCTAATGGATAGCAGAAGGAAACAAGGCAAAGCTAGAAAGAATTATTGATTATTTTCCCTTCTCACTGAGTGCTCTGTCTGAATTATTTTCTTTTAATGGCTAGAATGATGGGTCATTTGCTTTTGGGAAAGTTTTTCCAGTCTAATATTCTCAAAACGAAGTAAATTTCATATCATTTCTTCCACATAAGCCCCTTTGGGTTTCCCTGATGCTTTCCTTCTACTGCAGTACCACTTGCAAATGTAATCAATGTACAGCATTTAATCAATGTTAAACATTTTTAAAGATAATTAAGATGTAGAGTAAAGGTGATGTAGCACTAGTTGTTGCATCAACACTTAATTTTCTTTTACAGCCTGGTACATTCCTACTTATCACTACTTTGTGCTGCTTTTTTTTTTTCTCAAAATCTTTTTTTTGGTAATGGTCAATTCACTGCTACTAAAATATTATTTCAAGTAAAACTTAAAGGTACACTGGATTCTAGAAGAAGTTATATTTACTGTTTTTCTGAATAAGGTTATGTGCTCCTTGGTATCTCAAAGCTCTTTCTCAAGTGTTTTGTTTTTGATGCTGATTCATTTTACACATAGTGACTGCTAATTACAGAGCAGCCTTTCATAGACACCTTTGTATATGAGGATGTTACCAGTGGGAGAAAAAGTCCCACATACCCTGGAACATTTTACTGAAAGTTAACATTTTTGTCGTGTAGAGAACATATGACTCAATGAAAACATCAGTAGATGTCTTCAGATTTAAAATGTGCCTTAGAGAAACAAGACTGCCCTTTTGTCTCTTTCCAATGAGTTTTTTCCAATCACTTTATTTCTAATATACTTGTAAACTATACTGTAACATTGTAGCGACATGTCCTCTGCAATTTGATTTGCGGAAAATGTTTTTGTTAGGAATTATCACTTATTTTAAATTATAGACAATTGGCTAAAATCAAAGTGTCTCATCACGGACACTTGCAAGAATAGTTTGCCACAGTATCGTCACTGGCCGTGATGGCAGCCGCCATGGAGGTGTCTACATTATTGGGTTAGTTTGCAGCATAATGCACTTCTGGAGCAAATGCCCTGTCTGTTCCCATTTTCTGTGCTTTGTTTCAGTTCGTTTAGTGTTGACCACATAATGCTCCTTCTCTCATTTACTTATCTGGACAGATTGATTGTGTGTAGAGGCTCTACGAGCAGGATATAATTGCTTTTTGCTCTTAAACTACAAAATTATTGGCTAACACACAGAGTAGGTAGCTAGGGATATTGCAGTACTCCTCACCCCTGTGGGATCACCAATGACCGTTGCTCGCTGGAAGGGATTTGTCTTCAGTCTGCTGAGTTACCATCCTCCAGCTACCTGGTTTTCGTCCTGGAGTTTTGACACCTTTTCATGTCAATACTTTCCCTTTTCAAGCCTTAAGCTGTTAACTAGCCCTGTCTCAGGAATTTTACCTGTGTCTGGAATGTGTCTGAGGAATTTTACCTTTCCTATTTTGCATGGATACTAGTCTAGATATTTTTTTATAACTCTTGTTAGAACTAAGCAGTTTTCTCAATAAACTTAGACAAGATTACAAAACTGTGCTCTTGTGTTGTTGTGCACTGTCCTCCTGAAGCAGGTGGAGACCCCGTTCTCACTGTGTTACACTTTGTTCAGCTGATGTCCAGGCTCTGCATTGTAGGGACCATTGCATTACTTGTAAGCAAGGTTTGCTTCTGCAATGTGGCCCGATCCAGCTATTTAGGCAGCAGGAGTGCATCTCTGTGTGGCACTGGTATGCCTTAGGATGGGCACAAAACATCAAGTTTTGTGCAATAGCTTTCCTTGGGCAGCTTCGCATCACCTGGGAGCATTCAGACTGGGAAACCAGTCTAGCTGATCTGAAATAAAATCCCTGAAACCCATATAGTTTGGGCGTAAGGAGCCTCAGCACCAACGGCTTTGATTCCTCATCTGTCTGCCTTCTGCCTCATCACTTGCTAATACAGACACACTCAAAATTTCTCCACTCAGTTCTGAGTCAGTCACACACAGTGGGCAGGCATGCACCCTTTGACTTTATCCTTTCCTGCTTTCCTGCAACTGGAATTTCAACCACACCCTCTTCCTTCTTTCTCCAATTCAAGTATGCTCCCACTTTTCTAAAGCAGACCAATGCCCCTAACATAAGCATTGAATTAAAAGCGGTTCGCATGCTTTTCACTGTTGGTATATGTATTGCTAACATCTTGAGCGGAAGTTTAGTATTGAGATGCCCAAGCTAATGTTCGGCACCTCTGGCAATGTATGTGCTCAGTGTAGGCTACTTCGCATTGCTTCGTGATGGTTTTGAGCTGCTTTAATTCAGTTGCATTTCTGTACATAGGTGTCTCTCTTCTCTACAAGCTATGATAAATTGTGTGCATATTTTTAAATACAAAGCAGAATCAGAGGTGGGGTGAAGACCTTCAATACAACTTGTAGCATGCTATTTAAAATAAATAGAGAAATCTTTCCTAAGTACTGAAAAAAGTATGACTAATGAACTGTTGTCTTTTTTCTGACAAAAAGAGTTATTAAAAATCTATTAGAAAGTTAAATTTAATATAAAAAAGCTATTTTTTATCAAAGGTACATTTGTAGTGGCAAAAGCTATCTTGCAGAAATGGTGAGAATACTCTATACAGTTTTTTCTTTTTTTTTTACCTCTATATCCATCTCTCAAAATACTGTCTGTGTTAACATTCGTTGCATTCTTCAAAGCCTCAGGCTGTGACCCTATAAGACTGTATATAAGACTAATATGCCTTATTTAATCATATCAGTCTTAGCAGGATCAGAGCCTTACTTTCAATTAATTGATAAATTCCAAGAGATAAACATCCTCAAATTCCAATAAAAACTAAAAAAAATAAAAAAAAAAAAAATTAAACGTTAGAGAGTACACCTCAAAAACGTCATTGTTTGTGCAGAATTGTTTGCAGTTTCATTACATTATTCCCATTAATGCTGTAAGGCAGGAAACATGCAAATTACAGGCCGGAATAATGTATGTTGTTATTCTCAGGACCAAAGCTAACTCAAACTTCACGTTGTGTTAAATTCTAGGCACAACCTCTTTAATTATAGCAGTCCCTGTGAATTTATTCAGGGGGAAAGGAATTGCTAAGTAGTTTCACAAATTCCTATTTCCCTTTTGCGAAAGAATAATGAAAAGTGTGAATCACAATTTCCACATAATTTAATGAAATCCTTCATTAGTGAGAAATGACATTTGTATTCCATATTAAATAAGTTCTTTGTGCATGAGAAGTAACTCTCTTAATTTGTTTAAAATTGCTAGGAATCTATTATCTTTATAGGATGAATATTGATTGCCGTGTCATTGGTATTTTCACAACCAAAATGAAGGTTACAAACAGCATGCTAAATGAATTGCTGAAAGAGAATATAGCTTTATTTTTCAGTACTTCTTTCAATTAAAATGTACTCCTTCTGTAATCCCACAGCTGACCAAACAGGAATGTTATTTATAGGAGATGCAATAATACAGGTCAGTAAACATTCATTCTTTCCACAGACATTTGTTTCGTACTTACCTTTATGTTTATTTAATTAACTAACTTACGCATTGCAAATCATTTTCTCCCTATCGTATTTGTTTTTAGGTTAATGGTATAAATGTAGAAAGTGCTACCCATGAAGAAGTGGTAAGTCATTCCACTTTGAGTTTTTGATAGTGTACAGAATATCCTGTGTCCATACTGTTTTGTCTCTAGCCTTGCTCCATATGAGTTTACTCTTTTTTACTATAAAGACACAGTGCTATAGTCAGGTTTGTCATATATGTGATTACTAAAAGCTTAATTTTGGCTGTTAGCATTTGTTATCTTTTCTGCACTCTTGCTGTGACTCTTCTTCATAGTAAGGTATATGCACTTGTGGCACAAATGTATTATGCCAAAGTGGAGTCTTCTCCATCATTGTTTATTGTAGTTTTTACATCCCTTAGCTAAAATTAAGTATTTCAAAGCACAAAATAAGGCAAAAATGTAAAATCCTAGTAGGTTACCTCTGTTCTGTTCAGCAGACAGTAACTGCTCTTCCCAAAATAGGAACTGTATCAGTTTTATCAGTGAGCACATGATCTTTTTTTTTGTTTTCCCTGTAAATTTTACACTGGGCTGCTTGCCATGAAAATTCAATAGAATACAAACAAAAAATTAGCAGGCCTTTACTGTTCAAGAATGAATGTTGAAAGTATGAAAAATGTGCATTACCTTTTTTATGACGCTGCTGTAGGTACTGAAATATCCTCTGGGTGATCACAGTTAGTCTTTCAGGGGTTGCAAATGAATTGAACACAGTGCTCCTGTTTCATGTTGAGAATTCTCAAGTGTTATGGACATATAGATAATAATAACAATAGCATACAATGTTATACTTGAACTGTTTCTAAATGCTGGGACAAGAATGGGAGGAATTGAAAAAGCAGTGGTGTTACATGTTTTTTAAATTCCATCTTACACTGTAAGTCATTTTAAGATGCTATTTATCAGATTTTGTGGAAATTTCTTTATTAGGAAGCAAGAAATGTGCTTAAACATTGGCTTTTTTGGTGATATCCACAGGACTTAGATGCACTTGCCATCTTCAAGCCTGAGTGCACATATTGGACACATCCTAATTCTTAGCTGGTACTCCCAGAGGTTATAGGACTATAGATAATAAATAACCATGATAAAGAAATCTTGTACCTAAGAAGACCATATCCACATGCAAGAAAGAGAAAAATACAGAAAATTTACAAAGATCTCAACTTCAATCTGGGAGGAGATTGAGGCACACATCTCTCAACCTTGGTTTTCACGGGAAAACCAGTGTGTGTGGATTGCTGCAACACACTGAAAAGGCCTCTTGCCCAGGACTGTACGTCACACTGGGGAATGCAGTTGCAGTTTCTGTGTAGCTTTTGAATCTGGTGATGTTACAGGTTTAGAGGAATCTTGAGGATGAAGAATGGAATTATGGTTCTAGCACGATATGCTGACTCTCGCTGGTGTATTCATTTCCATGGTAATGTTCAAGAAGTGGACCAGTGTCTTCCAGTGAGTTTTTTGTTTACTTAAAAGGAAAATTATTAAAATGTTTTTTTACATTGCTTTATAGAATAAAGGACTTCTCTTGAGAAAAAAATAAAATAGGGAACTCTCCTCTTCCAAAGAATGCTGCTTCTGTAGCATTTTCAGTGCTTAGATGAATATCTTGGACCAATGTTCTGGCAGGGTTGCTTGCACTTTCCCCTCCACTTCATACTCTACCCCAGTTGGAGAATTACTTCCACAGCAACACTCAGACTAATGCATTGAATAGCACAGAGGATGGGAGATGGCTGGGAACCTGTCAGTTTTGGAAGCCACTGGAACGAATCACCAGCTCTTGAGCGGGTGCATCCAAATGGCTCCTAGCAATAACATGTTTCATAGCATCTATTCCCTGTGCTGCCTACTCTCTGTTCTGTCCTGAACCACCAAGATACATCAGCCTCATCCTTCTCCTATACATCACTTCCAACAATTCTACACCATATCGCCTTCACAGGCCACTGCCTCTGCTGCAGTGATGAATGCTGATTTGGTAATGGATGGCCTGAGGTTCAGCAGCTTCAAGGCTTTTCCTGAGGATTCTTACCTAGACTTATAATTACGAAAATTTTATTGTATTTCATTTGAAAATATAGTGGGTGCTTGCCATTCTCACTGACTTAAAGAAAAGCAGCAGTCCATCATATGCTTATTTTTTTTTTTTTTCCCTCTTTATTCTTCCAGGTACTTCATGTGGTTTTGAAATACAGTTTACCACAATGTTTGGTCTAACCTGAAACAAAATAACTTATTGAATAGTGGCTAGTTTTTAACTGGTTTATTTTATCAGATTGACTATATGTGGATAAAGCCAGTTCACATTCATTCCATGTGCAATGCCTTTCCAGTCTGCAGTGCAAGGCAGTATAGGTAAAAATTGTTACCCCCTGTTGCCTGTTTATTGGCGGTTATCAGTCGATTCACTGACAACTGTATCTCAGAATTGCATCTGTAGCAACCATAAATGACATGGGCTTTGACAGTCTTATCAGCAAGGCAGAAATTACATGGGCAAAGGAAATAAACTGGCTTTTATTACTTGGAGGTGATCTCTCTAGGTCAAGATAAAGTGCAACTGCATGATCTTGCAGTCCCTTTCTTGTTGTTGATTAATACCATCAGGCTGGATCTCTAGAGTAATTACAGACAATCTCAGTAAAGCACAGAGTCGGGTCTGTTGTATATTGGTGAGCTGCCCTCCTGCTGCTTGTATTGTTATTATACATATAAAACTCGAAACTTCCTTGAAGTTATTCCCCACAAAATGGTAAATTACATCCCTTAAGGCCTCTTTTTCAGTACCAAGAAGCGCTCCAGAACTGTCGATGCAGCACAGCTAAGGTGCAGTGGTGAGCAATGACAGGGAATGACATGCGCTTTGCCCTGTACGTGGGAATTCAATAGAAGCATTAAACAAAACTTCCTGGAACAACTGTAGGCCATATCACTGAAAGAAGCTCCAGAAGGAAGAGAGATCTCAATGGGCCAAGGAGACAGATCTGCAGAGAGACTTTTCTACTACCACAGCCCGCTATCGTAATCAGAGCGGGGTTAGATAAGTGGGTCGGTCAGTAGAGGAAGGGGCTGATTCTATGAGATTTGAGATGAGGTAGGCTACTGCCAAAGTTCTTGAGGGAATGGAATTTTATCAAAATTATGTCATTGCATTTTTATGAAATAATGTTTGAGACTTCTGATCCAAAGTAAAAATCTCCTTATTTGAATATGGTGGTTTTGCAATTGAAAAGAAATGCTTCAAAAAGAAGGTTTCATTTAATGACCCTAAGCTTTCAGCTTGTAGGGATCAACTGTTTGTCAGTAGTTGCTGTTTGTAAACGGAATGTGTCAAAGATGATGCACTTGTCTGCTACCTGTCAGAAGGTTAATATTTCTTATCTCATTTTTGTTGGATTACAGAGGCCCCGAGTGTGTGCAATTGCACACAAGTGTGGCACAGAAACATCTAAAGTGAAATTTGTATTGAATTTAGAAATGAGTGATCCATTTAAATTTTTACAAAAGGAAGCCTTCAGCTTACATTCTTGAGGGGTCCCTATGTCTTTTTGTTTGGTGAAAGCGGATGTGTTTAAACTTTTGGTGTGGCACAGATCCAGAACTGCAATACTGTTTGTTTGAAAAAAGGTCTTCTTTCATATGTAAGGTTTTTAAGGTATGCAAAATGGGAAATCACACCCCTAATTTCCATTTAGGGTTCAGGCACCACATAAACCATCAGCTTTGAGTTTTACATACAATGCAGTAGGTTTGGGCACCTAAAAACACCACTGGAGAAGGTAGTGTTACAACTTATTAAGCTACTAATATAGTAGCTTAGTCATTAAGGCTACTTGTCCAGAAAGCAGGAGCTTAAGGATGGAAGACTCATCCAGCTTTCAGGAAATCATACCTGCATCTTCTGTCTCTGTAAAGAGTGCGCTGTTATCTAAGTGTGTCAGTCGGGTTGGGTGAGAGGCACTCCAGCGACTCTGTTCAAAACACACTCAGCAATGAGGCATGGCTAGGCTCAATTCACACTGGGTTGCATTTTACGCTTAACATTGTTAACACCATACAAAGCATTTAGTCAGTGTGAGCCTGTCAAAGGTCACTGGCTAATTCTTTTCTCTTGCTTTATTTTCATCTGTCACCATGATCTTTTACATCTACCTCAAGATGGGAATTCTGAAAGATCATCCTCCAATATAGTTTGAACACACTTCTTGCTGCTTGCTAAAAGAGGTGGTGAAGACCTCTTTTGTAAACACCTAAATCAAGATTTGAGATTGTATTGTGTGATCCAAGGGACTAGGTACTGCTGTATCTGGCTGGGATAGAGCTAATTTTCTTCATAGCAGCCAGTATGGTGCTGAGTTTTGGTTTGTAACTAAAACAATGTTAATAACACGCCAGTGTTTTCATTATTGCTGAGCACTGCTTGCCCACCATCAGGACTTTCTCTTTGTCCCGCTTTTCTCCCTCTCCATGAGTAGGCTGGGAGGGAGCAAGAAGTTGGAAGGGGACACAGCCAGGACAGCTGACCTGAACTGACCAAAGGGAGTTTCTATGCCATATAACATCACGCTCAGCAGTAAAAATTGCAGAGAGGGTTTTATGTGGGAAGCGGCCATTACTTGGAGACTCTCTGGGCATCACTCTACTTGTAGGAGGTAGTGAGTGATTGCCTTTGCATGGCTTGTTTTGCTTTTACCTTTATTTTTGCTTCACTTATTAAACTGTCCTTATCTCAAAGGTTTTGTTGCTTTTGTTCTTCCTGTTCTCTACCCTGTCCTGCTGGTGAGGAGGGTGAGTGGGCAGCTTTGTGGGGGCTTAGCTGCTGGCTGGGGTAAACCCACCACTGACTACTAAAAGGGATGTTAGTGACAAAGATAAAGATCCTGAATTACTTCACTAGTGCCAGCCATAGCGATAAGCCATTTGAGGCAGAAGCAAGTACATGGTTCTTGGGTTCTTCTGGTGTTCGGGTTTTGTTTTTTTGTCTTTCAGGGTTTTGGTTGTGGGGTGGTTTTTTTCTTTTTTTTTTTTTTTAATTGTAGCTCTGACAAATGTTTTCAAGAATTTTGTTTGGATTTTTTATTTTATTTTCTTTCCCAATGGCACATCTGGATTCCTTGGTGTTTAGACTTTTTCCCCGTTTTGTTCTTAATTTCTACCATTTTAGAATATCTGCTGGTTCACCCTTACACCATGTGAGGAGGTGCACTGAATAGGTACAAACTCAGATAACCTGTATCTGGAAGATTATATATAATTGTTTGTCAGTTTGGCTGACAGGTGTTAAAGACTTAATACCCACTGGCATAAATACATGGGAGAGAAGGCTACAAGATCTGGGAATTAGAGGAAAGGAGGCCAATTTTTTCTATCTGCTACCTGCTGTCTTCACAACTGGCACTTTGGAGATGCTTATGTAGATAGCTGTTTTGTACCAAATACGGAGTTTTGTTTCTTGACCCTTGAACTTCCAGCAAGGTTAAAAGGTGTTTCCTTCTCTGCAAACCAAACAACTAGCTGGTCTGTCAGCAACAATTTCACAACAAATTGGCTTTCCTGTTTTTCTCTTCTCATTACTAGAATTTGTTTTTCTCCACAATTCTTCAAGCTGCTACTATCATACCTTAGTTCTGGCTAAGGGTATGGATAGAAATATAAATAACTTGAAATCAGGACTAAGGAAGATCCTGCTTTTACAGTAAGTAATACAATAGACTGTGGAAAATCGAAAATAATTTATTTTCCTTGAAAAATAAGTTTATTTTTAGAAATAGTGCATTGGTATGGAGAGACTGTGAATATAGAAAATGTTAATTTGGAGATTAATATAGTTTCTGGATTGCTCATCTGAGTAGAAAATTAATTTTGTTTCCCTCGTGGCTAATCAGGTTATCACCCTGGACAACGCAAAAGGAGCAGCCAGTTCTCCTGAGGGAAGAGAGGGGGGGAAACAGAGGGGAAGAGTAATTTTGGTTAAAATTCACAATGAAGGGATACCACTTGATATCCACTTGGCTGGGACTTCGGTTTTCAAAATATTCACAATAAACCATGAAAGGAAATGAAACACGAGGTTACAGTTTGCTGATTCAACAGAATTTTTCAGGTTGGTGAGGATCGTAGATTGGAAGGGACCTTAAAGATCATCTAGTTCCAATGTCCCTGCCATGGCCAGGGACACCTCCCACTAGACGAGGTTGCTCAAAGCCCCATCCAGCCTGGTCTTAAACACTTCTGGGGATGGGGCATCCACACCTTCTCTGGGCAACCTGTTCCAGTGTCTCACCACCCTCAGAGTAAAGAGTCACTACCAGATATATCTAATGTAAATCTCCCTTCTTCCAGTTTGAAGCCATTACCCCTTGTCCTGTCACTACATGCCCTTGTAACAAGTCCCTCTCCAGCTTTCCTGTAGGCCCCGTTCAGATACTGGAAGGCAGCTCTAACATGTCCCTGGTGCCTTCTCCTCTCCAGACTGAACAACCCCAACTCTCTCAGCCTGTCCTCATAGCAGAGGTGCTCCAGCCCTCTCATCACCTTCATGGCCGTTCTGAATAGCAGTGTGGCTCATGCTATATTCAACCCTACTTTAAAATTATGTATTTATTAACACACACAAAAGAGGAAAAAGACGTAACACAACTGATAAGTGGACAGTAGGCTGTGGTTGCAATGGTGAAGTCAAGCTAAGGCCCGAGCACCTGAGCATTCCTCACCTGAGCAGGTGAAGGATAAGGGAGAGCTGTGAAGTCTGACAGTAGGACTCAATGATTCAGTGGCAATACAGTAGAAAGTGATCTTTTATACAGATGTCAGGATAGATAGGTTGTCCAGATTGTCTTTTTTCTATATACCACCTTCTGTGAACAGCCCTCTTGTCCACAGCATTGTCTGCAATGGCATTTGAGGGAAACCCAGGGAAATCCCTGCTAAAGGCTACTCCTGAGAATACTTGTCTGGCGTTTTGTGGTGCAGGCTGGGTACTTCACTCTCTAGTTATTAGTGGGAGAGGGAAATAAGATTCAGATTCAGAAAGATTTTAGTGAGTCCTGAGGTGAGTGCAGCCCTATGATGAAATGAACTGAAAGTGGCTATGTGTATCCACCATAAGCAAAACATAGGTGACCTGATGTTTTTTTGTCACCGGAGCTTTTCAAGATTGAATTGGACAGGATGCCACGAGGGGTTGGGCCAGAAGATCTTTTGAGGTCCTTCCCAACCTGGGCTGTTTCATTTTTCTGTGATTAGTTCAGATGTAAGTTTGGATGAAATTAATCCCATTTCAAGATAATAAATAGTTTATTTCTGTTAGCTAGAAAAGGCAGAAATGAGCCACTAGGTATATAAAATTAAGAACTAGGTGCTACATGATGGTTTTTTTTCTTACTGCATCCTATTCATTTATATTTATATTAAATTATTGTGTTTCACGCACTTTTGGTATTTCACACAAATGTTAATCTAATTGGAATTTTCTTCACTGACCCAGGAAAGTGCTTAGAAACATTTATTTTTACTTATGAGTAGTCTCACGGAAGGGAATCACTAAATAAGCAATATCCGTTAAAACAGAGAATCTATTCAATGGGGATTGGTTTAGATTTTCAGAATCTGAACTGCTTTTAGCCAGTAGTTATCAAGTGTTTTTGCCAGATCTCTGATAACTTCAGATGTTTGTTGTAACACTGCGTAATGTGTTAATGGCATGTCTGGCTGGGAGTGGTGAACTTGTGCTTCAGTAGGCTGATGGATTGAGACACAAGGAATAAATCTGAAAATTGCTTATCTTTCCTGAGACTGTGAAGTTTTCATTCATCCCTTATTCCATCATCCACTCTGTGTTAGCTATTTTAGAATCAAAGTTTGCTGCATGGTTCTCCAGAATACATTTACAAGTGGTGGAACATAGATTATGAGTTTTATCCGTATAATATCAGAAACAAAAAGGCCAAATATAAA
>VYZM01007113.1:99822-116130 GCA_013398915.1 Dromas ardeola | reverse complement strand
AATGCAGTATTATGTTCTGTAGACTTAACTACATGATAATATTGGAATGTGTAATTCAGTAATTCTTGAGGCAACAACCTTGTGACATTTGGAGAAAGTAAAAATAAAGTTTCCATTTGATATCAATAGAGGTTTTAATGCCTTAGGATTCCTGCTAGAAAGAATCATCAGTACACAAGCTCAAGAGAAATGCTTGTTCTTTTGCTAGGTTGCCCAGCTAGTTGCTACATTAAAATGTATGGGTACCCATATAGACACACACACATTCCTGACCCAAGACTGACGCTTAACCTCAGGTTATTCCTTGAACTTTTACAGTTTTTCGCGCAGGAAGCTTTTCAGTTTGAACATGCTTTTTCACTCACCAGAGAAAATGTTATGAAGTCAAAAAGAACAGTGTAATTGAAATCTGACGAGAGTTTGGCCAGTTAAATGAAGGAAAAGACAAACTTTTTTCTACATAGAANGACACACACACATTCCTGACCCAAGACTGACGCTTAACCTCAGGTTATTCCTTGAACTTTTACAGTTTTTCGCGCAGGAAGCTTTTCAGTTTGAACATGCTTTTTCACTCACCAGAGAAAATGTTATGAAGTCAAAAAGAACAGTGTAATTGAAATCTGACGAGAGTTTGGCCAGTTAAATGAAGGAAAAGACAAACTTTTTTCTACATAGAAAGACTGTGCGCGTTTCATTTCTTGGAGGTCTGTCTTAACGCTGCCAAGATGAAGATTCTCAGTACTTTCAGCAATACTCTGCATGGTTCACTTTAATAGTTAGTCCTTTGTTCAGCAATTTTATAGTTCTGTCAAGATAGAAAAATATTCCTCTAATACTGGAATCGTAATTCTAGCAGATCCAGAAGAAGAGTAGCTGAGATTTTCTCGCATCATATGAAGACACTCTGATTCCTTTGAATGCCATGGAACTGATTTTTTTCTTCAGCTACATGGCTCTCCCATTTTCTCGGTACTTTCCCAAAATTTGCTTTTAGATTTCTTAATTTTTAGTAAATTATTTGTGTTGAGAGTTTAAAAGTGATGTTATAAATGGTTTTCATCTAAATGAAGTTCTGCTTCTGTACTCCCTATCCCTTGCTACCTCACTTGCACACCCTAACAAAAGCAATCTGTTCATCCCGTTCTTTTNNNAATTTTTCATTCCCTTTCTTTTTTTTTTTTTTTTTCAGACAAACCGGAAGAACAGGTGGTGGCTACTAAAGAGCATTTTAAAAATGAACAGTTACCAAAAAGAAAAAAGGCACAATAAAATTGTACATAATTCCAGAAATAGTCTATATGCGTTGCTGCAAAGTTTAGCTGGAATTACATCTTACTGTATGAATGCAAGTTTAAAAAAAGTATGTCGTATTGCACAGAAACTGAACAGTAGTGTCTTAAATCACCTCAACATCACACTCCGTTTCCAGGAATTGCCATGTGTTCAAGTAATGCCGATGCAGTAGAGTGGAAATAAGAAATCAATCTCTGTAAAAATTATATTGAACACATAGAGAAGTGTGTGTGCATTTTTGTGTGGGTGTATGTTTTGTCATGGGAAGCCTAAACCAGTATGAAATAGAATAATCAAACAAAGGAGCCATTGTGCTTCCAGAGAGATGACAAACAAGTCTCAGGAAAACGTCAGAGAGGAAAGAAGAGGAAGAGCAGTAGGAAAGCATGGAAAATCTATTCCAGTGACTTTTTGAAAGGGCTTTTGCTGGCGCTTTCCCTGATCTCACTCATGTGACTATTAAATAAAAACTAAAAAAAAAAGTAAAAATTTAAAATATGCAGTTGACTAACCTAGAGCTAAAGTGGCTTTCCTTCTCATATGTATGTTTTTAGAGAGCTTAATTAACCAAAACTTGAGAGGAAATAAAATCAAGGTACATACTGTCACAATGTTGACATTACTGCTTCCTTTCTCCAGATCCTCTCTGTTCATGAGAGCTGAAGAGAGAGGAAGGGAAAAATGATGAAGATTCCTCTAGAAAAACTTGGCAGGGCTATGCTGTGAAATTTCTTAGGGGGATCCATCCTTACCAGTACCCACCGAGTCTCCCTTTATTTTTTCAAAGTACTTTGATGTGAAATGCTTTTAATTTTTTGAAGATAGTTTGAGCATTTTCTGATTTTTTCGATAGTTTCATAGTTGTTTGCTCAAAAAAAAAAAAAATTAAAATAAAAAGGTATTTGAAAAGAACGAAGCCAAAACCTTTAGCGTGTTATACTTTTCTTACTCTAGCTGATTTCCAACACTGACCTACATTGTCATTGGATATTGGAGAAGAAATGTAGAAGATTTTACCTGTCAACTTTTCTATGACTAGTTTCTGTGTATGAAGTATGATTTATTTAGTTTGTGATTAGGTGTATTGTCTTCCCAATGTGTTGCTGTTACAATTATTTCTTTAAATGGACAGTTTGGGGCATGGAATAAGGGGCTCATATCTTGACTGGCTTTGATGTGCTCCAGGCTATGAGGCTATCTCCAGTTACACACAGATATATGAACAGAAACAACATGGGTAGAATCCATCAGCCCTAAATATTATTGACAGGGAGCTTGCTGAAATGATCGCTGACTTGCTGCCTGCTTTTCTCATCATTAGGAGATTTACATTTGGGATCAGCCAAAGCAGGCATGTAGATCTGTAAGTCACTTTCAAACACAATGCAGTTTTCAGATACAGCTCTACGAGAAACCGCGTCATTTCTATAAATAAGTTTTCATGAAGAAACTCTTTAACCATGAAACATTCAATAAGTTTCTCTTTAGTTAAAGCATTTCAATATATTTTTAGGACTAGAAGCATAAAAAAAAGATATCAAGCTTCTGAAGATTTTACTTTTTTAACTTCCTCTTGCTAGTTCTTAAAGAGTTATTTTGTCATTACCTCAGTCAGTCCCAAAAGAATGCTTTAGTCATCTGTTACGTGGACAACAAATACCTGTTATGGTGAGTAGATAGCTGCAGAACAGCTGCATGCATCAAAGAGCTGAAGCAGGAACTGAAAGAAGTGAATGAACCCTTTTATTAGGGAGCATTTACTTATGGGTTTAATGTAGTTGCTTTCATTAGTTAAGACTTACCATGTATTTTAGAAAATTAGCTGCTGCTATGTAGATGAGCATTAACAGAAGGAGAGGAAGAAATAAACATTACGAGCAATAATGCTAATTTGTGACATGAGAGTGCAGAGGGAAGTTCTGCTGTTCATAGTTTTCATATTCTTTCAGTTACCCTATGGAATTTTTCTGAGCTATTTTCTTGGAGATTTGGTCACAGTAGAAGAGCAGCCCTGTTATCATGACAGTGAGACAAATAATTAAAAAGTGTTTTTCACCTTGCTTCGATGAAAAAGTTCTGAGTTTAGTTTCATTTCTCCAGGTGCTACTTTGCTATAAGTATTTTATATCCCAGTGCTGCATAAAAATAAAGCTACATAAGATCAGCAAATTACAGTACAATTTTAAAATTTTGTGGGATGCACAATTCAACCTCACTGTTTGCCAGAGGCTCTAAGGAATGCAATTATTTCATCACTGAATACATCTGGCAGTATTCCTCATTAAGTTGCAAGTTATAGTATACTTTTGGTCTCCAGTGTCTTTTACGTGCAAATGATAAAACTCGCATGCTTTAAAACACGTTTTTGCAATTTAAATTTGCACCCTTTTGCACCTTTACAGTGCTTTTGTAAAGGATAGCAAAATTTCAGAGAAAAATTAAAAAACAAATGGAGTAGCACATTATGGTACTTGTGTTAAATGTATACTTAAGAAATATTACATAATTTCTGAAATGTACTTGTGGAAATCCACTTTATTTCAAGCTCTAAACATGTTAAGAAAGCAGCCACAATTAAGTAGTTCTCAGATTTCAGTACTACTATTTTAGCCCCATCTATTTCACAGTCACTTAATTCCCTGGGTTAGAGAAACAGCAACTACTCTGGCATTATGAGCATTTACGATGTGCGTAATCTTCAAGTACAAAAGCAGAATTACTATAATTAAAACTGATGGAACAATTCAGCTACCTGGCACAAAGGAGCTACAGGAAGAATTGACGTCTTTGTTAAGCTACGGACACAAATTGTAGGACTTCTTAGATAAAGCACACTGAGAGTGTGGCTGGGCAGCTATGATTTTAAGCAGTACTTCCTAAGGGTAAAAGGAGTTAAGATTTAGAAAACTTCAAAAAATTAAAAAAAAAAAAAAAAAAGTGTCTCTCAACCCTTTTACTTTATATTTATTTCATTTATAAATGTTGAAAGACCTGCAAAGGATTTATAACAAATTGTATCTTCAGGCATAAATAAAGGGGCTCTTTCTTCCATCTCCTCCTCCCACCTGTATAAAACAGCACCGTGGTGGGAGACCAAATATTTAAGCTAAAGGAGAATATTGGAATAAGAACAAAAAGGTGTAAACTATCCGTGGATAAGTCTGGAGTGTTTTTGAAAGGGCTGGTAGAAAAAGAAATTACCTGGTTTTAAAACAGGACTTGATAGATTCAGGAACAGTGCTGTGTGGTGTCCCTTGTTATCCCTGACAGTCGCTAGGAAGACCTGTCCACTCGTGCTTCCTTTGATCCTTACATCCTGTGCACAAACTAATCTGTCTTTATTTTTGGTCACTCTGCTGGGTTTCCACTCTGGTTGAGCTGGCTTCTCTGAAGCAGTATCCTTTCTTTCTCATTTCTCCTTCCCCCATCTTCCTTTGCCTATCTAAACAGTGTTTTGTGGTTTTGAGTAATTCACTACCTTATATTGGGTGACCCTCAGCATTTCATCAGGGTATAAGGAGCTAGGAGTGCCATATACTCTAGCTCAGTGTTATTAAGAGGACCAAGCTGCAAGCTAGTGCAGAGTTGGTGTACACCCTTGTGGTGTTGAATTGATTAATTAAATAAATGAGTTTGTAAAAGATTAGACTTGTGCTGTTTATACAAGTGAAACTCAGTTAGTTTGCATTTTGTAAATTTCCTGAAACAGAAAGGAAAATATAAGTTATTTAGAGGACTTACACCCACATAAAATTAACTCATTAATAAAATTGTTGTATTTCTGATCACAAGGAAGATTAAAAAACTCCTTTGAAATAACTGTATGAGCTGTACATAAGTATTTTCTTCAAGAAGTCATTGACTTAATGAGAGTGTGATGTAAACAAGTGCACAGGTCATAGCTGTCACGGATATAACTATTAACTGGATCAGGAATTCAAAAAGTTTTTTGCTGGTTTTTTTTTTTTTCTAATATGGTATTAGATGGCAAAAATTCTAATAGAAAAAGGTGTAGCCCTGTATTTAAACAAATATGGCTCTAGCTGAAATCAGTATTCTGGGAGGAGAGAAACTAATTCTTCAGAAGACTGTAACATGTTGATGAGATTTGCATGATGTTCCCCTCATCAATTAGAATGATTTTTTTCCAGTACGGGAAATGTTTGGTATTGAATAAAGGAATAGACTTTATGGAGACCTGTGCAGAATAAATATCAGCCTGTACAGTAGCACAATTGCAAGGAATCATGGCCTGGGGTCCTAAGAGATAGTGTGCAGAAGGTGCAGGTATGGGACTTTGCCTAACACAATTTTCTTCTAATGCATACTGAATATTGCAGATGATCTGCTGTTTTATGGTGGTAGTAGCACTTTCATGCTTGGGCAGTTGTGGAAACAAAAGCATTAAAGAGTGAAATACAGGTGAAACAGTGATGAATTTTGTCCATAGGTACTCCTGTTACCTTATTATGTTCTTCCACATGCTGTAAGAATTTCAGTGTAAAAGAGGAATGTTTTTTATTTTCTAGGTGCCCCAGTTCTTTAAGCCTGAAACAGTAAATGTATAGATGATTACAAATAAATTTTATGCTTGATCCAAAGTGAAGGGCACTCTGTTGAGCTGATCAGTCCATATCTAGGACTTCTATCTTGTACTTTAGCAGTGAACGTGTAGACGCCAAAAGCAGTTCTTGATGCTTCTTAATGTTTAGTCCTGTATTAACTGTGGATGTCTGTCAAATGTCTACTAGACGAGGAAGACTTAGTACAAAAGGATCCTGCTTGTTGCAAAAGTTTATCGTAAGAAAAGGAAGCAGTGCCCAAATTGTCGACAATTTCTAAATCAGAGAATGCAGCCTATGACCTACTGGGTTTGATGACTTCAAAAGCTTCTGGTTTAGCTTTTGCACTCAGTAGCACAAGACAGCCTTCATTAAATATTGTGTATCATTCAGCTGAAATTACCTTCATCATCATTTCATGCCATTGCCAGTGGACGATGGCAGAAGTTTTCTGACTGATACCTCTCTCCTCAGAGGCACTTCTAGTCAGATAAAATCCTTTTCTGAGAACTCTGCAAACACTGACAAAGAAAATTGGAACAGTAACGGCTACATGAAAACCTACATTTAGTTTTTTTAGCTCAATTTGTGCCAACTGGAGTTTGTATAAACACAACCACTTAACTATCACCTAGAAAGATTTTCAAATATATTTGAAGAATATGAACCTCCAGGGTTAGACTGCTCCAGTTTGTTTGACTGAAAAGGCCTGCATTTGGGATAGAAATGTTTGCATTTTTACAGATTCTGATTCCACTTAAACATACACGTTTCCAGTCACACTCGGTCAGATATGTGTATTGGAACTGGAAGTGGCACTTTGATACTATAGTATGTGTTGCTGACATACCAGATATGTCAGTAATTATTTAATTATTTAATAATAATTGTATGTTTGTTTTCTGGTAATTTGGCCATTTCTGTCTGTTGTGATTTTTTGATACCTGAGACAATTCTTTCTTTTTGCAAGTAACGTCTAACAGTAGATTAGCAATAAAACATAGTGCTTTTTCTAAAATTTTGAATTCTACGGCTTTAAACTCTTTTCAATTATATCACATTGATAACAGTTGAGAGTGACAGGAGTTTCCAGAGAGAAGTTCTTGTAATGCTCTGATGTTCTTGGAATTTTTTGAAGGATAGCAAAGTTACTTTCTCAGGGATGGGTTTTCATGTTTCAGGTAATAGTTAGCCTTAAGCGAATTTATTTGAACTTCCATTGCTTTAGCAAACAGGTGATGTGGCTCAGAATGTGTTTTCCAATGCACAATATGTATCAGCATCTTTCATATCCCAGATATTTGTGTAAGCATTGATTTGGAGTGAAACACAGACTAGTGTGTAATTAAGTAGAAAAAAAAATGGTACAAAATAATGAAAAAGCATTTCAATAATTTCCTTTTTTGTCTATAATTCCTGGTAATTACATCACACTGGAGCGGTGTTATTTGTTTGAAGCAATAATGAAGCTTTGTGGTTAAAAACATCTTTTACTGTATTTGTAGTCAGAAATAAGAGAAAAGTGCTAATTGAGTGAACTAAGAGAAATTGCAGTTTAATTTAAATCTGTGAAATTTTCCATAAGCTGCATTTTCTTGATAGGTAGGTAATGAGGATGAGACATTTTTAAAGTGATAATAAATAGGACTTTTAGTTCTCTAGATTTCATTGGTTTTTTTACTATTCTATGTGAGGATCTCTTCCAGCCAAAATGATTCTATGACTCTCTGATTCTAATTCTCTTCACATGTTTTACTACAACTTCTTGCTTATTTGCCTGCTGCATTACAGACTTGTACGTAATTGTCCACCCAGTTACTTGTCAAGCCCAAGACTTGCACTTTGTGTGAATTTCAAGTGTTTTATTTGCGAAGAGCGTGTACTTCAAGATCAGACATTCATCAGGAGATTCACTTCCTTCTGCTGCAGAATTCTTGCTTCAGACTTTTATTCTGAGTTAGGTGTTGAATCTTAAATTTTCATATATAGATGTGAGATAGGATTCATTTCATCTAACTTCAGATGTTTAAAGTGTAAGGTTTTTATCCAGATTCTCCTTATGTGGAGATAGACACCTGTGGGTGATGATTCCTTTTATCCTGAGATCTTTACTGATTTCTAGAAAAAATGCTAACGACTACTTTGGAGTTGAATCTTTTAAATGGCCAAAGTTAAATGATGTGACTTCTGCTCTTGGAATAGATCTTAGCTAAAGGGCCATATGGGTGAATTCATTCATCAAAGACATGCTCCTTTTCAGTTTTAATTGCTGTTACAGTTCTGATCTATAATAAGACAGAACCCGATTTAAACTGCCAAAACCTTTTCTAAATCTCTGAGCAGTTTGAATATTAATGATCAGGTATGTTTGAAGGGTTAGAGCAAGCCATGGTAAACACAAGGCACCAGAATTTAAAAAGAGTACACATCAGCTATGAGCTGTGCCACTGACTGGCCTGCCTGAGTTAGGTATACACGATTTCCCTCAAATGGCTGTTGACAGTAAAAATGAGGCAACAAAGGTCATTTGGCTTTCCTAAAATATGAGTCGTATTTTTCTCTGCAGACTCTGGACTGTAGTTAGCTAAGTGAGATCGAGAAGCTCCTATTTATATTTTTAACATTCTCTCTGTTCTGTTCTTGAGAAATGCATGTGAAAAAGAGATGCATAATAAACTGTGGCTTGATGAATGCACTTAGAGATATGCAAAATTCGCAGATTAGAGCCAGCATAAAAAAGCGGTATGAACACACAAGTAAGTGCATACACACCCACAGTTAGCTGCAGTTAATGTATTTAATCAGCTATTTTAAAAAAACCCAAACAAACAGCATTCACTTTTACAATTCTCCTTTTATATTACTACTGCAGTAAGGCAACAGTGCATCCAAAGCTACTGGATTTGTCCTTTTGGACTTACTGGACTTGTGCGAAAGCTTCAGCACCACAGAGCAGTGCATTATTTACTGACCTTCTGTGCTGTTAATACCTTCTTGTGAGCACTGAAATTGATTTTTTTTTTTTCTTGGTATGTGCGTGGCTCAATACTACCACCTCTTCAGAATCTACCTAAGAATACAAAGTAGCTCCAGGAGAGTATGATACAATACGAGTGTCTTTTAAGGTATTACTGCTTTGTAATTTTAAATCAAAGCATTAATATTGGAATACTTACCTTTTCAAAGTATCATTTGAAATAAAAATCAACTTGCATGCTCTGCAGCAGTTTCTAATCTACTGTTTTCTTTTGCTCCATGCAGTTTTTGGATTTAATTTATCTTCATAATATTTGACTAAGATCTTCCAAAAGTACGTGAGGCAGTACGTCTGTCATGCTGTCTCCTCTCATCTCTTGACAAGTATAAATGTTCGTGTGCAAACATTCTTTGCTTAATTAAGAGAAAACACAGTTCTTATCCTGTGCTTGAAAGTTTTCTTCAAAATGTTTGTATCTGTTAGGAAGTTAAAATTCATCCTTGTTATTCCAAAGTCAAGGAGTTAAAATGGTTCGCATTTGTGGCTTTTCTAAAAAGCCAATTGTGAGTTCTCAGTATTAATTTTATTTGGTTTATGTTTCTTCCCATTACATACTTCAGTACGGTGTTGTGACTGTATTATAAATTGTCTATTAGATTTTGCAAAGTACTGATGTTGCTACACTGATGATAAGCTTAAATCATCTTTACTAGTGTATTTACCACACAATGACAGGAAAAATGGTATCACAAGATGCAGCAGCGTTCTGTGACAGGATTTGGTATTTCTTGCCAACTCTGGCTTCCTACTACCCCGATACTGGCTGCCTAACATTTTTTCTTTGGAAGGGAATACATTGGGTGTCCATTTCTCTTCCTGCCCTACCACCTTCCTGGCATTGTTGCCCGCAGGCAGGATTCACTGAACCTAGACTATGTGGATAGTATTGCTTCACTTCTTCCTTGGAGTTTTTTGGGAGTTTTTTGTGAGGTTTTTTTGCAAAACTGTCTGGAACCCACGGCGGTGGGTCAGCCCTGCCCAGCACCCAAATGCCCACCCAGCCGCTCTCTCACTCCTCCTCCTCAGCAGGACGGGGGAGAAAATACTCGTGGGTCAAGATAAAGACAGGGGGATTGCTTACCGATTACCGTCATGGGCAAAACAGACTCGACTTGGGGAAAATGAATTCATTTTATTGCCAATTAAAATAGATTTGGGAGGTGAGAAACAGAGGTAAAAAAATTGAACCAACAGCTTCCCCCCACCCTTTTTCCCAGGCTCAACTTCGCTCCTTCCTTCCCAGCTCCTCTGCTCCCACACCAAGCTGTGCCCTGCTGGGGGGGGCGGTCGGAACCGGCTGGAACCGGCTGTGTCCGGCCCGAGGCGGCCCCGGCCTCTCCTCACGGAGGCCTCCCCCCAGCCCCAGCTGCCGGAGCCTGGGGACCAGCACCCCGTACACGTACAAATAATGTTCATTACTCTCCTAATTTCAAGTCAGGGTATTTGCGACCCCCCCATACGCCGCAGTCGTCTGCGTGGCAGCCTGCAGGACATTTGCGCGTTAATTTTTTTGCAGCCGTGCATAGTTGGCCTGAGCTTGGAGATTTTTTTCAAGGATCAGGCCCAATGTCTTTCCACTTCCGGGACCAAATCCACTTTCAGGTAGGGGTCAGGAGTTTAAGCAACTTATTATTTTATTACTAATAATAGTAATATTCGTTACCTGATTATGCGCCAGATTACGAAGTGAAGCACATCTGCTGTTTCAAGTGCTTACATGTAATTTCATTTTTTTTTTTTAAAGAGAATAAAATAATTCATTATTTGTTAACTTTATATAGGCACTGATAGAAAATATTTCCAATTAAGCTTTGTTGGTCAATGACTCCAAAATGCAGTGGTTCTATCAGTACACCGTGGCAAAAAAAATTTATTTACTGTCTTTTATAAGCATTTTGCTCACATTTAAAAGCATTTCATGTAGTTGTGAAGGCTCCATTGAAATGTAGTCTAGCATAAATAGCGCAAGTCATTTGCACTACGCGTGGCTGGGCTAGGAGGAGAACATCAGTTCATTTCAAGGCCTAATGTGGATATTAATGAAGTTTGGGAAGACAAATTCATTAACCGGAAATTGAAAAGAGACTGCAGTATCATTTAAGTATATACAAGGATATGCCAACAGTTTCTTCAATTTTCATTATAGGCATTTTTCATCTCTAGATCAGTTTATATGTAGATGCACATACATACGAAATACATACAAATTTTTGTACATATGTCTAAACTGTGTTTTCACATGTGGTCCAATATGAATATTATCAAGGTCTGTTTCAGCTTTTGAAGAAAACAGGCATAACCTGTATGGGTGCATGTGTGTGTATGTATATGTAGCTCAGCTATATATGACAGAACAATAGTGAGACGTGCTATTTTTTAGCTTCCATTCAACTAATCATGGATGTATTCCAAAACAGAACTATATTCAGGAATATTCATTTTGAATCTTGCTGGTGCATCCGAATATTACGTGGTGATAGATCTGTATAAATGCCGTGGTATTAAAGCATTACTTTTGAGGAAAGATTTATGTGAGATGGCATAGGTTTCATGAGTTTCTGAGCATTTTGTGCAAAGTAGCTGGTCTCCATCCACCAAACAGACATTCTATATTAATGTTCTAATTCTGTTCTAGTTTAATTTAGTTTAATTAAATTTAAACTATTGAGCTTTACCTCACTTAAAGATAATCTAGGACTTATGATTAAAGATAATGTAGAAATCCAGAATCTTCAAATCAGGCACTAAATTTAAAACAAAGCATCCAGTTACTGCAGAATTTCAGAAGTATTTAGGAATAACGTGATAGCTGAATCTTGATTAAAAGTTTTGCATATATATGTGTGTGTATATATATTTATAAGTTTATTTTAATATATATATAAAAAAATTGGCCTTTATATATCAAATAGACTTATATATAGCATGTATGTATATTTTATATGTATAATAGTCTGCAGATAAAGGGAAGAACTATCTTTGTAACAGTAGGGTAGTAGTAGCAGAGGTACCAATCATCTTCAGTCCTTAGTAAGTAACAAATAATGTCTAAAATATTGCAGAAAATAAGGGGCAGGGGATTTCAGGAGGCATAGTTGTTCTTATACATTAGAACTCAAGACACACTGGTTTGCTTTGCAGCCCTGACACACTCTTGTATGACCGTAAAGAAGCATACTGATTTTACTGTGCTTCAGTTCCTGGTTATTCCTATTGCAATCATCCTGAGAGAGTTTAGTCAGAAATCAATGATCATAATGATTTCTTCCACAGTGTTTTTTGGTGTTTTTTTCCACAAGGAGACCTCAAGTTTTCTTGGAGTCAGTTGCCCACAAAATCTTTGACTCGAGTAGAACACCTCATATCAGAGTACTGGGGGTGAGTAGGTAGCACTAGCTGTTGTATTTTTGGTAGCAGTAAATCATTTAAATGTGGATTAAGCCTGTGAAAGAAAAGTAAAAATGCTTGAGTAGAGAACAAGAAGAGCAGAGAAATGGGGCCCTGGGGGAAGGAGGATTCTGTCGATCAGGAAGGAAGAACTTGAAAGGAAATGCAGGTCTTTTCTGGGAAACTTGCTGAAGCCGCAGGCACTTTTTTTTTCTTTTTTCTTTTTTTTCTAAAAATCTCTCTCTCTTATGTGTCACCTACCCCTTTGCTTCTAGACCCTCATTCCTCAAGCTCTCTAATCTGATTGGACTCTCTGTTACGTGCTTGCTTTGACTTTATTGAGCTCCTGCTTGTCCCCTGCAGAGCTGGATTTCCTAACTTAATGGGTGCAAAACATTATCATTCCCTCCCAAGCACTGCTCTGTGGTCATTAGTGCTACTGCAGGTTGTTAGCAATGGAAGTCATTGACAGACTGAAAGTTGGGTGGGGAGGATGGAGGCAGACGCTGTAAGTCTGTATTAAATATATGGATTTTACAGGTACAGCAGACAGTAAGCTTTCAGCATCAGTACTTACCTAGGGTATGGGTGATTCATGTGTCTGCTCACTTAATCAACCAAATCAGAACATGTCCCCGTCCAGACAGTGTTTTCTTCAGTGTTAGCGTTGAGGGTTTCATGGTCAATTCTCTTGCTTACTCTTTTCTAGAATATTTTTATAGCCTGAAATTCTTAGCCTGTGTGACTGCTTACTTGATTTCTTCTCCTGTTTTGGGTTTTTATATGCCTCAGGCATAAGCTTGATGTTTTCACATAGGTGTAAGCTGATATAAGCATTGTTTCAGATGCACAAGAGAAAGAGTTATAATGTTTGAAGTAATCCTGCATCTCATGATGTTGGCCAATGTAGCATTGTGCTAAAATAGTGATCTAAAGCAACAAAAGTGCCAGCTTCCTCCATAACAACATTAGACCAGTAAATACATCTATAGGAGTTAGTTTGCTGCAGATAGTTACTTTTCTGCTTGATACATGTGTGCTCTGGTTGTGCTCAGATTAGAGGCCACAGACGTTAGCATCCATTTCTGACAAACGGGATCAGGGCTGCAGACCCTGCGTGCAGGCCACATACAAACCAAACGCAATACTTGCTTCCTGAGTGTCGTGGATACGAAACTGTGGAATACCTCTCCGCTGTAATAGGAACTGAGTTCCATCTAAGACATTATTTGAAGTTCTGCATTTAAAAAAGCTCCTTAAGCGGTAGTAAGCTATGCTGTTGCTTTCATACATGTGTCTATACACATATATGTGTGTATATGTGTTCCCTTCTGGTTAGCAAATACTTACATATAATGAAGACAGTCACAAAAATCAAGACTATATTTGAAAGAAAGAAATGTAGTTAATGTATCACCTAACTGAATCAAACCAAATACTTAAGATCTTAACTTAAGATTACTTAAGATATGTATGATGTATTAATATACGTGTCTTTTTATGTGTATACACACACAATTAATATATTATATCTACATAAACACATATTTCCCTACTACCTTATGCTGGTTTCATAAAATCAATTTTTTTGTAGAAGTTCCGTTCAGCTTCAAGTTGCCCACCAAATTATTTATTCAGGTTGTTCCATTGGTCTTGCCTACTCTTATGCGTTGTTAGTGTGGCTTGACCCGCAAGATATTCTTCATTCCCAGTCAGAAATGTTCATACTGAGTTTGTTATAGATCAACAGAGATGTTGATTTCATTGTAAGTAATGTTCTTTCCATGACTGGTGGTTCTTTGGTTTAAAGTAGCTGTTATTTGTCACACTGACAGGTACACCTACTGCGAAATGCTGGCGATGAAGTTACCATCACTGTTCAGTACCTCAGGGAAGCTCCATCATTTTTAAAGCTCCCATTAGGTAAGAGGAAATTAACGGATAGGAGTAATTTGTTTTCCTCTTTGCAGTATTCTCATAGTAAAATGACAGTGACAGAAATAGGAATTCAATCCTTGAGCTTTTTACAGGAAGAAATAGAAAGTTGTGTGTGTACTTTTTTGCTTAACATATAAGAATTTAATGCATACGGCATGTCTGCTTCTGTATAGTTTATTCAAGTTTTGCCTAAATACGATAAAATAGTGTTTACAAACATTTGAATCAGACATTCACGCTGAAAGGTATTCTCAGGACACTTACCAAACAAATGGATAACATTAATTGTGCATATTTCATAAATTACTTTGGTATTGTGATCATTTTTTTTCAGAGAGCAGAATTACAATGTGACAACTGAGTAGTCTAAGAATGCTAAATTGTATATGAACAATGCAGATGAGGGAAATTTTTGGTTCTTCTGGTTAGCAAATATAAATAATCAAGATACTCACTTGAAATCAATGTTGCAAGTAGGAAAGTGTACATAATATATCAGATAACTAAATCAGACCAGATAATTTTGCACCAGTTTATCTTACATATGATTCTCTTTCCAAATTAAGAAAAACAGATTTACAATGTGTCTTGTTTTGGGGATTTAGGTAAATTGGGCTCAGCTATGTACTTGTTTTTTTTCTTGATTTCAACAGAATCATAGGTCTCATAGGTCTAATTCTTGTCATTAGAAGAGTGTCTGTAATTTCATCTAGATTCCTATACCCATTAAATGCAAACTTGAAGGGCATCTACTAAGCTAAACTGTACACATCATGCTAAAAACATTGTTTCAGTTCTTACAGCGTATCATTTCCATTGGAAATGAAATCTCAATTAGAAAAAATCGTATGTTTATATTTGGAGATCGGTCTGGTCAGTGTTCCCTATAATGGAACTTCAGGATTTCTCTTCCTACTTTTCTATCATAGGTCATCAGACAACTATAGACTAATATCTGTAATGCCTTGGATAACTGTGGCTAAGCTTAGACATGATTTTGGCAAGCTAGCAGGGTCTTCCCAGTAGTTTCTGTGGTGTTGGACGTATTCATCTGTGGTTATGACAGTCCTATAAGCAATTTTATCTCATCTTGTTGATTGACATCACATACACGCTTGGACTCTGTCACTTGTGGTTGGTTAACCTTGACTAAGAGCCAAGCTCCCACCCAGCCGCTCTCTCACTCCTCCTCCTCAAACACAACATGGGGAGAAAATAAAATGAAAAAACTCTTGGGTCAAGATAGAGACAGGGAGATCACTTATTAATTACCGTCATGGGCAAAATAGACTCATCCTGGGGAAATGTAATTAAATGTATTGTCTATTAAGATAGATTCAGGCAGTGAGAAACAAAGGTAAACAAACTGAAACAAAACCTTCCCCCCACCCCTTTTTCCCATTCTTAGCTTCATTCCTGACTCTTCTGCCTCCCCTGCAAGTGGTGCAGGGGGATGGGAAATGAGGGGTTGGAGTCAGTGCCCAGGGTTCCTCTCTGCCACTTCTTCCTCCTCACACTTCTACCCTGCTCCNCCACTTCTTCCTCCTCACACTTCTACCCTGCTCCAGCATGGGTGCTTCCCGCTGGCTGCAGTTCTTCACAAACTGCTCTAGCATGGGTCCTCTCCGTGGGCTGAAGTCCTTCAGGAAAAATCTGCTCCAGCATGTGTCCCCACAGGCTGCAGCTTCCCTCAGGGCTTAGCCACCTGCTCCAGCATGGGGTCCCCCATGGGCTGCAGTGTGGGTATGTGCTCCGACGTGGTCCTCCATGGGCTGCAGGGAAATACCTGTTTCACCATGGTCTCTCCGTGGGCTGCAGGGGAATCTCTGCTCCGAAGCCTCTTCTTTTTCACTGATCTTGAGTATCATTGTTTTTTTTCTCACACTTTTTTCCTCACTCCTCTCTCTGCTGTTCAGCATTTTGCCCTTTCCTAAATGGTTTCCTAGGGGTGCTACCAGCTTGGCTGCTGGGCTCAGCTGTGCCCTGCAGTGAGTCCGTTGGAGTTGGCTGGAGCCAGCTGTGTCTGGCCCAGGACAACCCCTGACCCTCTCCCAGTTGTACTATGCAATAAAGTACTTCCCAACTCAC
>VYZM01007113.1:0-99501 GCA_013398915.1 Dromas ardeola | reverse complement strand
TCAATGTTGCAAGTAGGAAAGTGTACATAATATATCAGATAACTAAATCAGACCAGATAATTTTGCACCAGTTTATCTTACATATGATTCTCTTTCCAAATTAAGAAAAACAGATTTACAATGTGTCTTGTTTTGGGGATTTAGGTAAATTGGGCTCAGCTATGTACTTGTTTTTTTTCTTGATTTCAACAGAATCATAGGTCTCATAGGTCTAATTCTTGTCATTAGAAGAGTGTCTGTAATTTCATCTAGATTCCTATACCCATTAAATGCAAACTTGAAGGGCATCTACTAAGCTAAACTGTACACATCATGCTAAAAACATTGTTTCAGTTCTTACAGCGTATCATTTCCATTGGAAATGAAATCTCAATTAGAAAAAATCGTATGTTTATATTTGGAGATCGGTCTGGTCAGTGTTCCCTATAATGGAACTTCAGGATTTCTCTTCCTACTTTTCTATCATAGGTCATCAGACAACTATAGACTAATATCTGTAATGCCTTGGATAACTGTGGCTAAGCTTAGACATGATTTTGGCAAGCTAGCAGGGTCTTCCCAGTAGTTTCTGTGGTGTTGGACGTATTCATCTGTGGTTATGACAGTCCTATAAGCAATTTTATCTCATCTTGTTGATTGACATCACATACACGCTTGGACTCTGTCACTTGTGGTTGGTTAACCTTGACTAAGAGCCAAGCTCCCACCCAGCCGCTCTCTCACTCCTCCTCCTCAAACACAACATGGGGAGAAAATAAAATGAAAAAACTCTTGGGTCAAGATAGAGACAGGGAGATCACTTATTAATTACCGTCATGGGCAAAATAGACTCATCCTGGGGAAATGTAATTAAATGTATTGTCTATTAAGATAGATTCAGGCAGTGAGAAACAAAGGTAAACAAACTGAAACAAAACCTTCCCCCCACCCCTTTTTCCCATTCTTAGCTTCATTCCTGACTCTTCTGCCTCCCCTGCAAGTGGTGCAGGGGGATGGGAAATGAGGGGTTGGAGTCAGTGCCCAGGGTTCCTCTCTGCCACTTCTTCCTCCTCACACTTCTANCAGGGGGATGGGAAATGAGGGGTTGGAGTCAGTGCCCAGGGTTCCTCTCTGCCACTTCTTCCTCCTCACACTTCTACCCTGCTCCAGCATGGGTGCTTCCCGCTGGCTGCAGTTCTTCACAAACTGCTCTAGCATGGGTCCTCTCCGTGGGCTGAAGTCCTTCAGGAAAAATCTGCTCCAGCATGTGTCCCCACAGGCTGCAGCTTCCCTCAGGGCTTAGCCACCTGCTCCAGCATGGGGTCCCCCATGGGCTGCAGTGTGGGTATGTGCTCCGACGTGGTCCTCCATGGGCTGCAGGGAAATACCTGTTTCACCATGGTCTCTCCGTGGGCTGCAGGGGAATCTCTGCTCCGAAGCCTCTTCTTTTTCACTGATCTTGAGTATCATTGTTTTTTTTCTCACACTTTTTTCCTCACTCCTCTCTCTGCTGTTCAGCATTTTGCCCTTTCCTAAATGGTTTCCTAGGGGTGCTACCAGCTTGGCTGCTGGGCTCAGCTGTGCCCTGCAGTGAGTCCGTTGGAGTTGGCTGGAGCCAGCTGTGTCTGGCCCAGGACAACCCCTGACCCTCTCCCAGTTGTACTATGCAATAAAGTACTTCCCAACTCACAATGCAGGCAAGATTTAAGTGTATACATGCATAAATCTGAAGCATCTTGGCCTTTCCTAGCATCCCAGAAGACTCAGGCACATGGTCCCCTACCATCAAGCAGTCAATCAGACCAGCTTCTATGCTGGTAGTTTTAGTACTGTGGTGTGTCCACTTCAAATGCAACTATACTGTCTCTTCCTATTAACTAATATTATTAATATTTCTTGTAAGTACATCATCAGGAGTAGCATCTGCCTGCCCTGCTTCTTTCTCATACCTCTTCCTTCCGTACACTGTCTCATGCCATGGCTAGCAAAAGTGCAGGGAAATATCTTCCTACAGTTCTCAACAAATTTTTCTGTTTGCTTCACTCCTTCATGGATTGTGAACAACAAATACAGGATCTGGCATGGATTTAGACATGGATACTGATTAACTGGCACTCAAGGATGAGATAAGGACTGCTTGTTTCTCTGTTTGGAGGAGGGCCTAACGCAGGGTGGTATGCCAGTATTGATCATTGTCTCTTTCGTAAGGACTCTTGGCCCTTACTAGACTATTATGAGACTGTCCATAATAGTAAATTAAATTATGCCAGGAAATATTCTCTGCCACAGGAATTTTATCAGCAATTTTATAAAATATCACAGAATGCTTGGCCTAATTTTGCATAGGGCAAATACTTCTTTCTCAAAAAACTATCGTGCCTGGATCAGAAGTTAGCATGGGCCAGTAGGGTCATTAACTGTCTGCTTCATTGGGTTGTTTGGCTCCATGGCTAGGATGATTACTCATCCCATGGCCTGTGGTTTGCTCTAAGGTCACTGTCAGCTAGAGAGAGAGTAGATTCATGTTTCTGAAAACCAAAGGAAGGAATTTTGGGTTTTGGAGATGGATCAGGAAGATATTAGTGGCTATGAGGGTAATTTGTTATCCTGTTACAGAATACTTATGGCATCAGTTCTTGGGTATTGTCACTAAGGATTCTCTGTAGCTAAGTCATTACCCGTTCCAGAGTTGAGCAGGGCTTGTAGGACCCTTTTAGATAAGATTCACTGCTGCTGGGAAGACTCTTCAGGGCATTTTATGGTAAAACAGGCTCTCTTCAGAATTTTTCTTTTTGTTAGTTATACCAAATTATCGGAATATTCTGAAGTTGCAAAGTTTGCAGTGTAATCAATAATTACCAGGAGTGTTTTGTTTGATTTTAATTTTGTGGTTGTTCTGGAATGGGTTTTTTTGTCTATGACATAATTAGCAAGTTAGATAAATGAGATTTTATTTAAATACAAGAGGTCTCCATTCTAATTCAGCAATGTTGGTCATAAAACAAAATTGTTATAAAGGATAAAGTCTTGCTAACTATTCACTGTACATTGATCTGCTGTCCTGCGTTTTTTGGGGTTTTGTTTGTCATTTAGAGATCTAGTGTAATTCACTGATGAAATAAACAACCACCTGTTGATGGGACTCTGAGATGACCAGAACTTTAATAGAGACCTTTCTAGGTCTAGAAAGTGTAAGGCTTTTAAAGTCAAAAATAAAATCTAGGCTTTATTAAAATGAGTACTTTTAAATTGAAACATCTCAAGTGATTCTGTCAAAAAGAATATAAAAGAATTTGTAAACAACTCCTACCTGTACCACTGCAAATGAGTTCTGGCTTTAGGTTTAGTGTCAGCTAGCTTGGTGATTTCCTGAGTTGCTGCTAGTTCTGCAAAATCTCCTGTGATCCTTACAAAGTTTCTTTTCCTCACCTCGGAGTTCTGCCTGCCTTTTTCATGCTACCCCCAGGGGTGTCTCAGTCTCTTTTGTGAACTGCAGACTCCTATATCCTTGCTATCTCTCTGTCTCTCTCTGACCCCTTCTCACCTTACAGAGTAAGGTTTTTTTTACTCTGACCATACTCAGCTATTGCTCAGGTAAAGATCAGGCAAAGATCGTTTCCTTGCCCACACGATCCTTGCCAACCCAGCCATCCAAAAAGAACAATGATGCCACAATCGAGAATAAGCAAATTAAAGAGATGATGCCTGTCATAGTGCAAGTTTGCATTTCTCATAGACTGGCTGTCTAACTATGATTTGGGTGAGATAAGAGGAGAGCTAGGAAATAACGATTGATAGAAATCTCACAACATACCAAATACTTTTTTTCTGGCATCGGTACCCATCAGGGTGCTGTATTGTAGTCATGGAGGGGGGAGTTGCCTGTAGCAGATGTTTTATTTTACATAAGCACTTTGGTTTGATAGTCTTTCTCAAACTAATGTTCTGGAGTTTTGACTGGTACCTAACACGTGATTTGGGGTTTCATCTACAGGTGCAAGGGCTGCAGTAGCAGATAGTACAAGATTTACTTTGTGTTAGTATATTTTGTGTCATGTATATCATGTATGTGTACATACCATGTTTGGTTCTAAGAACAGGGAGAAAAGACTGCCTGATTGCTCTGGGGCTGCCACGTGGGGAGCAAACACAGCTCCTTAGAGAGGTGAAAGTACTGCACCTTCCATGCAGTTGAGCATATACAGAGGGAGCTTCTAAAATGCAGAATGAGACCATGAAGGAGTCGTCATGAGTGAGCAAGGCAGAACAGGCAGGGAGCAGACTAAAAGACTTGTGAACTTGCTTGCAATCAAGTGCTGGAGGTAGCATAGCTTGAGAGAGGCTGTGTAGCATGTTTGACTCAGAAAACCAAAGGAAGTTGCTGAACTGAAAAGCAAGTCTGCAGGGACACTGTTGGAGGAGGGAAATTTGTTCCTTAGCCTTTTATTCTTAGCCTTCCCATACAATAGTTGTCAGTTTTCTCTACTTAAAAAAAAAAAAATTATTCTAATGTAGTATTTTGTGTTATGGTAAAACCTGGATTTAGAGATTTGAAAAGTTCATGCCTTTTGATATGCTTAAATTGCTGAAGAGGTAGGATAATTCCACTTCGAGAATCTGATTGACTCATGGACCTGTCATAGTTGTCTACTGTCAGAGACAGTGGGATTCCCCAACAGGCAAACTCTTCAGTGGAGAATTTAATTCCAACTTTTTATTTCGTTATTTTTATTTTAAAAAATTAGCAATTATCTTCTGTTCCAACAAATCACTGTGATCATGTGTGGGTCTGAAAATAGATTTTTGTAGTCTACTGTACATACATAACAGCTACAAAATCTTGTAGCTGGATATTAAAGTTGGTACTTGGGTTAGACCCATACAAGCAAAGCGTAACGGTTCCTTCTGCTGACATCATCTAACACTGTACAGAAAGGACTTCAAATGAAAACATGATGAAACTTCAGAATTCAGTGTATAATTCTGAGACCTCAGCACTGAACTGACAGAGATTTGTTATGGAGAAAATGAGCTTTCGTTGAATTAAGTACCATTTTGCTAAATCTTTCAGATATGTGGAATAGATACATGGAAAAATATATGACTAAGAATGACTTTTTGACTTTTGTGATGTTAGACTTGACAGACCTATTAATGTGAAATGATTTACAGGCAATTTCAGGTGACTTCTTCAGATGGAAAAATGGGTTTTCAGTGATTATGAGTATAATGCTATGAAATTGATTTTAGGTGCTTTATTGATAAGACCAAGTGCTATCTGACAGTAATTGTGTATTATTGGTGCTATATGTTAACACTTCACATTTAAGCAAAAATTACACAATGATGTGACTTTTTGCGGTTTCCATTATTGTATGTTATAAAAGTATTAAGCTTTCCTGAAGTCACTTTTAACTACTGAAGCTGGATCATGATGCATAATTGCTAAAGGAAGAGTTATCTTGAAAAATGTAACTGTGTAATCTTAACATACTGACATAGTATCGACATTTCGAGATGACTGGTTTCAATTTCTCAGTTCAAGAAGGTACATCATTCTTGAAAGTAATTGGCATTTTGAGAAAAAGATATATCCATTAATAAAGTGTATGTAGGTGTACAGTTAGTATTTGCCACAGAATTTCTTGTTAGCTTTGTTTATAAATACAGTCCATGGTTATACTCTAAGATGAGACTCAATACTCAATAGGAAGTTTATTCGTTAAATTAATGGGATTTGTGCAACTTAATTTCTGACTTGGTTATGAATATTTCATTCTCAGTGTAAAAAGACTTAATCTTGCAAACAGTTAAGCATACAAATAATTCCCATGAGCACAGCCTCTCTAAAGTGACATTTAGCTACTTTTTTTCTTTCCAGACATAAAGTATAGCATATGGTCAGACACATTTTATTAGCTGTCATTCTAAAATACAAGTAATACTTCTGGCCTGGTTTGGTGATTTATATTAAAAATTCTTCTGTGCTTTATGGCTGGAAAAGATATTGCCTGATATATACCTATATTTTTAACATAAGTGATTATTTTTCATTATCTGATTTTCAGGTTCCCCTGGACCATCCAGTGATCACAGTAGTGGAGCTTCATCACCTCTCTTTGACAGTGGCTTACATTTAAATGGAAACTCAACTAACACTGTAAGCAAATGAATAATAAAAACATGGTGTAAGCTATGTAAGTTCTCTTCCCATTTTGAGCTTCAAAATGCTAGTCTGTAGGACTGTAAAACTACCCTAATTTTGTGGGGTTTGTTTGCTTGCTTGCTTGTTTAATAAGTTGATTTTTAAGTGCATACACTGTAAAATTCTGTACTTAAAAAGTAGCAAACATGGGGCCCTGGGCTGCTATTCTTACTCTGAGGCAACTGAGAAGCTTGTAGGAGTGAGCACAGTAAGATTTAATCATCGTTGAGGCATGAATTCACGTGAATTTTTATCATACTTTGTTGAATTTTAGTATTGTACTATTTAATTTAATCCAGCTAGAGATTTTGAAATATACGTGGAATTCAGAAAATACAATAAATTTGAATTACTGGGGCAAATTTTTGTGATAGGAAAGAACGGGAGAAAAGGAAAAGAAAAAGAAATAAAATGGGAAAGCAGATTTAGGGGAAGAAAAAGGTCTGTTTCTTTAATCCAGAGGATATTCAGTTCTTTTTTTTTCAGTGAACATCTATGATTGAATTAGTTGCAGCATTGGGGGGGTAGGGTGGGGAAATAATTAATTTATTCAGGAAAACTACTAGTCACCAAAGCCAAAGAAGATAGGATGTCTTAGTAGGGGACAATGTTGCTCTTTCAAAAATGAAGACTGAAGATGTAAATACTAGCTGTGCTAGGACATGGACCTTCATGCTCAAAACTCGTTTAGCTCCTGACAAATTGCAGCTACAGTCTTTCAGCTGGATATTAAATTTTACAGGAGGAGTGCCCAGTGAATGTAGTGAAGGCTTCTCTTCTCTGCTTTTCCTTTTCTTTCCTACTCAGCTAGAGGTGTCAGTGTCTGCTGCTTACTGTACTTTTCCCAAGCTTTGGACTTTTTTGAGCATTGTCTCTCTAAACTGATCCTTAAGGCTTTTTTTAATCTGATAAATATATAAATATATTATATACGTATGATAAATAAATAAATAGAAATACGCTTTTCTGCGCTGATGCCTGTACCTTAGTGCTTGGGGTCTATACTGAGCATAGATACAGAAGGTTTCATGTTTATTTGTTTTTAATTATCCAGATAATTATTACCTTTAATTACCCTGTATTGTTGTTTTACTAAAGAACCCCAGTCTGCCCTCAGGGTATAGCATTCTGCAATGCCTGTTTACCAGGTGCTCTGTGAACAATCAAAGCCCTTTTTGCAAAGCGCTCACATTATAAGAAGAGGGCTATGGTCAGATAATTGCCTGTGACTGCATTAGCATGTTTTAGTAAATTAGCGCCTATTAAGTGCTAGAATAAGTGTGCCATAACTTTCAATAATCATTTTGAGTCTGCTGTGGGAATTGCACACTTTGAATTCTACACATTATAAAAACATAAATAAGTGGCTGGAGTCTTGAAACAGAGTAATTTAGAGTTAGTTTCCAAGGCAGCACACAAAAGACTGCATAAGCTTGAAATATAAGTGGAAAAATAGAAGGTAAGAAAAGGGGAATACTAAGGTACTAGCTTGTTTTTATACAGCGCTTAATTTTTCTGAAGTTTGACATAAAGTCACATGAGGAGCTAGTGATGAACCAGACACTACGACCTAGAAGTGAAATAAAGCAAAGCAATCTACCTTCTATCTAGCCTAGTAAAAAAGTCATGATCTCTCTTTCTAGGAAACAAAATGAAAAATTGCCAGTTTCTTATTGTGAAATGCAAAAGCAAGGTTCTGAGTATTCTGAGCAGGAATGACTGGCTTTTGAGGTGGTGCTTTCCGCAGGAGGTGTGGGGTCAAACTTTTATCAAACTAAGCTGTAACTGAGATGTGATCAGATCTTCAAAAGTGGTTATGAATGTGTTTCGACTACCAACTAGTGAGCGCTTCTACTTTGTTTAATTAGATATTTTCATTTTTATAGTTAAGGAAGACCAGAACTGACATCTCCTATATATGGTATTACCCATTAAGACTAAGGATATTTAAATCCCTTTTTAATGTCACCTTGGTTGTGGAGATGTGACTCACTTTGTATATTGCATCTTTTAAGTTTGCATTGCAGTCGTATGTGCCTTCCTAACCACAGTCAGATCCGTGCCATATTAGACAATGAACATACATTTATGAGTGTAAATTCTGCTCCAAAAAGCACGCAATCTAAAGGAAAGGACAGGAGTGAGAGGTGAGGAATGACTGTTCTGCCAGTTTTACCAAGCTGTCGTTCAGCATGTCTGTTCTGAAAAACAGTTATTTTGAGACACTTGAGCTAATGTGTGTTCAGGCTGTAAAATTCACATGACACAGTAGAATATGTTGTGGTGATACTAGCTTGTGTCATATAGGCAGTAGTTTAGCCATGTTAACATCAGGCTGCTTCTGCCTGATACGATTGTAACATTTTCAGCTCTGGTGCTAGCTTACCTCTGTTAGTTATTATCCTTATCACCTCTGCTGTGAAGCATATGTTACATGTGATGTGATACCATCTTCAGGATTTATATACATCCTCCCTATAACATCAGAGCAGTTTGCAGTATAGCACTTTAACAGGGTTCTCTGGAACACAGAGAAATGAGCTGAAGTGCTCTCTTCTCACCTAATTATTTTGTGTTTGGGGACTGTGACAAATACTGTAGAGATTGGTAGTGGCAGATACATTCATCTGTGTCTTATAGGTTATCTTATTAAACACAATGTGAGGTTTCAGAGGGCAACATAAAACATTCAGAGGAGGTGGTCTCTAGGCTAGTGATTACAGGTTGTTTACCCGAAGGATTCTAACTACAAAACAATGAAGAAAATTCTGTAGAGATATTCTCGTAGCTGTCTAAATATCCTCGATGTCCAGGCAAGATCCCTCGAGAAATTGAGAGTGAAAAAAAAAGAGACCGGAAATAAAAGAAATTCCTGTTTAAGACACCATTGAGTGATGTGATAGTTACTTTGCAAAGGGGCAACGTAGTAGGTTTTCATTTGTTTGAAAATCCAGCTTCGCTGAAGTGTCTAAAAGTTCTAATAAGTGAACCGAGACCAGAAAAAATCATGGTTTTCTCGGTGTTCATGTAATTTAAGAACTCTAATTTAATTTTGATAGTGTAAGCTTAGTTTAGTTGGTTAAATGAAACTAAACAGGCACTTAACATTCTCTAAATTACTTTAAAATATTTTTTTCCTTGGTTGCTTTGTTTCATCTGTTAAGTTTGAAAGTTTTGCTTTAAATAAGACATTGCGTACTTCATCGTCAAGTACAGTTTTAAAAAAGAAAAAATACAGATGCACAACTCTTGGTGGATCAGTAGAATGTTAAACCTTTCAGTCAATGGTAGTCCTAGTTCCAGAGTGAGAGAATGATATGGTTCAATCCCAAACGTGTAAAAGCAAAAAGGGAAGAGGATCCAAGGAAGGCGGGTGAACACCCTCTTGCTGAGAGTAAAAGCTATTCTGATGGATACTTTAGTGGAGTGTGTGACCAGACCACAGAATTGAGATTGAACTGATGCCCTACATCTGAAAGCTTCAATAGTTTTATTTTTTGAATGTTCCTGTAGTGTCTTCCAAGTCAGTATAAACACACTATTCATCATTCTTAAGTTTTATTTTATTCTTCATTTTTGTCATCCTGTAGCTCACTTCAAAGAAGAAAAGTTTCAGGATTTCAGATCAATACCTTTTCTATTAGAATGGTTTAGCATGTGATGCCAATAGACTGCCAACTCTTGATATGAACTCTGAATATGAAAGCAATGTAACTTTAAATTGACTTACAATTCACAGTGTATCATTCGGTAATGTATGTGCATAAAATGTAATTAATGTAATAAATACAAAAAATAGCTCACTTACTTAGAGGTACAGCACTGGTTACTCTCATAAAACTAATCACCACCATGTCTTCCATTTATTCGTTGAAGACAAAATTAAAATTTTGTCTTCAAAACACAGCTAGCTACACTTAAATATTTTCAACTGCTGCTGCACTTAGGACCTTTATGAAATAAGATAAACACACTGCAAATAAGTGTGCTCCTTTTTCTCAATTAATAAAATATGAAGTGACTCTCCCCTTTCCACCTACAGGGGAAAATAATCCAAATTTTCTGTTTCTGATTACACCTTTCAGAAATCATAGCAGTAGAAGCTGGAAAAAGACTATTAAATAACACCTTCCTACTCCACTAGTATAAAATTTTTAAGGAAATGGTTTTGATATTGAGTATTGAAATTGTTTAATTTAGATTTAGCTGTTCAAAAGTGCTATGTTTTTCTAATTGTGATGAGAGTTGATTGGGACTTTCACTATGACATTAATGAAGTGAATAAAAGGTATCTTTAAAAGTCTTATCTTTTAGTTGGATTGATTCCCACTGTCACTGCTAATCTTTTCAGCAGACTTACTTCTTCTAGTATTTAAGATCTGGTTGATCAGGTTGGTCATTTCTTCTGCACAGCAATTAAACACTTGTTTAATTTCCCAGTAACGTTTAAGTCAAATATGGGTTTAGGATTTATTTTTTTTATCTTAGAGCATTAACAAAAGCCGGTGAGAGGAAATACGGTGTTGAAAATACAAATAAAGTCTTACTAGCTGCTAAATAAATGAACACTGAACAATCTTTGCTGCTTTATGACAACTAATACTAGTTTAGAAAGTTAAAGCACTGAAAATTGATCTGATATTCACACACTGTCAAAGAAGGCACCTTCGATTTTTTTTAAGTGGGGAATGGCCTAGATCCAAGTCTGTTGCCACTGGAAAGGAAGTCAAAGACCAAGAAAGGTCAGATAAAAGAATCTGGCTTTGTTATTTGTCTTTCAGAAGAAAGCGTAGCAGGATCACAGTAGAACTAATATGCCAAGTAGAAAACAGTAACTTGCATTTGTTTCGTGTCTGGTTTCATTTTTTAATTATACATATTTTTCCCATACACAGCCCTGTCATGTGAATGCATTGTTTCTTATAGTTCTTATGAATTTGTTCATTTTAGTTTGCAGCAGCAGCAAATGTAAAATGGCTTAGCCCAATTTAGTAATTTTTTTTATAATTTCCGACAGAAATTGGGTAATTTTCTTTATCCTTATGCATTTCCTTTTTTTTGATTGCACTTGTGATTAAAGTAATTTGGGTCCCTTTGCTTACTTGATGGATCATGGGGAGCAATTCATCTGACTTGTCACCAGGCATCTGCTTTAGGGAGAATTGTATTGCTCTGTAGGTTGCACCGAGTGCATTGAGTACCTTTCATTTGCAAAGATAGACAAAGGAGTTTTGGGGAATGGTGTTATTTATTGGTGAATGATGCTCTTCTGTTTGATATTCGGGAGTGCAGAATGAGAGCTGTGGAGGAATTAAATTTACATTCTGTTTGTGGACAAAATCATCTCTCTTTTTATTCTTACTATCTGTTCTCCTGCCTATGACTAAAAAGGTGCAAAATGGATCACTTCATGTCAGGGCTAGATTATAAAGAGAATTTGAAACTTTGTTGTATGACTAAATGAAATTATGACCATTTCTCACCTGTTGCCAACATGGTGAAACAAAAAGCAGACATCTTTCACGTGTATTAGCAGGGAGTATCAGAAGGCCTTGGTTAGAAAGAAGTACATGTGGTGGCATTCACGAGATTGAAGACTAGATGAGGAAGCTGAAGTGTTAGAAGACATGAAAGCAAACTCTTACTTTTTTTTTTTAACTAGAAAGATCCATCTACTGTTGCCTCAAGTTAGTGTTCGGTTACTGTTCTGAATACCAGGCCTTGGTAACGAACAGCGTGGAAACAGAGAGACATATAGTGATGACCTGTTTTTAGATTTGATGTTAGCATAGGTGGACTCCAGCAGTTCAGGTACATTGTATAAATGGCTTATAGTGAAAAATGATAGTAAAATTGAGGCAATGAGTATCCCTCTAAGTTGCATCCAGTGTCATTCCACAAGTTCCTACAACAAATTGACACTGAACTCCTAGTTAGTGATACAAGCAAGAGTCAGGACTCAGTTTTATCCTGGGGGATGTGCAGACTGTGTGGAGTTCAAAGAATTTCCCTAACCTTGAGCTAAGTTTTCTAAGCGAAGACAGCATGCCCCATTTGGGGATATGAAAGGCTGACAAAAACTGCCTGTAACAGCTGAAGTTTGGGTACGCTTGCATTTATAGTGTAACACCATAATAGTCTCAACATTATATTTTGTTCTGTTCTTTTCCTTATGTACCTTTAATGCTGGGTTTTGATTCCTAACTGCTGTTATTGTTTCAGAAGAGTCATAATTACTTCCTGCTTTTTGTGCTGAGATTTAACATAAACTACTCTGGCCCTTGTCCCCTACCCCCCAAAGGAAGAATATATCTGGAAAGGTGTTCCAGGCAAGGTTGTTGAGGTTACTCAGGAACCAATTACATACTAGCCTGAGGGAAACAAATTAAAGAAAAAGGTACAAGATTCTGTCAAATAGCCCACGTGTTCTCTAAAAATACCTTAGTCAGGCTTGTACCTTACTGGTTCATTTAAAAAAAATAGTGTAATAACACCTAGCGGCACAGCTGTAATGAAATATTCATTCATATTTCCATTGTAAATCACTTTTAGATAAACTTATATAATTGAAAGGTTTGTCATTTGTTCTTTGCTGGTAGAATAGTAAACCCATTGATTTAAATGCATAGCTACTACAGTGAATAGGGCAGTGTAAGTCCCTAGCATGTACTGCTATACAGACTCTCCATGTAAACACCACATATAGGTGCTCAGTGTCTGCAAAATCATCCATTAATTAAAAAGCATTAAGTGTCTTCAAGAGCAGTCATTAAATTTCAAAAGCATGCATGCGATGCAGCATTAGAATTAAAACTGTTTCTTTCCAGTGATAGGGAGGGGTAGTATCCTTGTTTCACATGCTGTTTCACCTTCCTCCCATTTAATTAAACAACGTCTGTCAATTAGAATAATGTAGAATAGAGCTGTATAATTAAAAGTTGCTGCTTTTGCTGAATTTTAAAGACATCAAATTAGTTGTCCACATTGTTACTTCGTCTGGAAGAGCTTGTTTCCTGTATAGAAGCCTTTATCTATTAAGTGATTTGCTGATGCATACTTTACCGGGTAATTACTGTCTTCTTAAAGCTGTCACAGCATTGTGCACCTGCATCTAAGAATTCCATTAAAAATAAATAAACAGAGACCCTCTCCTGAATTGATGCTGCATCAAAGGAATGCACAGGTATTTTGATATTGTCATTAAATCCCTCTGAGTTCTGAGGCAAGTCGAACTCTCTAATTGACTCCTGTTTACAGTAGATATCTCAATAATGTGTTTCTTCAGCTGGGCTTAACAAGAGTTTCACTCATGTCTCTACTCGTGGCTGAACAATTGTTAATTGTGTTGTTCAGCAATTAAAGTAAGCTAATGTAAGACTCTCTTACTGCTAAATGGAGCGGTCTTGTCTTCTCCAACCAATCTACAGCCTCTGTTTCCTGTCTGTCCCTGGA
The DNA here is from genome assembly GCA_013398915.1 of Dromas ardeola. Taxonomy (NCBI): domain Eukaryota; kingdom Metazoa; phylum Chordata; class Aves; order Charadriiformes; family Dromadidae; genus Dromas; species Dromas ardeola. Next base: position 85,865 of record VYZM01007113.1, on the reverse strand, counting down.
ATAAGTATGAGCAAATGCTCAGCCATACATTGGTCAGATCCACTGAAAACTAATCCTACCTATATATATAAATATATATTATATAGATATATACAATATATAGATATATTTTCAGTCACAGACCTGACTGAAAACTATAGAGAGAGCTTATCCAATTCACTGTGAGTGGAATGGTTGCTGGTGCTGTTGAAAGGAATTCTATAACTAATTATCTTCCTTCAGAATAACTGTAAGACAAATCTGCCTACTTTGAAAAGCATGTTATATTGAGGGCTTTCTTTTAAGTATGCTGTAGTATTTTTAGTAATGGAGTTTTGACAAGATGCACTACAGTTTGCACCAAAAAGATGCAAGAAAGTTAGTATTTAGTAATCTAAAAGTTTTTACCAAAATCCATTAAAACTTACTGGCCAATGTTTTCAGTTATAGCTTAAGGAAATGAAGCTATGACCAACCATTTTGAAGCATTTCAGAGTTCAAGGACCATCTGGATGATGCTCATAGTCATATGATTTCATTTTAGGTAGTCCTGCAAGGAGCAGGCAGTTAGACTCGATGATCCTTATGGGTCCCTTCCAGCTTGAGATAATCTATAATTCTATGATTTCAACCTCAGAGTTGTTTTTACTAGGAAAATATTTCAATATATAAGTATCAACCGTATTAATGTTGCTAGCATTTTCATATACATACTTTACAGAGAAATATTTTATATTCTTCTCAGAAAGTCTCAGCAATGCGCACCAAAGCAGAAATAGCAAAAATCTCTTTTTGAACCAGTATCAACAAAGACAGTAAACTTGAATTAGTCATGCCTCTTCCATATATATGTGCTTGGTAGAAATACCAGTTTACCTTTCAATCTTCACCAAAATAACATTTAATTAAATTTATTAATTTATATAAATTAAAATAAATTCATTGAAACTTAAGTTTACAAGTGTATATCTTGCCAGTCTTTTGAAACCCTCAAACATGCAATTTAGCAAGTAACTGCAAAAATTAAGGAGTTTTGACAGAAAATCAAACTCTTGTAGAACACAAATAAGTCTTTTGTGAAATCGTTTGCACTGTTTACATTTACAGTTGAAAGCTCAGATACTTTCTCAGAAGTTCTGTCCTCCCTATTTCTCAATGCTGGTGTCAACAGCAAGGCATTGTGGTAGCAAAGAAAAATGTAGCTTCTTTCAAGGGAAGAAATAATTGATGCGAATTAGTTTAGTCTCCTAATAAACTGTACCAATTATTGTTGCCTCTGCTTATTAGTAGTATGAGAATGTTTGTAATAGATACATTACTCTTCCAGATACAGTCCTTCATCTACATCCACTATGAAGACTCTGCAAACCAGAGAGTATTTGCAATATGAGATGAAAAGTATATTTAAAAGCAAGCTTAAGCATGCTGAGTAATATGACCCTGAGTATTTCTGACTCCAGAAGTGAATTAACCCAGCTTCAACCTGCCTGAATGTCCTGGTTTTTGCCAAATTGGCCAATGGCCAGCAACAGATGCTCTCCCTGCACCTCTCGTACACGGAGAGGAGGAGGAGAGATAAAGAGATTTACGAATTTAAATGAAACTAAACTACTTTAATGAAATATTAATAATAAAATAAAAGGGAAATAATAAAACAGATGCAGTATATACAAAACCGTATTGAGCCTCCAGGATGACGTCACCGGCAGGCGCGGGGGGAAGTCCCAGGCTTGACTCGGCAATGGGTGGGAACCGGATTCCAGAGCTGGAGTCAGGAACACATGGATCGGGATCAAAGGCAGATGAACAGACAGAATCCTCCTCAGACATCGGCCATTGAAGAAAAAAGAGAGTGGCCTTTTGATCCCTCAGCTTTTACACTGAGCATGGGGCAGATGGGATGGAATACCCCTGTTGGTCAATTTTGGGTTACCTGTCCTGTCCGCTGCTCCCTGCAGGTGGGGCCCCTCTACACTTTTCCGTTTCCGACCCTCCAATGGGGCAAGTAAGAAAATTAGCTGACCTTGGTTGTTATAGCAATGAGTAAAAGCAAGAGCCTCTGTGCGTACCATTCCTTGGCACTAATTGTAAACATTGGTCTTATCACTCTGAGAATGAACCGTTTTCGGCACAATATGCCATTAATTTCAGAGAGTTAGAAAAGGCCTAGCTAAGAGGTAAAATTACTGAACAGAAAGTTGGTTTTGTTTTACCTCAAACCAGGACACTGAAGCCCATGTTTAACGAAAGAGTGATATGTCAACCTAAAATACCTCTGTGACTGCTTTCAAGGTGCGGCCCAAGCAGAAATTGCAAATTAAGTTACTAGGGGGGATTCAGAAACACTTCCTTCTGAGGATGTGACATTTTTCTTGCAGAGATTTAGAGTCAATGACAGTTTTTAAAAAAGTAAGGTAAAATAACTGAGTTTCCCTAGTTCTGCCAATCGTATGTCACACAAAGATTAAAAATTGACAGTCTCAGCCAGCTGTGATCTTTTGCCTTCCTTCCTGTGTTCTTAGTGGAAACTTAATTATAGAGACGTTTGTGATTAGGTCTCTCAGTGGAGGATTTTCTAGACTCATTCTACTTAGGGGAAGAATTCTTGGTTGCCCCATAATGAATTGTTATATAGTTGTTTAAAAAAAAGCAACAAAGCACTTGCCTACATTGTCCTTCATAGGTCAATGATTGCTAATGGGATACAGAATCAGACCCTCCTTCAGCTCAACAGTACACAGCTGTCCCAGGTGGGTAGTGATTATGTGTCATTACAACCTGATTCTTGTTCAGTGTTCTGTCAAAAATGAGATTTTTGTGTTCAGTCCATTTCTTAATGGACAGGTGTTACAAACAAATTGGCATTAATTGGCAACATTGTTGGCGGTCTCAGCAGAAAGCCAAAGGTATGAAATGAACCAGAAGATAAAAGCTGTGATTGCAGAGATGATCTCTAAACAGCCAAATTTTTCTATGCTTTGGAGGAACAGTGTGGAGAGTTTTCAACGTGAGCAGCAGCAGCAGCTGTTTAGTAGACAGAAGGCTTGAAGGTCAGCCAGCTCAGTACACTGGGTCAGACCGAAGGACCATCTAGCCAAATAGCTTGTCCCCAACAGATGCCCTCAAGAGAATACAAGAACAGAGGAGATATGTAGAATTATTTATAGAGTGTATTTCCTGCACCTCCAATAATTTGTGGCATAATAGCTTCCTGGGCCAGAGTTTGTTATATAAATACAATTTTTCTTTGTTTTTATCCTACTGTATTTTGTCTCTAATCGATACCCTTGCTTCTTATGTGAAAAGGGCAAGTGAACCACTGTTGCCTAATCCCCTTCTCTGTTGTTTATGTTTTTACATACCTTTATCATACAATTCCCTCAGCTGCTTCTTTTCCAGTCTAATGAATCTTTGGTTTACTTAATCATTATTTGCATAGAAACCATTCCGTACCTTTCAACATCTTCTTTTCCCACAACAGCAAGATCTTAGTTTTGAGTGTTAATTGCCTGTTCATATCTCATTACAGTATGGGGAAAGTTAATATTGTCTTTACTCCTGTGCATTACTATACATTAATCTACTATATTTTTAGCAGTCCTTTTGTCTCTCAGTCATTCAGTATCATGAGCTGCGTCTGCAGCTGTTTGCAGTTTGGTTTTCTTTTTATTGTTCCTTATTACTTGTTGTGCATAGTAAACTTGGTCAGTCCAGTGTTCACCATCTTGTCCAGATCATTAATCGATATGCTGAATGGCATATGTAACTGTGGGAGTCCACTGATAGTGCCCCTCCACAGTGACAACTGGTTCTTAACTGCTGTGTTTTGCTTACTGTATTTTAGCTAATTATTAAGTTGTGTTAAGAACCTTTTGTGAGGGACAAAAGGTTTTTGGAAACCCAAGTACCCCTTAGCAATTGGTTCTCTCATATTAATTAACAGTTTTGGTCAACTCTAAAAGATTTGTGGGGCGTGACCTCTGTTTGCAAAAGTTGTATTGACTTGCTGCTTCCTCATTTTGTTATTTTTATCCATGTGTTTAGAAGGGGATACATCAAAGGATCTGTCTCAGATTGAAGTGCTAATAGATTATAGAGCAAACTGAACAAAATACTGCTGGACCTATGATAGACCAGTTTGACTCCTTCATATCCTTTCCCTGGTTTTGGTCATTAATGTTCAGATCATGCAGTAGGGTTTCTGCAGGAATAAGTAGTCCCGAACTGGGGGAAAATTACTCTTTGTAGTGTGTTTTTCAAATATCACAGCTTTGAAATTGTCAGGAGAAGACATGTTTTCTTTATGAGTTTACATCACTTGTAACAGCTTGGCATTTTGGCAGGAATATTTCTATGATATAGTACCATAACTTTGAGGTTAATAGATTTTGACCAAGTGGTTTTGGCCATTTTTTCCCCTTCAAATCATGAATCTAATGGATAGCTGTGATGGAGATTTTCTAAAATTCTGATCTTTACTTACATTGAGATATTTTTTCTTTACCCTGGTATCCTACTAAAGCATTTGATTCAATTGTAAGGGGCCAAATGGAAATATTAAATTGCAAGGGTGACCCACCCATGAATTTTTTGCTCACAAATGCTCTTAAATTGCGTAGAATATTACAGAATATTCTTATGTAAGAACCTGCTAAAAGAGGTACAGCTAATAGTTCACAAGAAAAAGACAGGGGCTTATGTTTAAATTCTCTAAATGTTTTCTGTATCTTGAGAATTGAGAGGATGGAAACAACAGGTGAAGGTACTTCAGGAATTTTTATGTTCCTTTATTTTCTGATTCTTGTATTTAAATTCAGTGATCATATTCAAGCATTTATGTTTGACTGTAATAAGCTACCTTGTTCTTTATTCTTAGACATTTCAGTTTCCAGACAGGCACGTTAGATTATGCTGATCATTTTCAACTAAAGATTGCATGTGGTCCTGTCAGTTGTTTTAATTTGTACAGGATTCTAAAATATGCATCAGATTCTTCACGATGATTATTATTAAATTTATACTAAACTTTCGAGACACCTTAGCCTTTGGGGGATAATTCCATGAAATAGAGTTAGTCTCTGGACTTGATTATGAAATATGCATACTGCAACAACACCAGGAGATCTCAATCAAATGAAAGCTGTACTGTTCTAGGGATTGCAAATACTCTAAATGAAATTCCTTTCCCCAAAGTGACTGCAGTCTAAAAGATTCTTTAGTGTTACCAACTCTGGCAATTTCATTACAAATTTTTCATTTACTAGAAAAGTGTCCCTCAATCACTAACTCTCAGTCGTCCCGTTAGAGTGTGAAACTCACTATTTTGATTTATTTAAAGAAGTAAATAGAAAGATCAGCCCTTGCGGACTATAAGAAAGAGCTTGGGGGGGAGGGGGGAGAAATTAACCCTAAATCCTTATAAGCAAGAAAAAGGAATAGAACAATTCCCAGAATGCTTGTTATTTTGAGTAAATTTTATGGTGTTTGAACACCTGGGCATAACAGAGCTAACGCTGTGTCATTCTGTCATTTATTTCCTTTTGTAAGTATTACTCAGTGCATATTTACAGCTCACATAAAAATAACCAGCTTTCAACTCCCTTCTCTACTGGAAAGTTCTCTGTACAACCTGGGACAAATAATTCTGTTTCAGAGACAGCACAAATGCCTAACTTTGACCTAAATATCTATGACTGAATCCTTCTCAGCTGCCTCTCTGTAAGTAGGAGTGCTATCTGTATAGAAGAGTGAAATGCTCAGCCGTCATGGTAGTGTGGAGATATAAGTACCAGTAAAAACTTTTCATTTTATCATTTTTATGCGTTCTATGAGAAACTCCCAGCTCGTTCTATTGTTTATTTAATAAGTATTTTTTTTAAGCTCATAATCATGGTCATAAATCTGAGTCGGTACATTGAGCAGTGGTTTCCAGCATTTTCTAATCTGTTTCTAATTAAATTGATTTTTGCCTGTAAACACTATTTTGAAATTATTTGCAAACAAAGCTGGTTACTGTCTTTTTTGATAATTTGGGCATAGTACTGTACTTTCAGTCATTGCTACAGTGAGGTAAACCTCTGGATGTTATTTTCGTAGGAACAGACCGCATATTCTGCAAGTGTACATCAACGAAGATGTATCTCTTTCTGCAGTTTCCTGAATGTTTTAGTGCTGGTGGTTCAGTGACAATTTTTAAAATTCCATAAATGTTTTCTTTTTAGCTTGTTTCATTCTTGGTGCCTTCACGCGGTATTTAGTTGCGGTACATAAGATGCTACATATATGAGCAGGCTGAATAGTGTGTGTATAAGCTTTAGGTTAGGTTTGAGTAGACCCTTTTGTCAACAGCTATATATCCAGGCTAATTCCCCTAACTTAATTCGTATTTGCACACCTTTGATTTAAGGTTATTTTCTTTTGTATTCTGTAATTACACGAAATGAGTAGATTGTAAAATTTTTTTATTTTCACTGTTCTGAGATCTGGACATCCCTTACTGCTTAGATAACATCAACAATCTTGCCTTTCTAGTAGAAGCATTTGAAGGAAAACCTCAAAGATGAAATTTCAAAATTCATCAGTCTGTGTATGGGTAGTGATAGTACAGAAATCAGAATTTTAGATCTACTATTAAATAACATTTTGGATAAAAGTCGCAATGCACAAATAAGAAACCAGTATTCTCTAGTGTAGTCTGTACATTAGGCTATTATTTGTGTCTTTCTCTGATGATTTTCTGAGACATGTAGAAGAGTTGCACAGAACAAATTAATTTAAACCAAAAATGTATTTTATGTGGTATTTAGAGAAAATTCAAGACATTTGTGACTAAAACCAATTTCCTTTTTATTGTCAGATATATTAACAAAAATATAAATATCTTTAAGGCAATACTGAAATTAAATCACAAGCATAATATCAAGATAGCTAAGCTAGCATTCCCTTTTACATGAATGCTTCTTTTTATTTCTCTACTAAATCGTGAGTTTCTTGAATAGTTTTATTGCTATGATTATTCACTTCTGAGACAAGTAGAGCCAGAGATGCATATTCATGGTTTTTTCACTATGTTATCTGATAAACTGCACTTACTGATTCTCATTTATCCTGCACAGGCTCCATCATCACCTTCTTCACCCATAGCTAATGAACCAAAATACGAGAAGCGCTGGCTAGACACCTTATCAGTTCCTCTGTCAATGGCTCGAATCTCGAGGTACAAAGCTGGAACAGATAAATTAAGGTTTGTAAACTAAAAGGGGAAGCACTGGGTTAGCTTGCTGTACCTAGTATTTTGCTGTGGAGTGTTGGCTATATAAGAATTCTTTGAGTGGAGATATGAAAGTTGTCTTATTAAAAACTATGTGATCCATCTTCTCTTGTGATTAGTGGCATGCATGGCGATTACCAAAGATAAAGTAAAAACGGACAATAAATATATCTCCTACAAATATGTTTCTATAATCTCTTTTATCTTGGGAATTCAGTTAGCATCAGCAGCTAGTACACAGGTTAAGCTTGACTATGTTGCATATAATTTTCATATAGAAACACATATTAACAAAAGATTTTGGCAAAGTACATGGTACAAAATATTGTATTTTTGATCGTAGAATCTTTTTTGTCTCAGACCTAAGTAATGGTTCATAAAGTAGCAGTTGAATAGGATGTCCGAGGTGATTGTGCTGGACTTCAGGAAAGATGAAAGTAAAAGTAAAGTTTAATAAATCTTCAATAACTAATGTGTTTGAGAAAGGTTTAACACATCGCAGCATGCATCTGTTTTTTTTTCTGCAAACCATTCCGTGTGGTAGGCCTGCCTCAAATCTAGCAGTAGTTGTGGCCAAGTAGTCCACAGTTCTCCATATGTGTGAGAACAGAAGTTCATTCATTGTTGTTATTTTCCATTTTCTTTATGGGTTGCCCTATATTTATTTACTTCCAACTGAAAATATTCTATTCTGTTCTGTTCTGTTCTGTTCTGTTAATTCCTGTTAATGAGGGAATTAGAATCTTTATTGAAGCATCAACTATACAGGTCACCTGTTACGAGGAGGTACCAGAAATTCATGTTTATACCTTTCTTGATCTATGCCAGATTTTTTACCTGTTTCCTGAAAATCACCTGAAAAACATTATTTTTCTAGTAAGACAGTTGTGCTGCTTTTAACTTAGAGCAGTCAGTTTCCTAAATCAGTTGGCAACCCCTCTCCCACACTTTATATTAAAGCATCACAGGTAAATAATAATAACTTGTCTGGAAAAGTTTTAGATTCTTCCACAGTCTTCGTCTGAACTCTTACTTCCATTTTATTTAGTCTCTCATCACTTCCACCACCACTCATTTCCTTCCTACTTCAGCTGACCAGTTCATTTGGTCCGACCCTTCCCAATCTATCACAGCCCTCCAACCATTCAAGGCTTAGAAGCTCTCCTGTGAATTAAGTGAAAAAATCTGTATGTGCACATTTAGACCAACTCACCATCGACTTGTCATCAGTGTTCTTAAATTTAAAGGTTAAGTGGAAGAAGAAGGAACATTTAAACCTCTGAGTTCAGTTATCATCCTGATAGTTCGAAGCAGTTTCACTCCTGTGTACTCTGTGCATTAGATGGAGCAATCCCAAGGGATTCCAGTTCCCGGACCAGCAGTGCATGCATTTTGAGAATTCTTTGAAATAAAACACCTTCTGATATTGTACTGGGTCTGGCTGAGATGGAGTTAATTTTCTTCATAGCAGCCTATATGGTGCTGTGTTTTGGTTTGTGACTAAAACAATGTTAATAACACACCAGTGTTTTGATTGTTGCTGAGCACTGCTTTCACGACATCAAGGCGTGATTTCCTGCTCTGCTCATACTCAACCAGTTGTGGATTGGGTTATTGCTTTTGTTTCCTCTTCCCTTTGCTTATTAAACTAGCTGTATTTCAATGCACTAGTTTTCTGGCTCCTCTTATTCTCCCTGCTGTGCCACTGGAGAGGGGTTGGGGAGTGAGTGGCTGTGTGTATGCTTAGCTGCTGGCCCAGGATCAACCCATCACAGATACATTTTTCTTGTAAGGATTGAGGAGCTTTCAGTTTCAGTCTTAGAGAGACATATTCTCTTGTGATGCATCTGTCTCCCATATATACTTAGTATACACAGCACTCCTTTATTGCTGCTGGTTTGTTTTTTTTTTTCCTTTTTGTAGTGAACTCTCAAAAGGAAGATGAACTCTTTCTATAAAGCCTCTCACCATCCCATGATACTTTAGTTCTACTAAATGCTCCCTGCTTGTTTTGGTAAACCAACAAGAATATCTATATGAGCATTAAAGGAATACCACCTTGAGATTAACTGTGGATGAGGTGTTCCCATGTTCTTACTAAAGGTGTGTATTTTTGCCTGAGGGATACCAGATTGCTCTTTCCTCCTCCTCTGAAATGCATGTACATATTCTTGCTGTTATCCCACTTTTATCCTTTCTTTTACATTTCCCCATGTTTGTATAAACATAAACTCCAACATTTGTTTCCAGTAATTGCTCTCTAAAATCAAGTGTCTACTTTGCATGAAATAAAACCTACAAGCAATTACAAGTATAAATGGTGACACCAGTCTAGATAACAATCCTCCTTTCAACCATATCTACACATCTCCACTCCCTTTCCAGTTTCAGCCATCAGTCTAAAGTAATTTGAATCAGTCCATGACAATTTTCCTGAATGTATCGCTGATCCTGATGACTAATTTGCTAATTTTGCCGTTCTCTGAATATTTACTTGGAGCCTATCTGCGTATGTTGGTAGACAGCATGCCTGCTTTTTCAGTATTAAATGAGTCCATGAGTCTATGTCATCCTTGTAACTTTTTGTCTCCCTCATGTTCTTGTCATAACTTTGTTTTGTTGCAATTCTTTATCATGTATTATCCTCTCAGTTATCTCAGTTGGTCTTGAGGAGGTGCACTGGCACCAAAACAGCCAGATTATTTTTCAAGTCTGTGTTGTTGAAATATTGGAACTATCTTATATAGTTTCCCATAAATAGCTGTGCACCTTCTCTTCAGGTGGATGGACTGTATGAAAGGCCTGTTCCCTTGCTTCCTACCTGAAATAAATTCAGAAGTCTGTATCTTTCTTTGCACCAAAATTATCTATATCCCTTTGGCTTTTGACATTCCCTTGTAACTATGCAAAATGTTATGGCTTGGGAAAGGATGTTGAAGCCTGTATGATTATTTTGCTGTCTATCCCCTCTGCTTTCTTCAATCCTGCTTTTCCCTGACAGAAAACCAGCTTTTTCACCTGTGGAATTCTTGCAGTTGGCTACAGCAGACTTAGCATACTTTTGTTACTAAAATCCATCACAGACTGTTTGTTTTAATATATATCATTGTGTGTTCTATGTATAGTACCTGGAAGTCCAACTGCTCTTGCTGTTCTGATGTGGTAAGCTGCTGTCAGCCAGTCTGGATGGCCCCTCTGACCTCATTCACTTTTCTTCTCCATTATATTCAAGATTTTTTCATATTTTCAGTATTCCTTTTCTGGTGGTGTAAATAAACTGACTTTCAGACAACCTGAGGTCGGATGGAGTATGTTACTGAAGGACGTCTTTTTGTTGCCTTTATTTTAAAAAAATACAGAGTATGACAATGTATGGCATGTCAGCATCTTGCTCAATATTTTTACCATTTTTCAATTCAAACCATGTTATATAGCTAGAGTTGTCTGTGGTTTAGATCAAATCTAGTCTGATCGACTCAGATTAGCCTATATTTCTTTGTTTTTGGTTAAACTATGCAGTTTAAAATCTTCAGTACTGCATTTGAGTATTTCAGTAACTTTGGCAAAAAGGGCATAGTTTTAGCTTTCGTGTCATGAGGTGGCCAGGAACACCCATATCTGTTTGTTATTCTTTTTTCATTATAAGAGAAAGGAGTTACCTTTGATTGTTCATTTCACTTGACTTTTCATTTTATTTTTCTCAAGAAGTCTTAAGACTAGTGACTTAAAGACACAATATATATTTTGGATTTTATCAGCACCGTAGATATTAACAGAAGCAAGAGAGAGTGTCATAGGGTTTTTTTTCTTCCTTATACATGAGGAAGAATGAATGAAAATACTGTAGAGTGGGACTGTGGAGCGTGTTTGTCCATATCACAAAACAAAAGCAAAAAAATCCCCCAGAATATTTTAATGGAAAGATTAAAAGTGTAGTAGATGTCCTTCCTCTTCTTAGTGAAGGATCTTTCCAGTTATATCTTCAGAAGGTTTGAACATGGAAGAGAAACATTGTATTAACTACTGAAATCACCTTTATATAGTGTATTTCATATTGTTGATATGATTGGTGTCTATCTGAGTATTTCTATGCAGCATGACGATTAGTCTTTTTGATTAGTTATTAATTCATTGACTTTTTTATTCACTTGCCTTTACAATATAACACCACTGCTTATATCATTCTACATGTCTTACCATCCATCAATGTCATTTTTCTCTGTAAGAGCTAAGGTGATATATACAGTGAGAAATCGGTTCCTGTGAATACTCTTAATTGCTAGCTGGTAATGGAAACATTATTTGACTGTTAAGTTGAGGATCGAGTTGATCACTAAATGTGATATAAGTTTATCAGAGAAATAATGAGATCAGTAATTCTCATGCAAAGGAATTTATAGTTCATGGCGTACTTTGGGGTGTTTTTATTTCTAAGATAAAAAAGTAAAGATAGGTAGTCTAATAGAAGATGGAGAAAGTAGTTCATTCATTTATAATCTTTCATTTTTCCTATGCAATGTCAAAATGTTTATTTGGAAAAATGTGTAGATAAGTATTTTCAGTCCTTACAGCAGATGCTCAAAGTACTGTATAGTCATTTTTATTTGCTGTATTGACTGGAGCTTTAAGCGAAGGTACCATAGCTATAACCTCTTGAACATTATGAATTTAGAGACTGAAAAAAAAATTGCTTATTTGGAAGATGGAAATTAAATTGAAGAACTGAGTGGACTGGAAGCAATTCAGTAGCTTTGAGCCCACGTAGCTATGATCCCAATTACAAAACAACTTAATTAGATTTAGGTGTTATTTTCTATTTCTTGCTATTCTGGCCATTGCAATTACTACAAAGTTGGGTGTTATTTTATTTTAAATGGGGTTTTTTTGTTTGGTTTTTGTTTTTTTAATTGGCTCACTGGTTTCTTAACAGAATTTTTCTGGATTCTATTTTCCGTTTCAACATTTCAGTGAGTTAACAAAATGCCTTTAATTAGATAAATAAATTGTAAAGTAAGAAATGGAATAGAACATTTTGAGAAAGATACAGGAGTTAGATACGATCTGAGTTACAAAAAACTGAATGAGTGTTTGCTCACAGTTTTCAGTAATGATTATGTTGAACATGAGGGTAAGAACAAGAAGTATGTAGCTGAAGAGACAGTGGCAGAAGGGTTTAACATCTGATAAAAGGTAAGATGACAAAGAAAGTATAGGTTTGGAGGGATATTATTTATAGGGTGCCTTACAGGCAATTTGATGATGCAGAAAACAGTACACTGCTTAAAATCATTGGTGGCACAGAATCAGCATCATCAGTACAGAAGAGGAGCACAATATGTTATGAAAGGATGGAACTATTGGGAATGGGTTGCAACACAGTACAAAGTGCAGGGGGATGACATTAAGGATTGTTACTACAACAACAAAAAAACCCCCATGTGAAATAATGTTTCATGGGAGTCTAGTGGAGCCTTTGGGTAGACGGCAGCAGAGGAAGGCAAAGACTGGGTACAGTAGTTAGGCAGTTAGCCAGAGAATAGCTCTGAAACACCGCTGTCCTGCAGACTTACAAAGGAGAAATAGAGATTTTAAAGTATAGCAGGAGAAATACTTCCCAGAGGTAAGAAGCATGAAAACCTTTATACAAACACTGCTAAGGGCCCGTCTAGAATCAATGTACAATTCTGGTTATTCAAATTAAGCCATAAAATTTTCTATTGGAAATTCTCTTTTCTCAAAAGGTATTGTGCTGTCATTTGCTGCTCCTGTTTTTAGCTTTAGTTTAGGATTTGGCAACTAGGGTTTCCTTTGGCACTTAAGGAATTTCAAGTTGTTTTTTTTTTTTCCATTCTGCATAGAGTTGAAAAGCGGCATTCATTTTCAATCGCTTTTAGGCCTGATAGCCTTGTAATGAAATTGATATATTTCATTGTGGGCAATGTTTAGTGATTTCCACCATGCATATTGATTTTTTGACTATAGTTACCAAGCATTAAAGCTAGCTTCGCATCTGCCTGTGTGGGAGTCCATTCTGTAATCTTTGTTCTGAATTTGTTGATCTTTGGAGCACTTCAGAAAACGCTTTCTTATGTCTTTAGGAATATGAGGCACAGGACAATTTCTTGTATTTTACTACGTTGTTCAGGTGATATATAAAAAGAATAAGCCATGAAGTCAGTGGATTATTTTTTTTTAAATTGTGCTATGTACAGTTTTTTAAGGACTGCCTGAAAACTGCTATGTGTGTTTTTCTTTAAAAGCATCGTTAAACTAAATGTTTCCAGTACCTTTGCCACAATTAAGCAGTAAGATGTTCTGGAAATCAATATCAAGGCATCAGGTAAATGCAGGCTACAGAATATAAACAGAAATATACCTGAGAAGCAGCTAGGCATTGTGCAGATCTGTCTGCAATGAGAGACTGACGTACCCTTGGCTAGAATAAGCTGTTAAATCAGAGGAAAATCAAGGTACGGGCAAGAAAAACAAGCTAGACAGGAGCTATGCCACACAGTTCAATAGAAGATCAGTACTGAATTTTGATTATTAGAGACTGGGACTGCTTTAGTACCTGTTCTTTATGTGAGAAGTGATGTAAAATGTTTTGGACAGAAATTAGCCATACTTTTGGATGCAATAAACTTGCAGTCTAAAAGTGTATCGAAGATCAGTGACATGAAAACTAAGGAAGTTTCTTTGCGCTCTAGGGCAATGTATTCACATGCTTAAATACACCCCTTTAATTCTGCTCGGTGGCATGAAGCCAACATAAGGAGAGCAAGCTGTTTTTTTGGTTTTTGTTTTTTTTTTTTGAATCTTCAGCCTCACAATATTTAGCTTCTAGTTTTAAAATCTGTGCTGCAACTAAGTCCACAGGCAAAAATGAATCCCTTCCATTCTTTTCACGATGCATGTACTCAGGAACCGTTTCCATTTTCCGTCAAAGATGATGTGTTGCTCTGGAAAATTGGTGTGACATCTCTTCACTCTTGTTTGTTCTAGTAAATAGTGTCTCTTAGAAAACAGAATGGTGGATCACACCATGGCATATTGCTATCAAGCAGAAGAAAAGGCAAAATAAATCCTGTCCCCCCAGAAAAGATAAACATATTATTACTCTCAGGGAATTGTTCATATTAATATTACCACTGAGTTCAAAGAATTATTACTTTTTGTTTGTTTGTTTCTGGAGAAGTTGAGACTTATTTTGTCTTTTCCTCTGCTTGCTGACAACATACTAAATTCTAATCCACCAGGATTAGCTCAGTCTTCAATAAATGCCTCAGGATAAATGGCCTTGAGTTTCTCAGCAGACCTGCTTTGACACCAAAATAAGAAAAAAATAAAATTCAGGAGTGAGCTGAATATGTTGAAGTCTGTGATTCTCATTACTTAGTTTATCACTGTTACTTTACAAAATATCTATTTGTTCAAGAAATACATATTTTCAGGGGAGTGTTATGGGAAAAAAACTGATTTGCATTGTGTTATCAATAATAATAATAATTATATGATCAAGCTGTATTGCTCTTCCTTCTGAATGCAGAAGGTATTTAGATTTCAAAGAAATCCACCACATTGCTAAGTGTAAATCAAGCACGTGGACATCTGTGTTTCCCTAACAAACATGTCTGAATTTCATATACAGTATAAATTGGATACTTAAATCATGTGGAGAACTGAATATCTTGAAGAAGTAATCTTTTGCATATTATTTAAACATAATGACCCTGATGAACTCTGTAGTCATGACAGAGATTTGTTGTCATAAGATATCGACTCTCCTGTTGTCAAAAGCCTTACAGAACTTGAACCTGAACCTGAATCTGAACTGGTGTTACAGTAGCAGGCAATCCAATAATTATTATCCAAATACAGATTTTGTTAGCCATCTTACGTGTGTCCAAAAATTCCTAGACACCTGTGTATTATATTGGAGATTGAAGCCACTGACATACCAAATCAGCTCTGAAGACATCGTTAAGATAAATCCAGTCTTCCTACAAGGGATACTGTGAAATACAGTTGTGTGGGGTTTTTTTTATTTAAAATTTTAACCTCTACGGCACACTTCCATTGTGCTTAAGGAGCAGTTAGAAATTAACACGCATCTCTATCATCCTAGTGATTAAAATAAATTGTAAATACTTGCATTAAGACTTTTTAAAAATACAGCTGAAGGGGTTTTAATTTCGATAATTATTTTGCCAGTGCATTCAATAAGATCATGAAACAGATTTTTTTTATTTGCTAATTTATATTTACTAATATTTTCTTGTACTTCCAGAGTAGAATTACTGTGTGACTTATGCTCTGAATGCACTCCAATGTACTGCTGAGAGATGTGGTTTAGAGGTAACTTGGCAGTGGTTAACAGTTGGACTTGATGATCTTAAACGTCTCGTCCAACCATAACAATTCTATGATTCTCTGATTCTGTGAATCTAAAAAGACATTTGCATGTTGCTAACTTAAGGCAAAATGGCATTCCACCTAAATTCTGTGGGACTATTCACATGCTTAAAATCTTTGGGGGATTGGAGTTTAATGGATGAGATTTATTTCACCTTACTGTAGATATCTAATAGTCCTTCACCTACGAATTTGCTGAATCCCTGGACTCACCTTGGAGTCAATGGAGAGAACTAAGCATCTCCAGAGAATGACTCAGCTCACCTATCTCGCGCACTTGCTTATGATGAAACAAAATAGTTCCTGAGTTTAGCATGACTCATTTATGGAATCATCGAATAATTGAGGCTAGAAGGGATCCTGGAATTCACCTAGTCCAGCTCCCTACTTGAAGCATGTCCAATGAGATCATATTGCTCAGGGCCATCTCTTGTCAATTCCTGAACGCTTCGCAGGATGGAGGTTCCACAACTTCCCTGGGCAACCTGTGCCAGTATTTGATCACGTTCGTGGGGAAAACAAAACAAGAATCTAACATTGAATTGAAATTTGCCATGTTCCAGCTTGTGACTGCTGCCTGTCACCTGTGTATTTAGGAAACAGAACTTTATATGCTTGAGCAGGGTGAAACGCATCTCACCTGAATTGCCACTAACTGATAATTGTGCTGGAATTATAAAACACATATTATTAAGTTTACATACATTCCATTCTGCAGCCCACCATAGTGACCACTCCTACTGCACATTCTGCTCTCAAGAGAGGCCAGTAGCCCACTGATTCTGCATGTGGCTTTCAGTCATTCAGGCTGCTCCTGTTTTCCAGCAAGACTCCTCCACCTCTTTCTTCCATACAAATAAAGCATGCTGAGACTGTAATTACTCAGATTTCTCTATCTGCAGCAAAGCCAAATACCTCACACCTGCATCCTGCTCTCTTTTCTCTTTCAGCTGGCCATATTACCCTTGTTCTTTCTGCTCAAGAATACCAGCATAACTATTTGTGTGACTTTATGGGGAACAGGATAAGAGTTCTCATTAATGCTAAAACTGTCCCCTTTCCCACTATCCTTCTGCACAAGTTATTACAAATCTAATGGAATTACAGCTGGGAGCTGCTTCTACTAAAGAAAATATCTGTAGAAGCATCATGTCTGTGTAGTGCGTCAGTTATCTTTGGCATCCCAAGTTTAATACAAAATTAAACAAATTTACAAACTGAAAGCAAAATGTTGACAAAAAAAACAACCATGAGATTCAATCCAAGTTTATGTTTAATATTTTGATATCTTTTTAGCGGCATAGTTTCTGTTAATAGTCCCATTATATAAGCAAATTTGAACGTTTTTTTAATGTATGAGGCTATATTTCATTTGCAGTACAAAACCTCAATATTTTTTAACACATAATTTCAATAAGATTAAGTAATTTAGATAATTCTCTTGGGGAAGTTTCCATTCAGTTCCACCCATACTCCACAAACCTTCAGGCTAAATAGAAACTCTAGCAAGAGGGCCATATAGTAATATAAACAAGCCACTAAAAAAAAAAAAAAGGCAATAAAAACTGAAGTCAGACATCAGAAAATCATACAAACAGGAAGGAAGACTGACATAGGACATGGGAAGATGCAAAGCTGATCAAATCTGTCTGTCTGTATCAGCATGGTAGTAAACTTCAGATAAAACAGCTGCTGTCTGACAAGCATCTAGATTTTTATTAAGGAAATACAATAAAACATTGAGATAAGTCTATCAGGAAGATGGTTTCACATGCTACAGATACTGAAAATCTCAAAATATCTTCTGCTGAAATTGTTAACTCCCAATAAAGTAAAAATTCATCTTTCCCTATTTCAGCTGACACTGATATAATACATTTTCTCTTAGAAAAGTCTTTGGATTTAACACCTCTCTAGTAGCTAACTGCTCTGTATGGCAAAACTCCCACTGTCCTTTTCATGTTTTATTAATATTAATTAATATTAATTGTTGAAAAGTGTCAAAGTCAGGAAGAGAACTTAAGTCTACCAATGCCCATCTGTTATTCTGACTACCATTCTCACAAAGACAGTGTTTATTGTACTAAAAGAAATAAATGCAGTAAATAAAACCCCAAGGAGACCAGGCATCCAGGTTCATTCATCATTTCACCATGAAAGAGAGATAGAAAGAGGCTGAATGTAGAAAACAGTGCCTCATGCTCCTTAGTGGAAACGTTTGCAGGAAACAAAATTACAGATTGGGAGACAAGTCTGAGAATAAGAAATAAGAGGGTAATTCAGCCCAAATGTCTAGAATTTTGGAAAAGCAAATATTCGTTTCTGGTTCTAGTTGGAATAGTCAGTACAGTAACAGCAGGAGTAGATGAGATGGTAATTTCCTCTAACTGTTTTTTAAAATGGGCTTGCAGCCTCAGAGAAAAAAAAAAAAAAACAAGACAACATCTCATTTTGTGGTGATGAGATGACTTCATAGCATCTTGAGGCCTCTCAAACTTACTATTTGATATTAAATGGAAAGCTCATCCTTGTCAGCTAAAAGAAATAGGTGCTTAGTTGTGCCTCTATTTCTGCATTTTGAGAAAATGGAGAAAGACATGGTATTTAAGCCTCTACGGTTTATTTTCTCCTGAATTCCAGTGCTGTCTTGGTGCTTGCATTGATTGTTTCACTCAAAACAAAAGCCTCAGCATTCATTTTAACCTGTTATTTTTAGTTCGGATATTTGTTTTTACTTGTAGCCTTATATACACCATGTTTTTCAGACCACAGTGTGATACGTGTAACAATATATTATGGGAATTGGAGAGGGAAACTATTGTAACTGAAGGCAAGAAATCATAGTAAAGATGAGTAAAGGTTGAGAGCAAAATCACTGTATTACTAGCACAGACTGTGGCTGGCTGGCATCTGTAAAGTTTGAAAAACCCTGGCTCTTTCTTTTCCTATATTTCCTTAATTCACTGAACTCTCTGAGTACCTCCCGCACATCAGAAGCCTTGAACGAGACAGAGCTCCTGGGATGGATGTCCTGGTGTCAGTCTGCAGGGGCAAGGGAACAGCTCTGCAGGAAAGGGCTTGGGGATCCTGGCAGACACCACACTGGGCATGAGTCAGCTGTACGTGCCTTGAGAGTTGAAGGGTAACCACATGTGGGGCTGCATTAGTAGTAACAGAGTCAGCAGGTCAAGGAAAGTGATTATTCTCCTCTACTTTGCATTCCTGAAGCCACCTCTGAAATAACTGCGTCTAAAATACTGTGTCTGGTTTTGGTCTTCCTGTGGAAAAGAGATTTGTATTTTAAACCATTTAGTGAGGAGTCTGGACTAGAGGACTTGCAGGATTCCTCACACCCGATTTGATTCTGTGCAAATATCATGTCAGGGAAGTGTTCTTCCCTGAAATGTTCAGGGAAGACTTCTAGATGCATTTGTTATCTGTCTTTTATAAGACCGATAACACCATATTTTAATGAGGACAACAGGACAACAGGAGTTTTAGTGTAATCTGCATTATTGCCAGCACCATGTTTCAAATTATAAGATTGGTTAATTTTTGTAATAAAATTTGTTATTTTTTAATCTTGATTGTGTTGGTTGCGTTAGTTGTTAGCTTAGGAGCTCCCTTCTGTGATCTTTCATCAGCTACTTGTATAACTGTGCCGTTTGAATAAGGCATTCACATTGCATGCCTTTATGCGTCTACTGAAGCTGAGTTAGTATCTAGGCACCTTGTGGACTCAGTGGAGAGCATGTATTGTTTCTTGGCTCTGTTAAATGGCCTGGATTGTCCTCTCTGTCTGTCTAAGGATTCTAGCATCTTAGCTTTGATATTTGGATTTGATTTTTAAGTTAGGCATTGTGAATGGCTTCTCTTCATGACACCAAATTAAATTGGTTTCCATGCTCCACTGTGTATCAATGCACAGGGGATGACAGATCTTCCTTGTCAGTGGGATGTTGAAGAGATCATACCATAAGTCATCCCATTACAGCACTGTTGGGATCTTTGTCAGAGCCTTAGGTAAAAGGAGCAGTATGCTTGAGAGGTGATTATTTCACTCAGTTTACTTGAAGACAATAAAGGGATTTGTTTTGACCTTTTCTTTCTTTCTGAAGAGGTGAAACAGATTTACTGAAATGAAAGTGACACAGAATTGTGCCATTGCCATCAGGTTTTTGTAGTTACCATGATAATTCAATCATGAAAGGAAAACAAGGGAATCAGCTGACATATATTTAAGTCTTCAGACCAAGAATGTTATTTTTGTGAACAGCAAGTTTAATGCTTTATGACTCTTTTAACAGTAAAGTATATCAGTTAATGTATATATACCTATTAGGATACTTTGTCTTGTTAACATTGTGTGTGATGCATGTTTTATATGACCTTCTTTAGCAAGTATATAGAGTTCGGTATTCATGTTCACCATCAAACTTCCTACAAATGACAAATGTTAAATTAATAATTTTTTCAGTAAGTCATGAATGAGTAACTGCTTCTTAACCTCTATGTGTCATTTTGAATGCTCATGTTGACATATATCATAAATTAAGTAGTAGAAGACTTCACCTTAGATCAGAGAATTCCCTGGAAAACTCAGCAACTTCATAAAACAGTATCCTTGATTCAGTAGTTTGCTTTCTTCTAGGTTAGAACCAAAAAGAAAGCAATATAGCATACAAGTATAAATTTGTAAATGTAGAAGGTAGCAGTAGTATTCTCCAAATTATACACAAAACCAACATATGCACAATTATTCAGATAATTATATTTGTCTTTCATAATAATATATGACTAAAATCTCATTCTCATTACACTTATAGGCACTTAGTCTCTATGTAGCTTTCTGGAGTTTAGTTTTTGAAACTATTGTATGTCACCTTTCAAATTTAGACCAGTGTACTTTTATGCTACTACTTAATGAACTCTTGTTCCTATTGAAAAATCTCATAGTTACAAAAAGCATATCCCACCAGCATCCAAATGTGGGGGATTTCAGAGGTACATAAACAGTGCCTAACTTACTGCAGATAGTAAGGAAAGCATTGGCATTTGCAGAATAAATTTGCTATAAACATGTAAAAGATGCCTAAAAAAATGAATAAAATGCAATTGCACATTAGCATGTGTCAATGCTGTTTTGAGAAAGGGCCCTACGTTCAAAAATTATTTAACCAACCTTCTAAGTACATTTTTCAAATTCCTATGTTATAAAAGAGCTTAAAACAAACATTGCTTAGAATATTATGTAGAAAAGTACAGGAATCCAAGAAATTAAAGCTAGGGAAGGCAATTCTTTGCACCTTAATACATTTTTAGTAAATAAAACCAAAATGCAATAAAGAAAATAGACATTTTGGTTTAAAAAAAAATTGTTTGTTCAAAAAGGTATAACGCATACTTCCTGAATACGCTACCTTAAGTTCAATAATTATGAATATAGTACATACACTCAAGGGAAGTAAATGATCAGCACATATATATGCTGGTACAGAGAAAGTACTTATTGTATGTGTTGCTCCTGGTACTGCCCATTATTATCCTTCTTTTTGTTGCCTTTCTTTTGATTTGTAAAGTTAAGACTCAAAACTTGTCAAGAGGTATAAAAATCAGTTGAACACTGAGAAATATTGGGCAGTTTCAGAAAACTGACGTATCTTCCTTTACGGATATATTTCTTCTTACTGCAGATCTAATGCATTTGAAGTGCTGGCACTCGATGGAGTTAGTACTGGGATACTTCAGTTTTATACAGCCCAGGAGAGTGCTGACTGGCTGAGAGCAATATCAACTAACATCAGTGATTTGACACTTCAAAATGTATGTTACTTTCTGCATATTTTCTTGTCTATGCTATTGTAAAATTATTTCTAATTTTCCAAGGGTAGAAAATAATTCACATTTAAGGTACAATATATAAAATGCATGTGTATGGGGAGGAAAAGGAAGGAACAGGGAGAGGTTGTCTGGTCAATCAAAAGTATCAAGAAGTTTTCAAGACATGCAGTGTTACTGTAGAACAGAATGTAGTAGAAAATCAGATTGCATTTATTATTTTAAAGACATTTTAAGGCAAAGTAGTTATCCTTTCTGGTCATTTCACAGAGCTTTAGGTATGCCAAATATTTCATTTTGATTTTTTATAATTAAAATGTGCTTGAAATTAGTATTTGTTGATTTTGAAGAGGCATGTGAAAATTCTGTAGGTAGTGAGGTGTGACTTATAGATTCTTGTTGGGAGACAGTATTTTTACCTCCCTAAGTTGTCTAGGAGTTGATTTATTTAAGGTCATATTATTCCATCTTTCTCCCTAGAAGTAAAAAGGTGCTTATGCTGTTTTAAGTTATTCCTGTAAATTCATAAGTAGCATTTGCTATTGCAACCAGAAGTATTAAATAATCCCTGGAGACACAGAAGATTATTATTTGGACAGCACATTATTATTCCACGAAAGAACAACTGAAAATTATTGAAGATTCTGGAATGAATCATAAAGTTAAATAGGGAACTCGATAATGTCCAATATTGAAAAAACACTTCAGTCTTTTTGAAATGGTAGAAATCGATGATGAAAACATGAGAGCACAGCTGTCCCTGGAGGGTTGCCTGTGCAGATTTTTAATCTTTTTTTTTTAGATGTGGTCAGACTGTAACTTCTTCTATAAATTATGATTTCATAGCATGTCTTTAATTTGTACTTTGTACTCTAGGTGTATTGTTGCTTAGTTCTTCTGATTATATTATGTGGAATTTTTATTGGATTTCAACATAAATCTTTGGTCAAAACAGATTATAAATTGAATTTATTTTCTGGTTTTCAAAAGTTACTTGGAATCACATTTTATCACAATAGTTCATTTATTGCGTTAATTCTTTTTACATATTCTTTGCTTAAGCAAAGTCTGACGAAAACAAACATTTTTGCTTACGATACATTTTTTTATAAATATTCTCTATTTAGTGATTTACATTATTTTCAGGGTGTTACTATTTGATGATGCTAAGAAAACAATGTAAATTATTCATGAAATTTCATAATTCCTTCTGTGTGAATAACAAAAAGAAGTGTATGATAATATTTTTAGGGCAATTCCAGTTCATAGTTACTAAGCTCAATTCTTTTGCTTTCTAAAGAAATCCACTGAATAAAAGCTATTCCAAGGATATAGGTGAATAAGACAATAAAAAGTGGCTATAAATGCAAGCAGGTTTTATTAGTTGTAGGGTTCTAGTATATTTTTTTCAAATGCACTGTGTGCAGTAGCATGTATCCTGACATAGTATATTCACTGTGTTGTGACCTGTCTGCAGCAATATTTTATTATATATAGAGTACTTGTATTGGTCTTCTCCGTTATATGTCACAACAATGAATTCTGTAAACAAAGCAGTCCCTGGTGTTCATATAAGTGGCTGTTCTGGGGAAGGGTCTGGGAAACAACAGCCATGATAAATTCACATGTTTTTTGTTCTTGGTGAGACAGAGTATAAACTCTATACAGATCAGAGGAGAGGCGAGTGAACCTTTTGCTTGGACTTAGTGCTTTACAGGTTTTGTCAGGTGTGCAGTCTGTGGTACACCTGGAAAGGGCTGGCCAGAGCGTTATTTTAATTACTGATCATCAGAACAGGAGATGTAATAGTCAGTGAGAATCCTTTTTGTTGCAAACCATTTTTTAAGACCAGGACTATGAGGCTGGACTGCAACTAAAGTGTACGGCAAAAAAAGGCTGGCGCGTGCTCCCTGCCTCTGGGCAGCCAGAGGACACAGATTGTTTGACATCCACAGGGCATAGGGCAAGGCCGTTGGATTAGGCTTCTTGAAAATCCATTTTGAATGCTTTTTATTACCTTAATACTATCATTTCACAAAATGATTCTTTTCTTATCATACTTCTGAAATTGACGTTAGCGAATGGACCTGTAATTCCTCAGAGCTTTTTCCTGTTTCTGCACTTCGCTACTTTTGTAAAGTGTCTCCCTCATTCTCCAGGAGTACCTGAAGATAATCACTACAGGTTCAGAGACTATTTCAGATAATCCTTTATCTACTTCAGGGTTAATTTCTTGAGTCCTTGCTGACTCTAAGTTCAATTGCTTCTCCAAATATTTAAACTATTCATTTCCTATTTTGTCCTATACCATAATTTCTCTACATAAATGAATTGCTAGATGTGTGGTCACAATGGACCTTCTTGCGGATACTGTTGGCATAAAAAAATGTCATCATTCTTACCTGACCTATTTACTAAGTATTTAAGCAGTACTTTCTATTGTACACTTTTTATTCTACACATTTTTAGGTTTTGTTTGTGCTGATACTTCTTTCTTGACTTTAGCAACTTTTTCTGCACCTTAGTCATTCTTACTTCATCTGTGCCTGTTCATGCTACTCTTGTGTACGTTCTTTGTCATACACGTTTGCATAAGATTTTGAATCATTTCTTTTAAAATTGTCTTTCATAAAAAGCTCCTGATACAGATTGTTTTCTTACAGTGCGCCCTATCTTTCATGTATACTTTACCCTAATATACTTTATTTTGTGATTTTACCTAATGCAGTCTTGTTTAGCAGTTGACAACTCTTTCTGATGCCAGAAGACAATCCTAATGTAAGCAGTACAAAAATAGCTCTGCCACAATGTGACACTTCTGCTAATGTCAGACTACTTTTTTGAAGTACTGAAACATCTATCTCCTATGCAAAGGCAAGCTCTCTGGGGATCAAGTATAAAGGAGGAGTCATCCTTCAATAGTGAAGATGTGAGAAGTCGTCACTGCATAAGGATGCTACCCCTGGATGTTAGCACATCTAGAAGTGTTACTTGGTAGATGAGAAATAATGATTCTGGTACTAGCCTGAAGAGAGTTAGTTCTTATAAGACAGAGGAGCATGGGGAATACTGTAACATGGAGAAAGATGTAAGGGCATCTTTTCAGTCCTTCTTACAGATACATGCCCTGTATGCTTAGCTCTGAAAATCTCCTAGTAACTGTCAGCTTCACAAGCAGTATGGATTACATTTTTTTCTAAGGACCCTTATCCCAAATTATTTATCACTTTGTTCATATTCTTGCTTTTCATATATTTTTCTACCAGCATGAAACTTCTGTATCATCTTCTTTTGTAATTCAATCACCAATCTAGGCAATGTTCTCAAAACTCTTCACATTTACCTTTCGCAGAAGAAAATGGAGATGAATCAGCATCTCACATTCATTTCTTTTCTTGTACACCTCTTTTCTCACAGAAGGAGATACTGTTGAAGAAAATGAGTGGAGAGAGGGAACAGAAACTGGCAGCGAAGCTGCCATGATGAAAGAAGCATCACAGGAAACAACTTGATCTGCACGTGCTTCTCACTGCTTCTGTTATTAATTTGTTCAGCCAGAGCGTTCTTCGTAGGCTGAGATGGGAATGCTGTGCTGGAGATGTTTTTTTTAGGAGAGAGTTCTTTGGAATAATTTCTATTTCTCTCTCTGTTTTCCACCATTCAGATAGCCAGCTATTGAACATGTGCAGCTTTTCTCATGGATTTTAATTATTTTCTTTGAAACGTAACACTGAACATTAATGTAGTCATGATCAGTAGAAGCACCTAAAGGTAATGCTGCCAGTTCATTTACATTATAGAGATTTGTTTCTGATATTTATAACTTTCTCAAGGTTTTAATTTTTTTCCCCCATGATATTCTAATGGTGTTATTATTAAAAAAAAATTATAAATAAATAGTAGTTCATAAGCAGGTAAGAGAACAAGTTAAGGTGCCATTGTTCCACTTCAAACATTATTTATGATTTTTATAAATCATTCCAGCAGCTTCATTGGAGGATGGTAGAAACTTAAAATTTGGCTTCAAAACAGGGTTATTAATCTGGATCGTATTTTTGCCTTTGGCAGCTTTTTTAATTGTATGTGTCATATGCGTACACTTTTAAGTGCAAGGATATCTGAGTGATACTCTGTATCGCAGTGGAGTTAAATTTCTGTTTGAATAGGGAGAGACTTATGAAATAAGAGCTTTGAACATGCATGTAAAAAAAGAGGATTGAGGAGGTCTGTCTTTACACAGCAGGATGTGGGGTACGTGTAGATGGAAACAAAATTCTTGTGTGTAGGAAGCAGCATACAAATTTGACTGCCTCGATTATATAAACAATTCTATTCCTGGGGTGAAAACATATGATAGTATTTCTTTTTTGCTGCTTTTTTTCGTTTGTAAACTCAAATATTTCCATTTGAAAGTACCACGATTCAAACCACAGAGGTTGTAATGGGAAGTCAGTAAGGGTAGGAATCACATGACCTACATTTAGCCAAGCAACAAGCAATCACATAGGATCCTCTTATAGCCATGAAAAAAAAAAAAAAGGTGCCTGTCAAGATCATTCTCTCTCTCTGCTGTCTGGAAAGAGAATATGCGTATATTAAATGTATAACTCTTTTTCCTTTTTTTGGCTTACCAAAGTTAAGTGAGATAAATCCCAGCCTGGGAGGTATTTGGAGTCAGGTATACAGTTCTGAATAATTTCATCCCCATTCTGTTCCTGTCCCGTATGTATTCATTTAGTACAGAGTATAGGAATTACAATTGCTTAATAGTTCCTTTTGCAAGCTGCCTGCAGTCTTCGCAGATCCAGGTTTTTGGTTTCAGTTCCCCTGCTGTCTGCAGCTCCCGTACTGCAGTGCTGAAAGCTCGTGCGCTGGCAGCAAGGTGTAGCGTATCCTGTTTGTATTCCTGTCTCTCTGCACCAGCTGTGGAGGCACATAGAGAACATGTGGTGCCAGGTGAAGTGGAGAGTGCATACTTCTCTCTCCTCAGCCCCGTGGCACAGGGACATAATGTGATGCAGAAGGAGATCTTTCCTCTCCCCACAGTTACGTCAGGGCTGCAGCCGTCTCTGCTTTGAATAGGGAATGAGCTAAGGCTGTGCAGTGAATAGCTGTGGAGTCCAAAGCATTCTTCCCTGTTGCCCTTACCAGTGGGAAGCTGGACTGGTTATGAGGGTGCTCTTCACAATACTCTACCCTCATTCTGCAGAAAAACTGTATGGCCGGTCTCAGACACATTTTTCCAGGCACATCTGAACACAATAAAGTAAAAAGTAGGATAACAAAATTTATTCCTATCATATAGGGAGCTTAAGTAGTTTGAATGAGCCAAAAAGGAGGGTGAAAGACAGGATCCCTGATAGCCCTCTTTATTTGCACTGTTTTATGCCATAGTGATCTTATTATTCAGCATGTCTTTGGCCACCTGCAAGGAAATAATATTTTCTGTGTGTATAAGATGGCTTCTGTATAGTTACTTTGTGTATGTATTTGTCCCTGAAGCACTGGAGAAAGGTTGGAGCAAGATGTGACAGCATTCCTACTGACATTAAAGTATTCCAGGTGCCTTTTCATTATGTCCTGCACAACTGCTCAGGATTAAGCCTATTACCGAGTCTGATGAGGTCTGCTTCCTTCTGCAACACTGGGCACGTCACCAATTTGTTTTATCCAAGTTACAGAGTGGGGTTCCTGAGTTCCCTCTGGTTTGTTACTGTTGGGGCCCCGAGAGCACCAAGAAGCTCTGCCACCTCTTCCCCTCCCCAGAGTGCTCCAGGCCACCTCTGGCATGGTGCAGCCATGCAGCCTGGGGTCAGGCTGCTGTAGGCAGACCTGTGTGCAAAAGTTGTGATGAACCTTGCTTGGGGGCCCTCGCTCTGCTTGGCGGCTGCATGTCACCTCCGTCCTCATCATTGGTCCTCATCATTGGTCCTCATCTGTGCTGTGGTGCAGGTGCCAGTGCCTGCAGGCTGCAACCTGCCTCTATTGTGGTGGTCCCCGTTTCTCCTCTCAGGTGGCAGGGAGGTGGTGGGGAGCATGGCAATGCCCCTCAAAGGGGCTGGCAGGCTCTTCCGGCACTCTGCCCAAGGTGATGAGAGGCCTTGCAGGTGCCCCAGGCTCACAGCAGGTCTGGCCACCTCGTCCCCAGAGCCTCAGTCACTCCCAGCTGTCTGACCCACCAGCACACCTGCACTGTTTGACCACACGATTCAATTCAAACAGGGTGCAAAAGTGAGCATATGGGGGAGAAGGACCCCTGACGGCCCATGGTGGGTTAGGACTGACTGGTGAGTTCCCACAGCCCTGAGCCTTGGTATCACCCTCTGTCCGTACAGTCAAGGCTCCTGCTGTCATCCTGTACGCCTCCACATTGCGTTTTGTCCTAGGGTCATTTTGTTTATGGTCATAGATAATTCACTCTATGAAGAATAATGACTTGTTATTGCCATCTGTTAGCTAAAAGTGTGTGTGTGTATACACTTTATATAC
This sequence comes from Dromas ardeola, assembly GCA_013398915.1. Classification (NCBI taxonomy): domain Eukaryota; kingdom Metazoa; phylum Chordata; class Aves; order Charadriiformes; family Dromadidae; genus Dromas; species Dromas ardeola. Next base: position 57,877 of record VYZM01007113.1, on the reverse strand, counting down.
TTTAGATATATATATATACCTGTAGCTTTTATATATGTATATATCATTACATCCCACAGCTGTACTTTGCTAAAACCAAGTAGGCTATATTATCATGGTCATTAGATGTTTATGTTATGGCTAAACAAGCTGTAGTACAGCTCTAGATAGTCCAAGACAAGTCCAGACAAACCCTGACACATCCTGAGGCCTGTGTCATTAGCATGACACAAAGCCTGTTGGCCTCTTGCAGGTGTACTGGGTCTGGCTGGGATGAATGTAGCTCTTTACAGCAGCCATATGGTGCTGTGTTTTGTATTTGTGGTTAAAACAGTGTTATTAACACACCATTGCTTTGGCTGTTGCTGAACAGTGCTTGCACAGCATCAAGGCTTTGGCTTTTTCTCACTCTGATACCCCTCTGCCCCCAGCGAGTGATAGGCAAGGAACTGGGAAGGAACACAGCTGGGGCAGATGACCTTAGGGATGCCATCCAGAGGGACCTTGACAGGCTTGAGAGGTGGGCCTGTGTGAACCTCATGAAGTTCAACAGGGCCAAGTGCAAGGTCCTGCACGTGGGTCGGGGCAATCCCATGCACAAATACAGGCTGGGCGGAGAAATTCGGCAGCCCTGCTGAAAATGACTTGGGGGTGTTGGTTGGTGAGCTGGCATTGTGCACTTGCAGCCCGGAAAGCCAACCGTATCCTGGTCTGCATCAAAAGAAGCACGGCCAGCAGGTCAAGGGAGGTGATTCTGCCTCTCTGCTCTGCTCTTGTGAGACCCCACCTGGAGTACTGTGTCCAGCTCTGGAGCCCTCAGCACAGGAAAGACATGGACCTGTTGGAGCAAGTCCAGAGCAGGGCCACAAAAATTGTCAGAGGGCTGGAGCACCTCTCCTGTGAAGACAGGCTGAGAGAGTTGAGGTTGCTCAGTCTGGAGAAGAGAAGGTGCCGGGGAGACCTTATAGCAGCCTTCCAGTACTTAAAGGGGACTAACAGGAAAGATGGGAAGGGACTTTTTATGAGGGACTGTAGTGATAGGACAAGGGGCAACAGTTTTAAACTGGAAGAGGGTAGATTTAAATCAGATATTAGGAAGAAATTCTTTACTGTGAGGGTCGTGAGGCACTGGCACAGGTTGCCCAGAGAGGTGGTAGATGCCCCATCCCTGGAAACATTCAAGGTCAGGTTGGACAGGGCTCTGAGCAACTTGATCTAGTAGAAGATGTCCCTGCTTATTGCAGTGGGGTTGAACTTGGTGACCTTTATACGTCCCTTCCAACCCAAACCATTCTATGGTTCTGTGATTCTATAATTCTATTATTCCATGATAACGTTGAGCTCGGCAATAGAAGTGACATAGCAGACAAAGAACGTGGAATTTTGTCTTTGAAGGTGGCTGGTACTTGGAGACTGGTTGGGCATCAGTCTGCTCATGGGATGCAATGAGTGATTGCCTTTATATTACTTGTTTTTTTCCTGTTCCCTTCACTTCTTAAGCTCTCTTTGTCTTGACCTAGGAGTTCTCTCGCTTTTGCTCTTCCTATTCTGTCACCCTTCCTGCTGGGAGGGCGAACGGAGTGAGCGGCTGTTCAGCTTCTGGCCAGAATCAACTCACCACAACAGGCAATGGCATCACCATTTTCACTGAGCTACATGGCTGCAGACATGCTCTGCTTCCAAAGATTATCCACAGATTTGATCATACAAATCTAGTATTGCAAGGATACAAGCGGTAGCCCTGGATTTCTTCTGCTCTTTTCCTGTGGCATTTGTAGTTTTTCCTGTGCATAGCTGTAGCTTTTGGTCTTCTATCACAAGTTTTCCACTTGTTATAAAACCGGCTTTTTGACTACAAGATCCTTTGGAAGTACACATCAACTGTAGGACAGTTTGCAACTTCTATCCTTGCATATAGGGCAGACTGTCTTTCCAGTCATTCACTCTGTTTCTCTCTAAATTCCGTATCATTACTAAACTTACTAATGTTGCACTTTCAGTGTTTCGCTTTAGAGAAGGGAATATCTGTCAGGTTTGTCCACCACTCATCTGTGCAAACTATGACTGCCAAAGAAAAGCCAAAATCAGCAAAACTTTTCATTATATGAACAGAGAGGAAAAAGAAAAGTACATAACTTTATCTGGAAGAGTAAACTAAAAGGAAAACCTAAACAATATTCTCTTAATCTTTAAACATATCTTACACTGTATGGCCTTCATTTCACAAGTACTTAATCCCATGCCTCATTTATAGATCTGCTTAATCAATTGCTTAACTGAGACCTAAGTGAGGTGTTTACAGTCCAGTATAATATTTCCACTGAGGGTGGTAAAGTTAAATTCATAAATGCAAATTTTTATGAAGGATTTAATGAAAACTCTGATAAAAGACTTTGTCTTTTGAGTCCTTGGTTTTGTACAGTTAGTGTAATAGTAAAAACCTAGTATTTATGTACTGAACAATTTAATTTCTTGTAAGTATAATTTGGAAGTATTAATAGAGTATTCCATAACTAAGTCAATGCTAATTGCATCACAGAAACTCTTCATCATATTAATAACTCTGTCTATTCTTTCATCTGTCTTTCATAGATGAAAATGGCAAATAAATGCTGTTCTCCCTCAGATCAGGTAAGACTTCCATTATATTATCCAATTTTTTACATTCTTGTCATTGCGTTAAGTTGCAAAATTTGTAGACCTTACATACACATATTTAGTCAGTTTAAAAATTCTAAGCCCAAGTTTTCTATGGTTTAAAATTGTGAAATTACCTACTTAATACAACAGATTCTTACTAATCCACAGTAATGAGTAGAATCCTCCACTGTAGACCTAAAAAGTGGATTGGATGGAGCCATGAAATAAATGAGAAGGGAACAGTGGAACTCACAACCAGGTCTTGGAAAGCACAGTATATGTTTGCATGCAATATTGCACCAGTGAGTCTGACAAGTTAACTCTGTATTTACATCACATATGGTGCACAGATAGCCAAGGAATGTATTACAAATCCAAACTGGTTTGCGTGTGTTATGCAGTGCAGACTATGCTTGCTATGACTGTTTGGGACTTTTGGAGCTCAAGAGCCCGATGAGGTATTTCTTTGGCTCCAACTAGACAAATGTCCTAAAGACCCAGAAGAATTTACTGCATTGGAGAGTATTCTTATTTCTTGTAGTATTGCAAAGAGCTTTTTCATTTACTTTGTAAAATATAATAGTAGCATTTTCCAGGCTAATTCCGTAATTCTGGGAAGTACTTTGAAGCTTGTATTATAAAACTAATGAGTTTCACTTAACGTGTGCTTCCATTTCATCAATCTGGCATTGAATCATTACTCAGGAACAAAGAGCTCAGTCCCTGCTGTTTCCAAAAATGCTAGGTTTGTAGATTATAAAAGTGAAAATTAAGCAAGGTGTCTTTTTTACTGTTTTGCTGCGGAAATTTATTATGGAATTTTATTGCAGAAGTCAAAGACTGAGTCAAAAAATTCTTCGTATAGGGATTAAATAAATATTTATTAGTTTGAAAACTTGTGTATTCTTTCATAGGTCAGCATTTCATCATCTTATTTGTGAAATCTTGGACATTTATAGACTCTACTAGAAGTTATTAAAAATACTTAACCATTGACATTTTGTTACACAGGAAACTGTTTTCTTGTATTTGGGTCAGTACTTTGAAAAAAAAAAAACCTCAAAAGTCACTACTGACTTTAATTCTATGTATAGTAGTTAATCAAGTTACCCCCAAACCCAAAATAAATACCTGTTCTGTGGAAGAAGGGGGCATTTAATTACTCTCTCTGCCATGGCTTTTAATTGTTAATGAAACTGATATGAAAAACAGGTGATTATGAATGCCATGGGAAAAGGTATTGAATTTGGATGTCTTTTGTTGGATGAACTCTCTACTACAAGTACTTTAATAACTATTCAAAGTTCATTCATATCAGTTTGGGCACGCATAATGGGTTTAGTTGAAAAAAAGGAAGACATATTCTTCTTCAATTTTTACAAAGTATTAGGGACAGTCATACTGTCCTATCACTAAATATGTAATTTTATTTACTAAATAAATAGACTAGTCTCCATAAACTGCCTAGATAGTCAGTGCAGAAAATTATTCTGTTACAGAGAGTTGTTCAAATGTGGAACTTGATATTCATGCTTTAAATCATCTTTTATAGGAGCCCCTTTTTCTGTCTTGACTATACTGAGGTCCTAAGAAGAGTAGCCTCTTAGCGCATCAGCTAAAGCAGGTGCCTAAAGTTAGGCAGTACAGCTCTATCCCACTTTTTCCATTCCAAATACAAAAAGAAGGGAAGATACAAATAGGACTCTAATTTCAGGATTTTAGAATTTATGATGGGATTGACAGCAACAAACATTGGATTGTTCTCTGAAAAAAAGTGAGAAAAAATAAACTTTATAGTGAATTTGGGCAGATCAAGTAAATAAAACTAGGCAATATAAAAATATTAGAGGAGCAAATGTTAAAAATTCAGACTTTAACATGTCCTAGGAAAATTTGCTTTACAAGCAACCAAAATGTGAATCTCTCTCTCTCTCTCTCTCTCTCTCTCTCTCTCTCACACACACACACACACACACATATATATCTGAAAGGAATAAAATAAAACTTGGCCATGATAACTGAAAGCAGAAGAGGACTTGATCTGCCTTAGATTAATGGAGCCTGTTAATGTCAGTTACATAATGTTTGTACAAACCTGAATAGCTCTTCTTAATGCCGTCGATTTAAAATATAGAGAAAGGATAAGCTTAAGAGATTGAAGGTCACGTGAAGAGCTGCCTTGAAGTAAAATTGGTGATAGCTGCAAATTTATCTTTGCTTTTGAGTATAGACATTCCTGAAGAATTAAACAGGTCCTTAGAGTTTCATTATTGTGTCGCCTGCGGTGAGTTTTCTTCATTACCTTTAGAGTTCAACTTAATCTTTCATAAAGGGACGAGGTTGGATCAGGATAGGTTTCATTCAGATTGTTTTTCATAGGTCATTAACGAACCGGGATTCAGGGTAAAGCACGTAAAAAATGACTTTGCTAAATCTCGCTTTCTTCCTTGTCTTTCATATTGCCCCTGACTGGTTTTACTGAAAACTGAATCTCCAGAACATGATGCATTCCCTGAGCACATAACTAAAGAAAATTGGGAAGTTAAAGGACTAGGATATTGGTTCCCAGGTCTAAACCAGCTGTATTTATGGATCTCTTTGCCAAAAGAAGTCAAACAAAGAGTTTGGACTTCGCCCTGTGTCTATGATCCAAAGTTAGCGGTAGTAAGAAAGGTAGTAGTACTGTTAAAATAAACAGTACTAGGTCATGAAGCTAATTCACCTGGTCTGGCTACCTCCACACTTTAAATTCTCTTCTCCCACCAAAGCAGGGTTTCTGCATTTAAACTGCCTGTTGGAAATTATTCCCACCAATGCTTAAATCCCAGACTGTCCTTGGGAATTGTTTGGAGAGTTCTAGTTATCCCAGGGCATGTCATACTAGTTAGTCCATGTCAAGGACTACTAGGAATTAACAAATATGCAGGGATTACATTAATTTGAAAGGTATTAAATAAGTACCACTGCTGAAGCTCTGGCTCTTCAGTGTGTATATAACTTGTGTAGCTGACAAAGCACACAGCATCTACGTACTGGATACTTTTACAGCATATTGGTGCTCCACAAGGAGAGAGGGGAATTGAGCCAGGTTGTACATTATTTTATTGAGTGTGGAGCATGTTTACAGCCACCATTCTCCAGATATTGTAACTTTTGATTCTGCTTGATATAATTTATTGCAGTGCTTTAAGGACTTAAAAGCACTTGATTCTGTGTTATCAGTAGGCAGTTAGATTTGGGACTTAGTTTTCAAGAAAGCACACACTGCTGGATTGCTCTATATTTTTTATGAAACAGTAAATTTGGCAATTCTCCCTCTGCACAGAAAAACCACTTGCAAGGTTTTTGATTTTGTTTGCTGTGTGTTTTTTTTATGGTTTTAAGACTAATATGATCATTTCCTGTCCTCCACTAAAACAATACAGTTTCTTCTCAGTAGAAAGAGGAAAATATTGATCAGATATTAATTAAGACTATTTATATTTTTTCTTGAGATGCTGTAAAGCAGATTTTCACTACTTCCTATGATGTATCTTCCCTTATTTGTTTTGATTTTTTCAATGACCTCTTCATTGACCTCCAAAGGAAATCATACAGAAAATGAAATCTGGAGACAATGACTGTAGAAGCATAGCACATGATAGTACCAGGAAGACCAGGACACAGATTAAGATGCAACCACCAAGGGATAGATAGATAACATAAAATTACCCTCTAAGTGCATTAATAGCAAGAAGACAAAGGAAAATGTTTGTCATCTACACAGCATATCAGAGGTCAGCCTTCACTGAAAAGATCGTCTGCAAAAGATGGTTGTTGCAAGTAATACTATCAAAAAACAATAAAATCTCAGATTACAATACAAGGGGAAGTTTTGGTGGTATGTATGCTTTTAATGCCTGGTGATATTTGAAAAACTGGTCAAAGTAATCTCAGAGCTATTATCAAGATATTTCAGGGAATTTCTGTCTGCCAGGTGACACATCAAAAGATTAGGAAAGGGCAAACATCATGGCTGTTAATGGAAAAAGAAAGAGAAGTTGGAAATTAGAGACTAGTCGATTTAACTTCAATCTTCAGAAAGACATTTTAAATAAATAAACAAAATATTTGTATGCAGCTGCAAAATAGTAGATGAATGACTGCCCTGGAGGATTTGTCAAGAATAAATAGTGACAACCAATCTAATTTCCTCCTGTGATAGTATAACACATCTTGTGGGTGGGTGACAGGCGGTTGCTGCGACGTATCTTGATTCCAGTAAGGTTTATGACATTTCTTGACATTAGGGTATTTTAAACAAGTATTATACGGACTTGGTTGTACGGACTTTGTTGAATAATCCAATAATAGGTATGAATGGTTTGCTTTCAAAAGTGACATATTGACTAGAAGTCCTGAAAAGGTCTGTCCTGGATCCAATTCCCTTGAATACTTCCTTTATGGTGTGTTAGCAAAAGCAAGTTTACTAGTTCTGCAGACATGAAGCTTTAAAATGCAGTGTTAGACATAAGAATGATCTTGACATATTGAAGAATGAGTCTGAAAAACAGGGTGGAAGCCAATTAGGGTACAACACATAGGCAAGAATAATCAAGTATATGTGAGAGGCTGTGCGAAATAACTAGAGAAGTTGTGTTACTGGAAAATACTTGAAAAGTATCTAGGGATGTAAATTCTTTTAGGGAAATTTGTTCCATTGTCCATTGCTTTGCTAGCACTCAGGGAGGCCATCCCAGATGCCTCTGTCTGCAGAAGCCAGTCAGATAGAGATAGTAAGAAAAACAATAGGTTTATTGTTATGATTTATTATTATAGTTTATTATTACATCAGCCCGTAGTAGTCAGGTACAGGGCTGTTCAACAGAGACCCCCAAAAGCTCCATTCATATGCTTTACCTTATATTCCTTTTTTCCCCCGATTTTTGCCCCTCCCAAATAAGGAACCCACACACATTTTACTCCTTCTCCATTAGCCCTTATTTTTCTGATTTTTACATGCTTATTTGGTTATTTCAGCCTTAATCTACCACCACCACTGTCTGTAAATCAGCACCCCCATTTCATTATCTTTTGGCGTTCTTCTCTCATTCTTCACTTCCTTTTCATGTGTTTCACCTGCTAGTTTATCCCCTTATTGTTTTATTTGTAGCGCTGCAGGCTTGAGTTGGCCAGTCAGCTTCTCCCTTTGTACGCGTTGTACCCATTGTACGCAATGTCCAGCAGTTTCTCACACTGTTACTTTGTCAGTTTAACATCATGCTAGGGCTGGCCATTTACCAGCATGCCATAACAACCGTGTCCCCCATTGTGGCTTTTGAGAAAGAGTCAAGCATTGTGGGCTGTACCTAAGTGAGTAACTGCAAGAAACGCTAAGTGTTCCTTTTGCTGTAGGGCCTTGGCAGGAGTACTGCTTCTGATTTTGTGCACTATGTTTCCAAAACGATATTGACCAGAGGTTTTCCATGGTCTCTCTGGATAGGTTGAAAGAAAAACAGAAAGGGAGATATGAAATAAATATGAAAAGAACATGAAAAGAAACAAGGAAAGATGCCACACAACCTACATATTCTTGTTCATGGATTTTTGCTCCACATATGAACTGAATAAGTTTTGAATAAGACTCTTCCAGTCTACGGCCAAAATCATTTAAGACTGTAATGGATAGGGCAAAAAAAGTCTTAAATTGTGGTTACAGCAAAAGCAATTCATGTTTGACATGAGGAATAGACTTCCTCATCACTGGTAAATATAATAAAGTGCTAGAATAGATTCTTGAGAGAAATTGTGAAGTCTCCATTACTGGAGATTGTTAAGACATTAAGGAAGTATTTTTAGAAACAAAATAAGTATCACGGATACTGCATTTTGGAGAGGGTAATGTAGTAAATTTCTCAGAAGCCTCTTTTCCACTCCATTTTTTACAATTATATGATCCTAATTCTAAATAAGGAACTTTTCAAATATGGAGGCTTTTCCCATTGTTCCTCATGGCAGAACTGCTGCCCCAGGTATGCCATGAACATGTTTGCTTGGCTTCATCTTTCAGAATAAAAGAAACCCTACGTGTACTCTTGTAAGATCATTTTCTCTATTTTTTTTTTTCATTTTCTGAAAAACAAAGAAAAATGTTTTAAAAATGTATCATGTAGCAATAAAATTACTTCCTCCTAATTGTTAGTCTGGAAAAGTTAGATTCTTGCAGACAAATTACACCTGTAGAAAGAGAGCATGACTAAATTCCTTTCAGCATAAAAAGAGACCATGTAGAGATAGAATTGAGATCTTCATTGGAATTGTTTTAACTTTTTTGATATGGGAGGTCAATTATGCAATTCCTAATGAAATTCTCTTGGTGTGCTTTAGAGATTTTTTTCTGGGACCTCAGGTCTTCCACTGAAAAAACTTACTCTAATGGAAGAAGTACCACTTTAAAGCACTAAAACTTTTTAACCTCTAGCCAGTTAGCTAATATGTAGTGCCTCTGTGATGTAAATAACTGTTACTACTATGTTGATTTTAAAGACAAGCAAACTGGAAAAAAAAAAAATCAAGAGATTTGCCAAAACAAATCTAGACATAATAGAATTCTGAAAACTGTGGCTGCATTTCTGAACGCATTTCTCGAAATCTCACTATGCTTTATAAAACAAATACGTTCACAGTATGTTCATAGTATTCCTATGTCCCATTTTTTTGTGTTAATGAAATAGTTTATATTAGATTAGTCTTTGAAGTTGTAAGACCTCAAAACACTGGGTTCTAGAAACTCTATAGAACGCGTCAGACAAAGGAAACCTATTCCTATTTAAGGAAAAAATTACAAAAGAGTATATTTAAATAGTGTTTCTTACCCTAATATGTTGGCCTCATCTTCCAGCAGTCAGCTGGGTCTGTGGTGCCTCTGGCAGTGAATGGCACAAGGCAATTCTGTCTTTGGTGAAAAATCCTGGTCTCTGATTAAGCTGTCTTCCTAAGCTTCCTTTAGCTGTTAGAATATTTAAAAAAAAAAAATATTAACAACTCTTCTTTATTCTCCTTTTCTTTGCATATTTTTTTAGAGTATATAATTTTCTGCACAGGCATCTGCTCTTCACAGCTTTTAGAACCCATTGCTTTTCCATTTGATATTACAGAATTGTGATTTCACTGGATTACTACTATGAGATCAGTCCTTCTTTAGGATTATTCTCCAATTAAAATTATGTTAACACATTTTTAAGCAGAATTATCATTTAATTGATTCGGGCATAACATGTAGAAGGAAGCTGAAACTGAATTTTCAGATTGAGTTTTCTTCTTTGAGGACTCTTGTAACAGCTATAGCAAACAGCTATTGTTTGAAAGGTTTTCTTTTTTAATTTTCCCAAACTGCAGAAAAAAACGATTTGAGGCATTATTTGGTGAGGGGGGAAATAGCTTGTTAGGTGTATTTTGCTGCTGCTGTTTAAATATTGCAAAAAAATTAAGTAGACGTACAAGATAAAAAAATGGTGAAGGGCCTGAGTTTTCCAATTTTATTTAGTTTGTTTAGTTCCTGCTGCACAAATAATGATAATGATTTAGCATAATATAAGAATGTATAACCAGTAAGGCAACTTACTGGTACCTGTCTTCAAGAGTGAGTTTTGCGTTCTGGATGCTAACTTGAACAAGAAGGCCATTATAAGAAAAGGAGAGTGATATCAGCCCCAATTTTCACAGCCTCCTTGTTATAACAAGCAAAGAGGAGAAACAAGTATTGCTACCCAAAAGGACAAGTAATCTAAATTTTGCACAGGCAGACAATTCCTGGGAAGGTGCACGAATTCAGATACATACCTGTCTTCATAGTTAGTGCTAACTAACCCTTCGGGTTAGTACAGACATGTTGCTATTTGTGGCATTCAGACTGTGCCCAGCTTGGACTTAAAAACTTCATTCTTGAGCTGAAGCCCAGCTTGGATTTATAAATTTCATTCTTGAGCTGAAGCACTTAAAACATTTGAGTGTCATCATTTCTACGTTCCTCTGTAGTTTCATCTCTAAAACATTATGTTTTGAAGGGTAGCCATTTGGACACAAAGGAATGCAATTGATGTAATGCATCAAAACTTGTAGCATTCCAGTTTTTCAATTTGTTTTGTTTTGGTTTTTTTTAGTTAATTGTAATGTATGTGAAAAGACTGAGCTTTTTTCCCCCAAGATCTGTACTTTTCAAAACATGCAGTCTAGCACTTGCTTTAGAAAAGACAAAAAAAAGTACTTAAGCTACTTCAAGATGTACTTGTCTTTGCTTTCTTAATTTTCAATTGTTCCATTGTGCTTCATGGTACAACACTGGTTCTTAACTTGCAGGCTAAGGTGGTGTCTGTTGTAGATTCTTATCCCACTTTAATTACATAAGTGTACCCATCTCTTCTGACATTTCATACATCAGAGATCTACTTGATTTTCTTTCTTCATTTCCCTTTGGAGTGTTTTGCGTCATTTACTTTTCATAACTATTTAACTAAAAGTGCTATATACAAAATACACTGATTGCGTTATTAAATATAGCACATTAAGTTTCCAGTCATTGCAGCATCTAGATTGCTGTAGGAAAAGAATAAGTGCAAATAAGATCTTTCATTTATCTGCTATGATTGGATTACATATTGTTAGTGACTTGTTTTATCTCCTCATAATGAGTGCCATCCTACAGGAACTTTTGGAAACTGTATTAAACACGGTAGAAACTTAATAATACATTGATGATGTATGGGTAATTTTCCACGCAGTTTCAGATAGCAGTCTCAAACTGATTATGCAGTATGGGAATAAAGTGGTGAAAGCAATGCTAAGAATGGGGCAGTTTGTAGTGTAATGCATAATGAGCACTCCTTAAAATTTCAAATGGCAGGTTTCAATCCAAATAACAGAACAGTTTTTATCCCTGGAATAATATTTCCACACACATAATGACACCCAATTAAAATCTCAGTAGCCTACTTATGAACCACAATTGAGTACCAACACGTGGTTGCTTTTGTTTCATACAGGCTTTTGTTGAACTCGATAATTATTCTTTCTCCATTTCTATGGACTAAATGACCATTAAATAAACCAGTTTATAAGAAAGATGTGTGGAAAGAAAGTAAAAAATGTATTAGATTTTTTAATATCTCTATAAAAATATGCATAATTTTATTGTTTTTTCAATATATGCATAAGTTACTCAAACACTAATTCTGATAAAGGAAATTCTGCTATTTTCCTTCCTTACCTTTTTAAGGACTTCGTGTGTTTATGGTCAAGTAGACATTTGGAATCCTCTTTTCTTTACCTTTTTTCCTCACAAATATTTTTTCATTCAATTTCCCCTCTTTGTGTACTGGTATAGTGTCCTTCCTTTTGTTCTTTCCATTTTAATTTCATATTTTTCCTGTATTTTTGATCTTAGTAGATGGATTTCTTTCTCCTCCTAAATGTATTTTGCTTTGTCTTTTCTTCTTTCTCTCTCACAGTCATTAGTATTTACTTTTTAGCTTGCTGTCCTGTTCTCCCCAACCCATGCAAATGACAGTAGTGCAGCTCTGAGCCCACTGAGCTCACCTCTTCGCTTCCAATAGAAATCCTTCTTCAGCTACCTAGCGTGACTATTGCTTCTTCTCCAAGAAAGTATCTCATTCAGTCTTTCATATTTGGTGAAATCAACTCAACCCTTGCTTTTCTCCTAAATATACAAAAATTCTAAAACAAATGAACAAACATAAAGCTTGTGTGTCTTCTAGCTGTACTATATTTCTCTTCTTAAACGTATGTAAGTACTGAGACTTCAGTCTGTATTCTGCAGAGATACTTTTCTCCAAATTTTAAATTGATCTACAAATGTGCTACTTGTTGAATTTTTTCACATCTTCATTTAAAAAAAAAAAGGAACAAGTTGATGTAGGCACTCATTTTATAGGTGTCTTTTAGAAAGTTCAGGAAACACTGCAGCATTTTGTTTCCTAGCATCTTTAATAGTTAGGTAAGTGTTTCCTGGGGCTAATACACAGACCATATTCTTGGGATTTAAAAAACTTTTGGAAGGGTTTTTACTTGGTGGGGTTTTTTTAAATGGCATTGAAATATTATATACCAGCTAGTTTTTCCGGATAAGTTTTTATTTTCGTTAGTAAGATATAAATCAGCAGACCATTTTTTCTTATTTCTAATGTGAGGTATATAACTGTTTCCTTATTCCACAAATTATGTTGACAATGCAAAGCTAAGTAATGGTTTTAAAGAAAATGAAAACTGAAAAACTTTTGATGAGTTTCTGATATCTTTTGGGAATTATAGTCAAATTTAGAAACAAAAAGGGTCTTTTTATATTTTTTAATAGTTCTAAGACTTTCTCTTTGTTTTGATGATCTATTATTTGGGTTTTTTTTCTGATTGAAGTTCTTTTTTCCTGGAATTGGAGTTTTTGTTAGTCATTTAAATCACGCAGAGTTACAGTCAGTGCAATGTATTCAAAACGTAGCTGAAGTATTGCTCTTTGGTTTTGTGTAGACTTTGATGAAGTGGAATGAATAGGTGACCTTATCACAATCTGTATAGATCAAGAGTGATATTACAATGTTGTAATAATTCATTGAGTAGAAAGACCATTCCCCCAAAATGTAGTCCAGTTAATGTGATTTTGTATCATTCTTTTTTTTGTCCGAGGTTGAAAGAGATTACAGCATACAAACCAGCTTAACATTGAGTTTATAGCTGTTAATAACTGTAAAAATCTGTTTGCCGTGTGGAGACCAAATCTCTTGATTCTGATCTACCACAGGTAGACTGGTCACAGTATGGTGTGACTGCAATAAATAGTAGAGTTTCATTTCAGTAAAACACTTAGAACACATGCTGAAAAGATGTCTGCAGCTAAATAAAAAATGCAGTCTTCTGTTTGTAGCTAGATACATACTCAAGAGTATTATCCAAAAGATTAAGTGCTACATTAAATTGAGGCCATAATATTTGGAACTCCTATCATGTCTTGCAACCATAGTTAAGAATACAACAGTGATAGGGCCTTCACGTGAATTCCACAAAATAAGTAAAGGAAATTCTTCCCATTTCACAGATGGAAAACTTTGACATAAAGCACGTTTTCATTGAAAAAAAAAAATAACCTTTTTACTTCAGTGAGAGAAATTCAGCGCCCATTTTCTAAATTTAGATTTTTTATTCAAAGTACTTATTTATTCAAAGGCAGTAGCTTAAAGGAGAGAAGTGAATGGAGGCAAGTCTTACAGAGATGAGCCAGGGGCTCCTTAGGTAATAGGAGCCAAAAGGGATACACCAGTGACATACCTCAAAGGAATTAAGGGAGCTTCCTCTAAGAAGGTGACAAGGCTGACAGCCCAGCTGAAGTGCCTCTGTGCCAATGCACACAGCATGGGCAGCAAACAAGAGGAGTTGGAAGCCACCATGCTGCTACAACCTGGTTGCCATTACTGAAACTTGGTGGGACAAATCCCATGACTGGAGTGCAGTTATCAATAGCTACAGGCTGTTCAGAAGAGACAGGCGATGAAGGACGGGCAGAGCCTTTGCCCTCTACATCAAGAAATGGCTAGAGTGTGAAGAGTTGCCTCTGAAGAATAGCCACAAGCAGGTTGAAAGCCTATGGGTAAGAGACCGAGGCAACAAAGGGGACATTGTGGTTGGTGTGTACTACAGGCCACATGATCAGGGGGAGCCTGTTGATGAAGCCTTCTTCCTCCAGCTATAGGAGACATTGCTCTCGCAGGCTCTCATCCTGCTGGGGGACTTCAGCCACCTGAACATCTGCGGGAAAATAGCATGGTGAGCTGTAGGCAATCCAGGAGACTCCTGGGGTGCATCAAGGATAACTTCTTAAGTCAGGTAATAGACAGCCCTACCAGAGAAGATGCGATACTGGACATGATGGTCACCAACGCAAGCAAGCGTCAAGATTGGAGGACTTAGTTTTGCCATTTGACATTGTGGGTAATTCCAAAATTATTTGGCGGGTGCTGCTGTAAGAATAAATGGTGATGATGGTGATGAGAGAAGAACATAATAGACACTTATATCCTTTCCTTATCAATTTATTAATTTAATTTAATCAATTACTAAGAAGTAAACTACTTTTCATGTAAAGATTTTAATACTGTTACAGTTTAATAAATGGTGTCCATTTGCAAGTCAGCAAACATGACTTTATGAATGTAAAGGAGAATATTGTATTGTTTGTACCCTGTGATTTGGACAGCATTCTTTTTGTCTGTATTATTTGATATTATATTAACATGCTGAAAAACTCAATATATAGTATAGTTTGTAGTAGATTATCAACGTAACTGTAGTATATTTTGATAAAGTAATGAAGTGTTCGATCATCCTGTTTCTAAACCTTTGCCGACTACTATAGAAACAATGTTTTGGGGAGAGTTACTAAATTTACAGAATAGCAAATTGAGAACTGGAGGTGCTATTGTATTTATTGTGCTGTTTCTTAGATCTCCTTAAAATGTTAATGCTGGAGCTCGGTAGAAGAGTATACAGAAGGATTGTCTGGCTCAACATATTGATTTATTACTTATTTCTGAATAAACTGATTGGTAAGAGACATAATCGATACATCAAATAACAAAATTAGAAAACAACGTGTGAGATTTTCATGATATAAGAATATGAGCATGCATCTGTACTACCATTCTTTCCACCTTTCTGCTCTGTTGGTAATAATGACAGGTACACACACTGGGCTTTCAATAGAAGAGCATTCCTGAGATCATCACATTTTTTCCCAATTCTCTCTGTAGAACAAATGCTGAAGTTTTCATGCAGTTTAATGAATGCCTTCTTCAGGCTGTTTCCACTGACTTCCAGCAAAGCTGTGTGGGCTCAGTATATTCACAAGTGTTATGACATTTCTGTCCCTGTGTAACTCCTCAATATTTTCCTTAATTGAAAATGAACAAGCCTGTCAGCAATAGCTGTATATTCAGATTGGTAGATCACTCTAGATTTGAGTACCTGTTGCAAGGGCAGTATGTTCCTCTCAATGTATGTAAAATGAAGCCTAAAATGTTCTTGTTTGTTATTTTTGGTGGATAACTACAATCATGGTATTCCGCTACCACACTATGGGATTATTCCTTTATAAATTTGCGTTTATCTCAAAAAGGAAGCATGCAGTTTTACTTCTTAGTTTTATTTTTTCTTAAAATTATTTTATCTGAAACATAAAGGCACATACTGGTAGAGCAAACAACAACTGAATTTGACATCTAATTCTACGAGAACATAAATCATCGTGAGATAAAAGTGTATATAAAAAAGTATATAAACTCTGAAAGACAATCAGTGTGACAAAGACAGTTTGTTAACAGTAGCAAACATGACCATACAGAAAGCTGTTTGATTTCAGATAAATCTAGTGATTTTTTCAGGTGTATTTCTTTAGAGGTACATGCAGAAATGTCAGTATGTCCATGTTTTGACTGTGGTACAGAAAATGTAGGATCATGTTTTTTTTATGAACTGCTGGCTGAACTGTTTCAGTACATCTAGATTTTCTGCTGGCTCAAGTGACAGTCTGCTGAGACATATATAGGTGGCTCTTTAAATGGTGATTATTTCAGACAAGATTCAGACAACCTGTACCATAAGTTTTAAGTCTCTTCAAGGACTTCTGACACACTGGCATGATACCATATACTTCAAGAGCATGGGAGTGATGGCAAGGCACATGTGAAGAAGAGGATGATGCATCCTTTTCTAATATGACCACTCTTCCTTGTGGAAATACTTGACCTATTCAGATATGTCTTATGCTCCACTGAAAAACAGAACTTTAATTTTCAATTATTTTCTTTTACAGGTTATACATATGGGATGGGTAAATGAGAGACTTGAAGGAACTGATTCATCTCAGCTCTACAAATTCAAGTTTCTGGCACTGAAGGGTTCATCCTTCTACATTTTCAGCACTCCACCGGTAAAAAAATAATATTTTTGTGACAGTATCATTGTAAATGGAAACCTGTTTGTTATATCTGTGTTTGTTTTCCCTTACTAAGTGACATTGTCACCTGAGATTTCAAAAGAAGTTAAAGCCATACATGGCACGGAATTTCAATAAGTTTTAGATACTTAACCTCTTTCAAGGTCCCTTGAAAATCGCACCATACCTGGATAGTTCAAAGAATTCCAAATAGGCATTAGGATTTTACTTTTTAAAGTTGTCAAGTTCAAATTTTTCTCTGGTTGGTTAGGCCCAATATTTCTTACCTTGTTTATTCTAAGGTATTTCCCAGATGTAATGAGCTGGTAGTTACTCTGTTTTTTTAAAGACA
Source organism: Dromas ardeola (assembly GCA_013398915.1). Classification (NCBI taxonomy): domain Eukaryota; kingdom Metazoa; phylum Chordata; class Aves; order Charadriiformes; family Dromadidae; genus Dromas; species Dromas ardeola. The sequence continues at coordinate 40,931 of VYZM01007113.1, read as the reverse complement.
AGATACATCATGAAATACACTGTCCATAGTATTAGTAGATACTTGCGGATTTTGCACACAGGCAAGGGATTGAACTGTTACAGAGAATCCAATGCTAATACAGTTTGAACAAGTGATGTCATCTTGCTTTGATAATTTACATAGGTAGTAACAAGAATTCTGTTTTACAACAGATGACTTATCTAATACGTATCTACCCCTAATAAAAATTAATTTAAAAGAATGAAACAGAAATGAGCTGTAGATTTCTAAACTTTTTAAAAGTGACCCATATCACATGGTATTGTTTTATCCTTTCTTTGATTTTTTTCTCCAGAGAGCCTTTGCTTTAAACAAATCAAAAAGAATAAAATGCGGAATTAGAATGCAATTTCAATTCATTCAAAGCTTCCTTACGCTTTGGCTCAGAGGGTGGTCAGTCTCCCAATTTCTTCAGCTGATCCAAAGAAAATCTGATCCTTTACATGTCTGCCATCTGCAGTACCTTTGGGAAGTACATACTCTTCAAACCTTATTTATGAACCGCAGTGAGAAGCAATCAGTAACATTTTCTTTCTCTCTAGATTGAAATTCTAAATCCAATGATTCCTATTAACTGCAGGCACTTTTAAATGGCCAATAGTATTCTTTTTAAAATGAGACAACACATCTGTGAAAAGCTGGGTTATTTTCCCCCCTCTAAAAAATTATTTGTCTATATGTTAAGTCAAGGAACTAAAATTTGATTTAATTACTACAATCCAATTAAAATGCAAAAACAATACAAAAATATTAAACAAATAAATAACACACCACATGAATGCTTTTCCTTTATAAATTTTATTTATTGTTTTCAGACCTGTTTTTGAAGAAACTTTTTTGATATAATTAAAACTATCCATCTACTTGATACTAATTGGTGATAAACTACTTCATTTATCATGTTCAGCACTCTACTAAGAACAGACAAGTAAGGACGAATGTTTGGTAGTACTCGTACCATGTTACTCAGCAGTATCTACTATGCTCTATTGTGTTTCTGCACAATTTTTTTTGTAGAAACAGTGGCTTTTCAAAAAAATGAACAAAGGGGACCCCTTGGTCAGTATGCTATGTCATCCTGGTACTCACATACAGCAGTAAGTGGGACAGGGCCTATAAATCATAAAACATGTTGACCAGTTTTCTTGCTATTTAATCATTCCACAGATGTTTTCTGTCAGGGAAAAAAAAAAAAAAAAAACAGGAAATGGGCAGTTTCCAGCAACAACCCACCTGGACAATTCAAATGTGTATCCAAAGCCACACCTGGAAACTGATTATCAGTGTCCTGAGGGCACCTCAGTCCTGACTGTCCCTGTCCCCCTTCCCTGGAGCTCCCCCCACCCTTCCCACAACCCAGGACCCCATTGCAGCATCCCATGGCTGTCAGCCTCTGCCCCAGCAATGCAGCAGGACCAGTCTGTAGCTCGCCAGAGACCTGTCCTGGCCAGACATGGGCCCCAGCGAGCCAGGACCACCCACAGGCCCACCTTCAGACCCAGCCCCAGCCCGTCCCTGTCCCCAGGGAGGTGGCTGGTGCCCAGAGCTGGGGCTGCCCCCAGTCCCCATGGCTGCCTTGCTCCTAGCTGGGGCATGTACTGGGCCTGGCTGGGATGGAGGTAACTTTCTTATAGCAGCTCATATGGCAGTGGATTTCTTATTTGTGACTAAAACAGTGCTAACACACCAGTGTTTTGGGTAATGCTGAGCACTGCTTGCACAGCCTTTCTCTGTTTCTCACACATCTCACCCAGCAAGTAGGCTGAGGGTGGACAAGAGTCTGGGAGGGGACACGGCCAGGACGGCTGACCCAAACAGGCCAAAAGAGATATTATGTAACAAAGAACATCATGCTCAGCAGTAAAAACCAGGGGTTTGGTCCTCAAAAGTAGCCATTGCTTGGAGACCGGCTGCGCATCGGTCTGCTTGGGGCGTGCAGGGTGCGATCACCTTTGCATCTGTATTTTTTTTTCCTCTTCCCATCGCTTATTAAACTGTCTACCTTGACCACTGAGTTTTCTTGATTTTGCTTTTCCTGTTCTCTTCCCCCATCCCACTGTGGGGATACGGGGAGTTAACAAACGGCTGTGTCGTCCCTTAGCTGTTGAATGGGGTCAACCCACTACAGGGCGAGGGCGAGGACCCTGCCCTGCCAGACCCCAGGGGAGCTCCCATGGCACCCAGGGAGCCACCAATCCACACTGTGGCCTGGCACTGGTTCTGTGTCACATATCCGAGCTCTGTAGCTGGAAGCACAGGTCCCCACACAAACCTCTGCATACAGCTGTTTCACTGTTTTTAGAGATCTTTAATGGTACTGCTCTCACCATTACTCCTACTGACTTTTTACTAGGTTAAGTGAAGCATTAAAAAATCAATTGTTCTTTCACAAAAATGCAGATGTTTTAACTTGTTTGATCTTTAGAAGATAAGTTTAACGTGTTTTATTTCAGAGATGTTTCTATGATGTTATTGCCATTTGTATACAGAATCAATGTAGTGTGTCTATGTACAATGCAGCGTGCACAGAGTAGATGACCTACAAGTCATACAGTTTTCTTTAGTTGTAATGACCTTACCCATAACTTTAAAACTGCTTGTAAAAGGATCTGGTACAATTTCTACTCTTTTTCTATTTCATTGTGTGTAAAAGATGATATGAATGTAGATACAGCTGCTAAGTTTCGTAAGAATGGGAAACATAGTTACCCATGGGCAAAAATAAAGAAAATTGTGGAAAAAATGTGGATATTATAATATGAAAGAAATTACTATGGTAAGTAATGTTCTATTTATACTCCATTTCAACAATATCTCAGATGGTGTTTCCAAAAATGTAGAAGCTTCACCATAGAAGTAAACATCAAGAGCGGTGTGATTAACAGAGAATGGTCTTTCTGTATCCCTGGAGTAGCTTATCTGACTGTATTTAAGAAAGTTACCGAGTTTATTTACAGATTGATATATTAGAATTGTGACACATACGTGAAACACCATTGAACAAATAGAAATTATTCTTGTGTCACTGTTAATATACAAGCAGTATTTTATTACATTCTAAAAGCATCTAATAGACTTCTGTCAATTTTCAGATCTTTAAAAGAGTCTGAATTCATATCCTAGGAGAAACTGGGGAGACAGTATTCAAAATTGTCATTCAAAACTAAACTATTTTTTATGTCATTGAAAATTTCCAGAAAAATGAAATGTTTTATTTTTATGGAATATGGGCTATAGGTATGGGAGGATTGTACTGTTTGATTTTTTATGTGTTCCTCATAGTTCAATATGGTTCTTAGATTCAAGTCTTCAAGTAGCCATATCTTTGGAGCTGTTGTGTTACCCTTAATTACAAAACTGTCTTGTTCAACATGATTAAATAAGTAGCACTGAAGTGCTTTACATGAAGGCAGCTAGGCAATCACTGCATGTGCTCTTTATCGTTTTAAGAAAAGGAATAAATACAAGAATAATATGAAAGTCACAGAAATAGTTCCACCTTTGAAAAACCCTACAGAGATCAAAAGTTTGCGTAATGTAATTAGCACATGAGCAGGTGCTTTGAATGTTAGAGAATACTGCTAGGTAACTTTCAAATACTTGTATTTGTAATTTACATTATACATAATGTCAGTGTAGCATATTAGGAAAGAAGCGGCAATGAGTTGGAGGCCGCAGACTTGGCCACAAATGCTTTTGGTGAATTTTCTAATTCTACACACAAATCTTTATTTATTTTGTTCACATATTTGCTAGGATCTGACTGCTCTTTAGTGTGTGTTTTGTACCATCAAGTTTGAGCTGGTTTGGACATCTTTAGGCTTCTTATGCTGCTATATCTTAGTTCATCTCAATAACATTTCTTGATTTTTTCTTCCTTTTTAGTATCTTCTAATAATTTTTTTAAAAATTATACTTGGCTCAATTTTTCCAATGAAGAATGAAGAGACCAGCAAAATTAATTACTCTTGACCTAAAAGTATTATATCTTTTACCTAGAGCTTTTTAGTACTTCTAAGTAGGTTGGATACTTCTGTTTAATTGTCAGATAATGCAGCATTCTCTGTATTCCCTAAGTATTACAGCCACTCTGATCTTTTTTTTCCTTAAGTTTTACTCTTTAAATGTGTTCACATTTTTTTAATATTGTGGGCGGCACTGGACATTTCTAGAATCAGAATCAGTGTTCATAGAAAGTCAAACAGTATTTTATGTTCCCTTTTACGTCAGTGATACCCGAGGTATGACGGTAAAGTCATTATCCATTCGTATTTTATCGTATTATCGTATATTTATCGTATTATAGATATGCATCAAAAACCACAGCAGAATAGCATGTTTAAACCACCGCATGCAAACACAAAGAGCAAATAAATTATACAACACGTTCGGCCGGTTAAGCAGCATAGCACCAATTAACTTCAAACAAAGCCCTCTAAAGGCACAATATAACGTTTGACTCAAGAACAGCATGACATGAGCTGTCTGTTTTAATTTCCAACCCCTTAAGACTCTCGTAGGAAAAAATCCAATATTCTCTCAACTGATCAAGCTGGAGTTCAAACTATTCAGGCAAACTGTCAGAGCCCTGGTCCTGCCCCATGTTGCACACCAATAGATCTGTTGTGGTTTGGGCTGGGCTGGCCACTAAAACGAATGACAGATGCTCTCACCAACCTCTCCTTTCAGGGAGAGAAGGATGAGAGAGAGAGACTTATGAATGGAAAAGAAAGTAAACTAATGAAATATTATTAATAAAATAAAAAATAAAGATAATAATATTAACAAGAAAATAATGAAATATATACAATATATATATAAAACCGTATCAAGCTCCCAGGATGACGATCATATCACTGGGAAAGTCCCAGACTGGACTCAGTGAGAGGAGCTGAACGCAGGATCTGGATTCAGGAATGCACAGACCGGGATCAAAGGAAGAAGAACAGAGTCCTCCTTGGATGCCGGCCATTGAAGAAAGAGAGAGCTGACCCTTTGATCCCTCAGCTTTTATACTGAGCATGGGGCAGATGGGATGGAATACCCTGTTGGTCAGGGTTATCAGACGTTGGAACAGGCTGCCCAGGGAAACGGTGGAATCGCCATCCCTGGAGGTATTTAAAAGACAGGTAGATGTGGTGCTCAGGGACATGGTTTAGTGGTGGTTTTGTCAGTGTTAGGTTGATGGTTGGACTCAGTGATCTGAAAGGTCCTTTCCAACCTGGAAAATTCTATGATTCTATATATTAGACAAACAAGAATTAAAGTGTAAGTTCAGTGAATGCAAATTGGTACTTTCATGTATCTTGACGCTATTTTTGACACTGTCAGAACTGAATTCATATGAATGAAGGTATGTCTCATTAGGTGACCCATTCTGAATATACCTTTTTTGAAACATTTTGTCAACTGCTTTACTAAAAGATAATTATATTGTCATGCAAAAATAATCTCAACAAATTGCAATGCATAGAATACCTACAGGAACAATTCCAAGGGGGAATAATGAGAAAAACTTTTTTATTGCCTAAGGAGTATATTTCAGTATCTCATTTATCTTAGTTACCTATGATTAAATCATTGTATTAAATGTGCGATGATGGATAAGCCTGCCATAAACTGAAACATCCTTTAAAGCAAATGAAGGATATTGCACTTTTTGTGAACTTTTGTGATTCTTTCCAGTTTTTCTCTTGACCAGAAGTATATGATCATTTGTGACTCCTTTTTTTTTTAAAGCAATGCAGTCTATAACAGTAACATTTTAAACTTACACACACTGTGGTAGTTTTGAGAAAACTGTAAATAATGTCATCTGTCTGTTTGGTTACTAGTATCCCTTTGTAGTATGTTTGTTTCCCCTCCTTAAAATCCCTCTCAACATGTCATTCGTGTTCTCCTGATGACCTTGCACATATGGTATTCAGTCTGTTTCACTGTTGGCTTTATGGTAGCCTTTCCTTGACATACACAGTGAAAGAAAATCTTGGCTTATATAGGTGCCGACAGTTACCATCATCACTAGCTATCTCTGCTGAAAAACTCATAAGAGGTTACAGAGAGTCAAAGGATGAAAGAGATGCACAGGATAATGGGGAGAAGGCTGAAGTATTCAGCGTGAATTTAGTGGCACAGCAGTGTCACCATTGTCCATAGGAGCATCATTAATAGCAGCAAAGAACCCCAACAGTTTAAATTAATCTTCAGGAATCAAAACAAATGATAAGAGCAAAGGAAAGTTCAGTCATGTCTCAACGGTGATAGCCTGTGTCACTAAATTCAGTTTCATAAACAGCAGATGAAGTCAGTGCTTATGCTTTTATATCTTTTCTAGCCACTAATAGGAATGAAGAATTCTCCTGCTTTTAACTGAGATTGAAAGGAATCTTTCCCTTCGAGAAATTCAAGACCAAATAATGACCTAGCCACCATTCTAGGCTGTAAACCTACTTTGCAAGAAGCATGAAGATCACTTTTGAGGATCAACAGTAGTGGCCCAAAACCTGTATTATTTAATTATTTTCTTTTCAAAACAGACACCAAAAGTAAAAAATATTTCCCTGTAAATAAGATTAAGCAAAGACCTACTGTACTTGCTGTATGTGAGCATGTTTAAATGTGTAATATTGCTTTATGAATCAGCTTTATAATTCCTCACTTTCAGTTATTTCTAAACTTGTGTTATTGCTTGCTTGTCGCAATAATTACAAAGCAAAACTCAAATAAAATATTGGATGAACCTTACTAGAAGGAAAAGAGTAATAGAAATCTAAAAATTAGAAATGTATGACTAAAAATTGCAACATTTTATTAAGTGGTGGGAGGACAAGTATAATACCTAAAATTGCTTTAAATTAATTTTCTAAACTAGCTAATATTAGATTTAAATTTGACAATGTTCCTTTAAAGCAGTACCAAGTACTTTTAAAGTTAGCTATAAGCAATGCTTTGAGCTTTAATTTATGATGAGAAATCGCTCATAATAAAACAGAAGGAGAAAGTATATAACATGCTTTTACATATTCCACTGCATGCATTGTATTCAGGTGATGTTTCTTATTTGATTGTTAAAATATAAAACCTTTCAAATGGAGACCCCTAGAATATGAATCCCTTTATATCCTGAAAAGATGTGGTGATAGATCTTTCTCTTCTTCTGGTGTTCAGTCCCATTTGCAATAGGTGGTGCATCTCATCTAAATTTAGTCATCTTGAAGTTAAAGATCTAATCTGAAGTTAAAGATCTAATCTAAAGTTAAAGAAACTGAGAGAAAGCACTGCCTTTTTTCTTTTTTTTTTTCCTTCTTTCCCAATATGTTGAAATTAAGATTAGGTTATTAAGAATTAGATTAGGTTGTTAAGATTAGATACTTCTGATGTCTAAATGTAGGTGGGATGCTTTCCACATTAAGAAGAAAGAATTCAGGTGAATTCTGGAACACTGCTTTGAAACACATAGCTGTGAGGTCTACTCAATAATAATGTTCACTAGTTTCAATTGGAGTGGACATAAGAGCATATAAGATTAGAAAGAAGCTAACACCAAGTTCCCATTACTCCTCCAACAGCACTCTGAAATAACATTTAATAATAAGTAGAAGTCACATCAGCCTGCTACTAAGTGTTGTACTGGTTTGGATCTTCACCATTTAATTACCATTTTACCTAATGGTTTAGAATTTATGAAGACCTGGAAATTCAATTGAAAAATAAATTTTAAAAAAGTCATGTTGGTCTTCGTGCAAAACATCAGTAACAAGACTGATTATTAGAGGTGAACTGTGTGCTACTGTGAATACAGAAAAAAAGAATCTGTTATTGAATTTCATAGTTTTTTCCTAGTTAAGTTTCATCCACAGAAGCCAGATGTTTTACAGCCAAATTTTGCTTTACCTAAAGTATTTAATTTAATTTTTCTGCTTTCTTCCTTTTGGGAGGGAGGAAGGAACAGGACAAAGCTGCAATTTAAAGTATCCAAGTTGCTGTTAGAGTCACCAAAACACTTATTTCCATGTGCTAAAAGCCTCAGATTTACAATTTAGTCAAATTCTTCATGTATCTATGCAGCTATTCCTTTGCATTCACCAAGAGCTAGGATTTTTCTCTAAAATATGTAAGCAAAATAATGTGTATTCCCCTTGTATTTTTTCTATGTATAGGTTCTTTTTATTTTTTAACTACATAGGCTAGGTACTGTTTTTAAAAGAAAAGAGATTATCACATTATATCATCAACTAGAATTTAGGGAAGAACCTCAAATATCATTCTAACTGTCAAATTTTAACAGCTTGTCATGTCAACAAGATTAAGTAATGAAATCAAAAGAAAACAAAAAATATGTCTTTTCATATTCATTATTAAGCACATTCTTCTTAATTTCAAATATTGCAGTCACATAATCCTTTTCAGTTTTTAGTATAAATATTAAGATATTGGTACCCTAGTGTATGTAAACTCAAACCTGAATAAAAGAACAAATCTTCGTCTGTTGATTGTAAGATTTTTTTTAAATTGAGACATGAAGCTGAATGACTCTGGGTTTGAGATTCTGGGTTCCCTGTGTTAGCATATTGGAAAATAAATACGCTGATGTAAGTCACCACAGAGATTACAAAGAGGTTTCCATCATAGTGTAGTAATAATGGGGGGGAAAAATCAGTGAAATTATTTAATACCTTTTAATTATAGTAAAACTCCTGTAGATGCTGTTTCTGTAAGAACTGAATGCTGTTTGTCAGTCTTTTCTAAATGCTTCTAAACGCTGGATATTAAATGTAATAATGTGCCTTTATTCCAGTAGAATAATGATGGGTGAAATTTTAGTTTTTTTCATCTGTACATGATTTTAGAATAAATAATGTGTTGTTAATATTTTCTTCTGATGTTATAGGTAAGCACACTAGACTGGGTACGAGCTGAAAAAATCTATAACCTCTGTGAGGTTCTATTTAAAATTCACAAGGTAGGTTTCCTAATGATTACAATGATATTATGCAGTAAAGAAAGCTTGCTATTTCCTGTTAATGATAAGCTCAAATTAATCTTAACTAGGATTAGCTAACATTCAAATAGTTCATCTGTTGTTAAAAAAACTATTTGTAATTGCTAGTGTATTAGCTATGCAAGTCTGAGGGAATATGGCAAATGGATTAAGGTCCAAGTGAACAAGTTAGTAAAATGCTTCCATATTAAAGAAAATGTTCGATATTAGAGCTGGTTGTATGAAGTATGGGTGAGACGCAGCTAAGCATAATGAAGCTGAACATTGCTTTTTTCTTAGTGGTTCAGATTTTTAAGTGAATGGGATGAAGAATGCTTTTGCTGTAATTCCTGATCTATATAAAGATACTTTTATTTAATTTCAGTTACTAGAAGTATAAAATTATGTCCTTTTTAGATCATCTGAATTTGCAAATATTGTAGTAGGCATTTGCGTACCATAGAATTCTTCATTTTTTTCCACCACCTAGAGACAGTGTCATGTTTTCTGTTTAGCTTGTCCCAAGCAAGAATCTGGGGCAAAACCTTAGCAGACTGTTTAACTAATTGATTTACAGAAGACATTTTCTAATAAGTTTCATCAACTAGATTAATTTGGTTCTCTACCAGCTAATCAAAAACTGCTTTGCAGGTGAGGTAAGGCTAGATGAGAGCCTACTTGCCCAAGAGCGTAAAACCAAACATATTACCAAGAAAAAGCAAAACAAAACAAAAAGATGAGTCTTTTCAGATAAAATACTATTTCACTGAAAAAATTAAAAATCAGCTTTAGTTCTCCCCAGTTGCTGTCCTTCTCTCTGCTGTTCCTCCTTTGACCATGTACTAATGTTGTAGAGAAGGAAGGTTTTTTGGTCTGTTACCTGTACAGATCCTGATTTAACATTGCACCAAAGGAGAACTGCTTAAGTTTTTTGGGTTTGGCTTGGTTTGGGTTTGTTTTTTTTTTTCTGATGCAGTGCAGTTATTCAGGACAATTTACAGAAGGAAAAGTGAAAAAGAAAAAGAAAAAAATAATTATACACCTGACAATAACACTCCATTCTCCTTTACTGCCCTGTTTAGCATAGAGGAGATTTCTGCTTAGCGCTAAATGACCAAATTCTTCAAAGAATGGGGTGGCAGGGAGTTTCCATGTCCTGACTGCTCAAACTACTTGTCCAAAACTGACTTTCAACGGCATGTTTCCTACATGAATTTTGTTAACTGAGATTGTAAAAATAAATAAATAAATTGAAAATATGATGAAGTTACAACCAACAGAGGAAGGGGCACACGGAATTTGGTAGAAATCTGAAAAAATATCTCTCAAATATGAGCTGACATCTGCATTTTACAGAGGTGTCAGTCCCATTAACTGGCTTCTAAAAGAGTTTCTGCTGATGTCAGCTGCCAGTTTTGCAACCCATCACTGCTTTTTTTTTCTCTGTTTTAAGCCTGCTGTCACTGGGCAGGGGAGGAGGGTTCCCTTCTCTGGCAAAAGTGGGGAGAGAGAAGGGTCTTGGCTAGTGCCATGCCAGGGAAATAGCAATCCTGGAGTCTGGGACTTGAGCTCAGCCCCAGAGTGCAGGATGCAGGAGCACAGACATATTCTTGTCAGCATAGCATTATTTTAATGTGACTGTGTCTCCAGCGGGGTACACGTGGGCAACTTCAGGTTCTGCCCTTCATTGTGACAACAGCAAAGAGCTGTGATTCTCTTCCAGATTATTTATTCCATCTCCTTAATCTTTTTCAAAAGATACTTTTTCCTGATAAACAAGTCAGGCACCAATGAAGTATATACTCATTATACCTTTTGAAATGATTTTGCTGTGGTTTGGGTTTTGTTTTTGTTTTTTTTCTCCTTTAAATGTTCTACTGATTTGAAACTTGGTCCTTTCTTGAATATTCTGGTAATTTCGAAGGATAATCTGTCCTTAAAGCAAATTCTGTGATACTTTTTCATTAAGAAAAAAGAAGTGGGAAACCCAAGATTCAACTCTAATGTTCTTGACATTTTAATAAATGAATGTCTAATTGCTAGTCTTCATGAATATATTAGCTAAAGTGCAAAAGCTCAAATTCAACACTTTAACCTCTTTTCTGTTGATTCTTTGGTATAAATGACAATGAGGCAAACTGAGCAAATCCAAAAAAGATGGGAAAAAATCTTAAGAGATTATGGTTTCTACCTTGCGGACTGAAAGAGTTTATCTTGTAAAAACTGCCTTTTGAGGAGGACGTTCTTAAGGATTCTGACTAGTTAGAACTAGTGCAAAGCTGTGGTGGAGAGTGGAGTCTTCTCATGAAAGATGGATTTTAAGGCGAGGTGTGTTTGTTACCTAATTGCAAGCTTCTTATCTGTGTTTATTATGACACAAGTTAATCATGAAAAATAAGAATCCAATATAGAAATTAAACAAAATGTTTGCTATATTTTAGATCCGTGGTATGTATACATACATATAAATACACACTTGCATACACAAGCATGCATATGCAAATATATGAATTAAAATTCATATACATACCATGGACTTCCATATTCATGGACATTTAGTGCTAACAACCAGATGATTGAAAATGTGATCTCTTTTATCTAATGTGTTTCTTCCTATACCTTGCTGGATACTCCATATTTGCTGAAACTGTACTGAAAACTTGTATTTTTCATGGGCCAGAATATTAGATGCATTTTTAAAAGCCACCCATCTTAAAACCATTTTATTTTCTTTTATTGCCTGGTATTTTCACACATCGCATTTTCACATGCAAAATAAAAATTATTTATCTAGTAGTCTATGAGCCAGGTTGAGCGGCGCTGAGTCTTGAAGCAGATGTAGATGTAATGCCTGTCACTCCATAGTTGCTGAACAGCAGATGATAGGCAGGTATTTTGTTCGGCTTTCTTTTCACTAATCCAAAGGAGCATCGTAAAATAACTTTGAACTTACTCAAGACTGTTCTCTCCTTGGGTAGCTGCAGGGCCATTTTTGACAACAAAGTGCTGTGTACCCTGGTGGCATTATGTGCTGCTGCTGAGGTGCCCCACAAAACATCCGTAACTTAACAGACTAGACTTGGGTAAATTGCATAAGGTTAGATTTGCTAGCTTTGTGTTGTTCAGTAGTTCACCAGCACAAGCAAAATGTTCAGTTCCCATCTGAGTATTTTGATCCTGTTTGTGAGTAGGGGAGCAATACACAGAAGAGGGTGTGCTAGCAGAGCGTTTGTTTCCTCTGTTTTTCATTACTAAAAAGTGGATCTTCACTGCTGTCCTGCGAGGGCGGTTGTGTGTGCATGTAGAACAGGAGGGACGCAAGACCTTGAACATTTAAGCATTTATTTTACATGAACCAGAATATTTTACATTATGTTTGGATGCTCAAATTCCAGTTGTTTGTTTGTTTTCATGTGCATGGAGTTTCAACTATAGCTTCAATAGGCTATGATGGACTATTAGAGGTCCTGGAAAAATAAATTCTAAATCTTTATAAGGCTTATTCTGACTACGAGATTGTAGGACTTGGGTACCACTGCAAAGCTGCATTCTGATCTTTTCAAAGCCATCTAAATCCAGTCAAATATGACTGCTTTTACCTCATATGTGCTTGACTAGAGTCAAGTCTCCTAAACCTAACCTGGAGCGCTGAAGAAAGAAAATTCTATTTGCAGGTGACTTTAGAAAATAAGAAATAACATTCTATTTGCAAATTACTTTTTTTGTTCTTTCAATCTTTTCTGCCCCATGCCATCATAGAGAAATGGAGATAGGAAAGGATCCTATCTGATAAACAGAAGTTTTAAAAAATCTGTAATTTGGAAATTCAGTCAGTGAAATTACTTAGATATATAAGTGGTAGCTTTTTTATTTAGTTTTCTTTTTCTCTATGCTAATCAATGAAGTCTTGAAAGATTAGGGAAGTTTCTTGTAAGAATTTGTTCTCATTTTCAAAACGTTCTGTTACAGGGATATTTTTTATTATGAAAGACTAATGTGAAGTTTGTCTCCTTCATCTTGAAGGTGATGGCAGGATCTCACTTCACTCCCCTTGTAGTTGCAGAGCAGCATTGGCAACTATTAGGGGATATTTGAAAGCTCACATTATCATCTCCAGAATTAGCCCTTGGGTGCTTGATAAATTACTGCATTCCTTGATGTTTGGCATAATGGAACCCAATTAGAACTGAGTAGTTACATTCACCTGTAAAGCTAGTACACAGTTCTTGAATTGTGTTCAAACAATTTAGGGATTTCCTTCCTTTGCACTGTAAACAATATACTGCCACAGACACCTTTTAAATTATGTATATATTGCTTAGGCAATTTTGACAGTGTTTTAGAACTGCAGAAGTAGCTCAGACTACATGATACAGGGTAAAGTGAATAAGATGCAAAGAGGGAAGTTGTCTTTGAAATTATTACTTAATTCTCAGAACATTTCTTCAAGGTAATTATTAACATAATGACATAATGTGTCTAAGTACCCATCACTTACAGAAGACAATGTTGCTTTAACTGTTTGTTTTTGCTAGATGAAGAATCACATACTGAAACATGTCTTTCAGCTCTGGCTTGCTGATGATTGCTGGCTACAAGCAAACTTGTATTTAGGTATTCATCAGGACTTCGATCTTGAAGACCAGAGGCCATATTGTTTCAGTGTTATGGTTGGACATGGCAAGAGTCATTATTTCAATGTAGAGCTGGGCAGCGAGTTGGCAGTGTGGGAGAAATCGTTTCAAAGAGCGATTTTCTTGGAAGTTCAAAGAACAGGGGTAAGTAATTAATAATTTAAATCCTGGAGCTGATTCATCAGTAAAATAAGTATTATCAAGTCAATTATTTTCTCACCGCAGAGGATGCACTTCCCGTTAAGTGGTTTTAAATTTAAGATCAAGATTCCTGGTACAGTTGTCTAAATGTGGGTGTCTATTTGCATTGTGGTAACTAAGCTCCTATTAGAATCAGTGAGCGGAGTCCAAAGAATGATTGTGCTTGTCCTAAAGCAGATACTTTCTTCTAGAGGAGGTATTTTGTGGTATGAATACAGAGAAAATAAATCGATTTTGATTTAAGTTGCAACTTAAAGCACCTCTATACTGTTATATAAACAAGTTATTTGCTGAATATCTAGATCCATACTACTAAGTGAACTGTACCAATGGTATGGGAATGTATGGGTTAAAAGTATAGGCCTTCTCCAATTAAAAACATATTTACACAGTTTAGCACAAATGCAGGCTTGATCTGGTACGTTCAGGGTTGCAGGGATCTCCTAAAGATGTTTACAATAGTGAGAGCACTGGCTCACAGCATTGCATTAGCACAGCTTGCAAGAAGCAGGAGTCCTAGCACAGATGTTGAATCAGCTCTTCTAAATCTCCAAATCTCTGGGATTCTAATGAGGTTTGCAGGTGCTTGCTTAGAACTCTTCCGATTTTCTCTTCATGCTGATGAGGTAACAAAAAAGATTTTGTAATGGTGATGCTGTTGCTCCTGCACCTCTGAGAAGGAATGCAGTTCAAAAAAAAAAAAGTTGATTCTTCCTGAAAAATTGCTGGGCATCAGGGAGGGATTAATAATTCATAATGATTATGCATAAAGTGTTTTCTCACATGAAACCTTCAAGAACTTATGACATGACTTTTTGACCAACCGTGAAATGATCCTATTTATTATCTGCATAAAAAGCAGATAATATATAGTTTAAATTAAGTATAACAAGGATGGAGATTAGCTAGTTCTATAGCTGATTTGATTTCTGAAGTATTTATTGTTAAATCTCAAAACTTATTGTTCTTTTACAACCTAACAATCTTAAAATTAAGGGACAATTCTTTGCTTGGGCAATGATCTTTTGTCATTCGAATCCAGCAATCTTCTGTATCGTTATCACACAAAAGACATTAGTATTTCTTCCTGCTGTATTTTAACTTATCTGAAACCTCCAGGAGAGGCATTCAACTAAAATCCTGATTACAGTGCCTAAGTCTCCATATGTTGCATACATTCAGGTTTGTTATAAACCACTATGTCAGTAGGATGCAAAGTTCTGCGGTCACTCTCCAGCAGTGAAAAATCTTTTGGCTCCACTATTTTCTTTCCTCCTTCAAAACATAAGTGTTGCTTTGAACGTCCTCTTTTTCAGAAGGGTATCAAGAGCAGCATGAATGAGGTGCAACTTAACATTACATAGATTATTTCAAGCCATAGAAAAAGAACTGGCATTTCTGTATCCACAAAATTGAAGGTTGTCCATAAAAATTCTTCCTTTTGGAGGAGGACCATAATTGCAGGTGGAAATTCATTTTTAATCGTAAATGATTGGGCAGCATTCATGGCAGGTGTTGGATTGCACTGTCATTTCAGCCGTTCTCATTTAAATGCAGTTTGGTTCTGTTTATTGAGGGTCATTAGGATCTTGTCTTTGACAAAGTTGTTGTTAACCTTATCCTGTACACGTTCTTTATGTTTGATGTTTCTATAAGAATTGTATTTCTGAGAAGATTCTGTCCTTACACGGTTTATGAAAATAAATGTTAAGGCGCAATGGTATGTTCAAAGGTGCTTTTGAATTTTATACTGCCCATGTTGTGTGTGGGTTTTATACATTTCTTCTGAAAGTGGCAGCAGTGTTAAATGACAGAAAGAATGCAAGGAAGAATGCAGGAAAAAATACTCCTCTCAATATTGTTTCCCTTTCAGCTATCTTAAAGCCGTATTTCGATCTGCAAATGCTTACAAAAAGGAGTCGACTGAGAAACTGAAATTCAGTGATCCTGATATAATGAATCTATTTAAAAACAATTATAGCAAGCAAACTTATGTTAAATCCATGTGCTAGAAATATCTGTATTTTCTTTCTATTAAAAAGATAGGCAGTGAAGTCCTCTCAGTCATAACTAGAAATTGAATCATCTCCCACAAGTCTCAACAAGCCTCTCTGGCTCACCTGGAACATCCTAAACAGTGCAAAACCAATTAGTGATGCTCAGATGAAGTAATTTTCTTTTTTTGTTCTTTTTTTTCTTTTTTTAGTTTTTTACAGTTTAGACAATCTTCAAAAGAAAAGGCTAGAACTTTTTTTCAGATCTCTTACTAATTCTTTGACCCTCCAGGGTAGTCTTGTCAGTACTATGGGATTTTATTCCATGTTTTTTCAGTGTTGTCTTTATGTTACTTCCTGAGTACTCTTCCCTCTCCTCAAAAAGTTCTTTCCAAAGGAAATTATCTTGTCTCATCTGAGTCTTGGATATGATTGTTAAATTAATGCAGAAACATCTTGATAGGATGATTTGGATCTTTGGGTTCTTCAGTCTTCTTCCACAGAAGGACAGAGAAGGATATTGCAATAGTATTTGGTAGAGGACAGAGGAAAGAGTGACAGTAATACATTTTACTGTCAGCTGTAGAAAAGCTGGCCTAACTGCTTGGGCATCTTAAAACTTTGTACTTGTTACATGGATGGCAGAAGACGATTCCAAAAGCGGAATCTGCTTCACAAAATGTAAGAGCTCTCAGCAGACTAAAAAAAAACATGCAGGGGAAAATCATCTGCTGCAGTGTCACTGAAATACCTGCAGTTGGTGTATAGTGAGGATTCATGGTTACATACTCTCCTCATTTATCTAGCAACTTTCAAACATGAAAGAAGGTTTTCCCTTCATGCGTCCAGCTGTGATGCAGATGCTGCAAGCTCTTTCGAATCCTCATACAGCTGAATAACCTAGTTTCATGAAAACATTTACTTTGCTTAGACAGAAAAAAGTTGTTTAATAGGAGTTACTGCAAGAATTAAAATAGTTCAGAAGTTGGACTCCGCTCAATCATGACAGAATAATCGAGAAGTTTTACTGCATGGTTGTTTTCTGGGCTTAAAAGTAAGTACTGCTAGTGAACTTTCCACTTTGTTCTGTAACTCAATGACTGATCTTGACAGACAAATAAACCCTGGAAATATAATATATAGTTGTTGAGGACAGGGATGCGAATGTATTGTGCTAAGAGAAATGTCAGCAGTAAAATTCATGTTCCTGGAAGTATACAAATTCCTCCTGTGAGGAATATACATTAAAAATAACAAAAAAAAGATATTCAGAAATGTAATAATATTTCACTTAAATCCATGTCATGTGAACATTATTGGAAATCCCAAACCAGTTTATAATGAATATAAATGTATGATGCAATTATCCCATGTTTTCCTTCTTTACATTTCAGTTAACATGTGTCTGCTTCCGTGGACATTTTATCTTTCTGTATGCAGTTTTAACTTTTCTTTCCACAAATATTTGCTACTAAACCACCATGATTAAAATTCCTTGAAAAAGAAACAGTAGTTAAAACAAATGCAATTAATAATTTTCTGTTTTGTAAGGAACAAAAATTCCTTTTCAATATTGTTTGATCCATCCAATCTCTGTTTTCATCTGTGAGCATGAGCAGCATTCCACACTTATGAAAGATATCAGACATAAGAGTAACATATCTTATAGTATCCTTAGTTCACCGTCTTCCTGTTGCAGATTGTAATATTTCCCTCTATACACTGTATGCTCTTCGGGATGATCTATATGCAGTGCCTGAGGAGTTTACAACCATGTTGTTGATAATTAAAACAAAACAAAGCAAAACAATCACATAATTACTTTGAAGAAGTGGTTTACATAATATCCTTTCCTCAGCTTTGTATTTTTTTCCCTTTTTCCTTGATAGACTATCTCTGATTAAGTGTCTAGTCCTGGTTATTTTTTGATATCCTCTCTCCTATTCATCTTTTTTAATTTCCTTGTTATACCGCGTCATAGATTTTACTAGTTCATCAGTTTTAATTAATTTCTAACCCATTCATAATATTCTCATCTGAGAAAGATGAAGTTCCTTTCCATGAAACATATATTGTTTATTGTACAAATCCTTTCAGAATCCATACTGTTGACAGGTTTTGTTTTTCACCTCATTTTTCTAGTAAAGATTTATGGTTTTAAAGTTTTCTTTAGAAAACTTACTCATGTAAGTACTCATGGCCCTGAGTACCATGTACTCAGGGTCATGAAGATGATGAGAGGGCTGGAGCACCTCTGCTATGAGGACAGGCTGAGAGAGTTGGGGTTGTTCAGCCTGGAGAAGAGAAGGCTCCGGGGAGACCTTATAGCAGCCTTCCAGTACCTAAAGGGGGCCCACAGGAAAGATNTGAAAGAGGGTAGATTTAGATTGGATATCAGGAAGAAATTCTTTACTGTGAGGGTGGTGAGGCACTGGAACAGGTTGCCCAGAGAAGCTGTGGCTGCCCCCTCCCTGGAAGTGTTCAAGACCAGGCTGGATGAGGCTTTGAGCAGCCTGGTCTAGCGGGAGGTGTCCCTGCCCAGGGCAGTGGGGTGGGAACTAGATGATCTTTAAGGTCCCTTCCAACCCAAACCATCCTGTGATTCTGTGTAATGCTTCCCTCTCATCCCTCCTTTGCAGCTCAGATCTATGCAATCTCCTCATTCCTACAACCGCTTGCTGTCTGTTGCTGTATGCATATGTACTACTTCCTAACCTGTCATAAGCAATAATTGGTTTGTAACATGAAACGTAATGCTTATGTTTCAAATCACCTACTTGCTTCTATGATGTGTAAAATCGCTTATAATGATGAGAGATTGAAAAGAAAGAACTGTGCAAAACTGCACTGACATTTTAAAAAGCTACATTTTCACCAAAGTAAATGGATAAATAACTCACATATTTTGAGCAGCTCCAGAAAGAGCCAAAATTAATTTATATATTTGGGCTTTTATTCTGAGTCCACTGGACATAACAATAAACTCCTCAGGATTTCAAAATTAGGAGCCAGCTGGAGAAATTCCTTTACATGAAAGTTTAAATAGCTTCTAAACAATTTTTTGCCACTGAACATCAATGCATATTTTAGCAACATTTCTTTATATATGCTTAAAGTTGAGTGTTCAACAAGCCACTGAGAATGTGAACAGTGGTGTGTGCTGGTCAGTGATGTGTATTCCTTGCATTCCCACTGTATGGTGGCCAAGCTGCAAGAAATTGTGAAATTAGCCCCATTTGTAACTCCTTTTTAGTGTGAAAGGTACAAGTCCAATTGAGGATTTTGGATTTAGAGAAAACTGAAGAAATGGGTTTGTGATGTTTAGATTCAGGCAGCCGAAAAGAAGTTTAGTTCTTGTGTCTTCTTCCTGGAATGTAACGCAAAGGTGATTTCTAGTCATTTTCCAGTGGCATTTTGAATTGATCCTATTACAACTCAAGTTAGATGTAATCAGAATAGATCTTAGAGGCTGTTTCCCCCGTGAGACTTGGGCAAGATTAGGTATCTTTCCACTCATCTTTCTATCACAGCTAACCTAACTCTTCCAACTACATGATTTCTGAGATGCTCAGAAGACTTTGGGTGTCTCAGTAATTCTCTGGTCGAAACAAACACACTCATTGTTTCTAGGCCTCTTTGGGAATGAAGTGGTGCTTGAGAAATGGTAGTCTAAATCACCCTCTGAGAGCGAACAAAAGAATTCTGCATAAATAAACAAAATCTAGCAGAAATTAGGCAGTCTGAATAAGAAGTAATTGTCATTTCTAGCTTATGAATCTATTAGTTCTTCATGGTAAACTGAGAGGATGAGTAAAACAGGATTGGTTGATCATAGTGTAATCCTTGTGAGTTGCAAATAATGTATTTAAAATGCAAAAATGTTAAATACACTTGGCAATGCTATCTTAATTTCATATTCTGTGATGATGACAAAGCATATATGAAACAGGATTATAGAGAGGAATCCCTTTAAGAATGGAAACACCACCATATGCTGATTTCAGAACTGATTTCTGAAGCAAACAAATAAGCAAAGTGAATATCCTCCTTAAATTCAGGTGAAATATTAAATGGCAGTTAGATTAGGTTAGATTTACAGGGTCATTAAAGATACTTATCAGTTTGTTCCCAGGAGCACTCAGTTTAATTACACAATTAAGTTTTAGATTGTTTTCATTATGTACAGAAAGCTTATTACAATTCCAATTTAACCGGTCATCTTTAGAAATACTATTAGATTCTAATTCATTTTCACACTGATGCAAAACCCCCACCATTCTCCAACACAAAGAAAGATGCTGAGAACCATGCGGATTAATTGTAAATACATTTGTAAAAATGATTAATAACGCAGCAATTCAGATACCAGATGAGAATCAAGGAATGCACCTATATACTTTTTTAAAAAAGCAAGAGAATGTACCAATTTACAAGGCTATTGAACAGCATCTTGTTTACATATTCTGTATTTTAAACATGACTAATATAAAATACTGATTTTCACAAAGCTACACCAATATTTCTAAAAATAGTACTATATTCTTAATATAAATTATTCATCTTGAAAGGGTAAAATCTCTTAATACATTTATATTTATTTATAAATCCAAAGATTGAGATAGCAACTATGTGGTGTGAGNATCTTTAAGGTCCCTTCCAACCCAAACCATCCTGTGATTCTGTGTAATGCTTCCCTCTCATCCCTCCTTTGCAGCTCAGATCTATGCAATCTCCTCATTCCTACAACCGCTTGCTGTCTGTTGCTGTATGCATATGTACTACTTCCTAACCTGTCATAAGCAATAATTGGTTTGTAACATGAAACGTAATGCTTATGTTTCAAATCACCTACTTGCTTCTATGATGTGTAAAATCGCTTATAATGATGAGAGATTGAAAAGAAAGAACTGTGCAAAACTGCACTGACATTTTAAAAAGCTACATTTTCACCAAAGTAAATGGATAAATAACTCACATATTTTGAGCAGCTCCAGAAAGAGCCAAAATTAATTTATATATTTGGGCTTTTATTCTGAGTCCACTGGACATAACAATAAACTCCTCAGGATTTCAAAATTAGGAGCCAGCTGGAGAAATTCCTTTACATGAAAGTTTAAATAGCTTCTAAACAATTTTTTGCCACTGAACATCAATGCATATTTTAGCAACATTTCTTTATATATGCTTAAAGTTGAGTGTTCAACAAGCCACTGAGAATGTGAACAGTGGTGTGTGCTGGTCAGTGATGTGTATTCCTTGCATTCCCACTGTATGGTGGCCAAGCTGCAAGAAATTGTGAAATTAGCCCCATTTGTAACTCCTTTTTAGTGTGAAAGGTACAAGTCCAATTGAGGATTTTGGATTTAGAGAAAACTGAAGAAATGGGTTTGTGATGTTTAGATTCAGGCAGCCGAAAAGAAGTTTAGTTCTTGTGTCTTCTTCCTGGAATGTAACGCAAAGGTGATTTCTAGTCATTTTCCAGTGGCATTTTGAATTGATCCTATTACAACTCAAGTTAGATGTAATCAGAATAGATCTTAGAGGCTGTTTCCCCCGTGAGACTTGGGCAAGATTAGGTATCTTTCCACTCATCTTTCTATCACAGCTAACCTAACTCTTCCAACTACATGATTTCTGAGATGCTCAGAAGACTTTGGGTGTCTCAGTAATTCTCTGGTCGAAACAAACACACTCATTGTTTCTAGGCCTCTTTGGGAATGAAGTGGTGCTTGAGAAATGGTAGTCTAAATCACCCTCTGAGAGCGAACAAAAGAATTCTGCATAAATAAACAAAATCTAGCAGAAATTAGGCAGTCTGAATAAGAAGTAATTGTCATTTCTAGCTTATGAATCTATTAGTTCTTCATGGTAAACTGAGAGGATGAGTAAAACAGGATTGGTTGATCATAGTGTAATCCTTGTGAGTTGCAAATAATGTATTTAAAATGCAAAAATGTTAAATACACTTGGCAATGCTATCTTAATTTCATATTCTGTGATGATGACAAAGCATATATGAAACAGGATTATAGAGAGGAATCCCTTTAAGAATGGAAACACCACCATATGCTGATTTCAGAACTGATTTCTGAAGCAAACAAATAAGCAAAGTGAATATCCTCCTTAAATTCAGGTGAAATATTAAATGGCAGTTAGATTAGGTTAGATTTACAGGGTCATTAAAGATACTTATCAGTTTGTTCCCAGGAGCACTCAGTTTAATTACACAATTAAGTTTTAGATTGTTTTCATAATGTACAGAAAGCTTATTACAATTCCAATTTAACCGGTCATCTTTAGAAATACTATTAGATTCTAATTCATTTTCACACTGATGCAAAACCCCCACCATTCTCCAACACAAAGAAAGATGCTGAGAACCATGCGGATTAATTGTAAATACATTTGTAAAAATGATTAATAACGCAGCAATTCAGATACCAGATGAGAATCAAGGAATGCACCTATATACTTTTTTAAAAAAGCAAGAGAATGTACCAATTTACAAGGCTATTGAACAGCATCTTGTTTACATNAGTTGAAAAAGGATTTTAAACATGACTAATATAAAATACTGATTTTCACAAAGCTACACCAATATTTCTAAAAATAGTACTATATTCTTAATATAAATTATTCATCTTGAAAGGGTAAAATCTCTTAATACATTTATATTTATTTATAAATCCAAAGATTGAGATAGCAACTATGTGGTGTGAGTCTGGTTTTGTTATTATCTTCCAGAGGATCTCATACACTTGAATAAGGATGAAACTATAAAAGCTGTCAAGAAGTTACGCTCATGAAACTTCAAATTTATGGAATGATGTTACCTTAGAATTTTGATATTTTCTTTTGTATTTTCAAAAGTTGGTGTTCCCTATTATTCTCCACTTGTGATTCCTTTCTAAGAGTCCGGCAGAAAAAAAAAAATCACAGTCCAAGAATAATTGATTCAGAACTGAATTTTGTAGTCAGGAATGTCTCTTGTTGATATTTCTATTTAAAATCCTTTTTCAACTGCAAAATTCCAGAAGGTATAGATCACCAGAAAAGAAAAATCCCTTATTATATAATAACAAACTATATTAAAAGCAACTCAGTGCCTTTGCTGAAGTAAACCAGTAGAGTTCCACTAAGATGAATGGTGCCAGCCTGATTACTACGATTGCTACTGAGAATCTGTCTCAGGTATGTGAAAATATGCTTGGGACAATCTACAGGTAGGAAACTGTTAAACATTTAAGTCACTGTTATATCTTGCTTTTCTTTATGGAAAAATTAGTTGCTACAAAGCCACGAAGCTGCTGCTCAGGCACACAGATGAGGAAGCACAATCTGTTCCTGACATAAGTCAAGGCTAAAAAATGCACTTTGAAATTTCACTACTAGAGAATGACCACTGCTAAGCTGATGGACTTTGATTTTGTCCTTCTACCTCCATTTGTCTCACTACTTTTTCCTACAACCAATTTAAGCCATAGCCTGCCTGGTCAGCAGAGGAGGTAGCAAGTCTTCCTTCTGTCAATTTACATTAGTAATGGGTTCATGTTACAGAGAGAATGCTGTGGCCGTGAGTAGGCATCCATAACTGCATTATCAGCTCATCTTGCAAGTAATTGCTGAACCTACAGTGCTTTAGGAGAAATTAGTTGACCTACCAGTCTTCCTATAGGAACACAATTCCCTGCAGAGGAAGGTTTGCTTCAGGCCACGTGCGCGTGTAGCCCCTCTTTCTGGGACAGTGGTTTAACTTAATCCCAGTTATGCTGAAGTTTTCTGAAAAGGCAGTCTGTCCAATGAGAGCTCTATTAAGAAAACCATTTTTGCAGTTAGCTGCTGTAGTGTCACAAGCATTACAAATTACAAATAGATTAGATCAGATATTTATTTCAGCCAGAACAGCTGTTGTGTGACAGGAATTTTACTTATAAATGTGGCTCAGATTGTAATAGATGACTGAAAGGCAAAAGTTTCAAGCATGGCAGTATCCTGAGAAAGCCAGCATTAAAAACATGAACATATTAAGCATAGGTGTTATTTTCTAAAGCACTAAGCACTGAACTGGCACCACTTCTGCTGAAATCAATAAAAGCTTCCTTTGAAGTTCAGTGAAAGTATAATGAGCCATTATTTGAGTCCTTTGAAAAATCTTACTTTTAGTGCCAGTGACTCTCTTGCATACATATATACTGAACCACAGGTGTGTTTAAAAAACCCAGCTATAACATCTTCTAGAAATCATCAGATTACAGCACCATCTCTTAGAAAAGAATGTACTTTTTATACTAACACCCAGTCAAGTATGTAAAAAAGAGTCATTTTAGGGCACCAGATGCAATTCCTTTGATTGCAGCAACTGCAGATCTTGAAGGAATGTACAAGATTTTTAGTCAGATCTGTTTTGTTTCAATAACATGGTTTTAATTGTATCTATCCATAATTATCACAGTTCTGTTTTGTTTCAATAACATGGTTTTAATTGTATCTATCCATAACTATCACAGTTCTGTAACCTTTTAATTGTGACGTGATGAATTCCTTAAAGGTATGGCCAAATGAGTGGATCTGCCACATTTTTTAAGTGCAGATGGTATTCATTCGTTCACTCTCACAGAAATTATCTCACTGATCCTTTTGTGCAGTTTTCTGGAACAGGAATACACCTGAGCTTTGGAAATTTATGGATGAAATTTCTGAAAACTCATGCTTTTGATGAGTATCAGATTTCATTGTCATTTCATTTTCTCTTACGTAATGTGGATTCAGAGTGAGAATGCTTTCAATATACTTTATAAATGTCATCTTAATGTTTTGGTTTTTTTAAAAATAATGCTATATAATATAAAATATTTTATCCTAAAATAACAATCAGAAATTTTAAATATAGGAAAGCCAAAGTATGTGCATTTTTGATTCAGCTATTTTGGAATTTCAGAGAGTTTAAAAAGCACTTCGGTTTAGCACAAGTAATTCTATGTGGAAAAACTGTTGAAGAAGATTTTGCAGGCTGTCTTCAGAATTAAGGGGTTTAATTTTGTATGCCTCCTAGTACACTCTCTGTATGTGGGCTGAGATATATTTCTCAGTACAACCATAACAACTCTGGTTGCTCTTATCATCGTCTCCACATCCTACTTGGAGTTTTTTTATGCTAAAAGTGGAATTTTCAAAAAAGCTTATTCTTGACCTAACTGGTCCCATATTAAGGCTTTTACCAAACTCCATGTTTTGGTAACTACATTGGATGCATTACGAAACCTTACTCCTGTCACTCATGTATGATTTAACAGCTTGTAAAAAGCTGCTGTATAAAATGAAAGAATCTGTGTTCCAAACTGTCTGTTGTTGATATAATTTTTTTCCTTACCCTCACTGTATTGTAAATGCTCTTGTACATTATTTTATTTTTAATGCATAATAAAAGAGCAGATCATTTAGGTCCATCTGTTTCAGGCATTTAAGTTCTTTTGACAAGTCCTACAAACTTCGTCCCATTTTTTAGAGATGCCCAGACTGACAGAAAGACTAAAAAATATTAAATGTAATATGAGGTGGGTTTTGGTCTCAGAAATAAGAAGTAGTAAGTATCAATGACAGTTGGATGATATTAAAACATTATCAGTTCAAATTGGGAACCCTGGAGTCTTCTGTTAATGTTGTTGAAATATGGGCCAGTAATTGATTTCTAGGGAAAACTCTTACAATTAAATTCAATTATTATGTTAATCTGCAGTTTAATGCAGATTAATGACAAACAAATCATTTCATATACATTTAGCTCATTAGAATTCCATTCCCCTCCTGTATGTAATTCACTTTTTTAAGTCTTTATGAGATCATGGGCATTGTTGAGAAGTCAACTCCTTTAATAGGGAAAAGTGCTTAGTTTGGGGTGTTTCTAGTTGTTCAGTTTGAGACTTTTAGTCACTTAATTTTGATCTGCATATGGCTAAGCTTTTATTTTATTTTTTTTTACATTAAATAACAACAGACAAATCTTGAATAGCTCAAAAGCGCTTTGCTGTTAACTTTAATAGATTTTTTGGGGTTATCACTAAATTAAACATGCTAAATGCATGCACTGTTGTTATTGGCGTGTACCTGTATTCATTGGTAGTTAACTATAAAAAAGGAAAAAGACCAGAACCTGATGATGATGTCTGTTTTACAATATATGAAGTAGATTCTGTTTTTACTGAACAAATAAAACTTTGTTCTCATCATGTTATTTTACATGTAAAACAGATGACTTGTCTCTGGAAAACAATATTCCAAAAATATATTCATTAGATTAATAAAATAATGCTAATTTAATTTCAATGAAAATACTCCCTTGTTCTAAGCAAAGTCAAAGTTTTATTAAGATTTTTAGCATTTAGTATATTGATGGCATATTATTTCCACACAGAGGCATTGCACATATTTTAACTCAAAGCGAATAGGTGAATAATATGAATACAGTGTGCAATATGTATACTCTCTACATATGGATATGGATGTGGTTCTTGCCCAAAGGCTTTGCTGTCTGGTTATTTTTATCATTCATTTTTAGAAAGTATGTGTTGAATTCTGTATCATGAGTATAGTGAGAAATAGTGTCTTTGTTCCCACTTACATGGAATAAACCTTTACAGCCCATCTTAGAGCAATCGTATGTATACATCTATAAAGTAGTTGACAGAGTAGCAGGGAAAATGTGTAGTTTAAGCAGTAAAGTGTAATACTATTGTCTACTTGCCAGTTGCTTTTTGGAAAATAAACAAGCAAAATCAGGTATGTGCCAAATTTGTATTCATTTAGAATAGAATAGAATAGATATTTATTTCTGTATTTTGGCTAATCGAAAACACTAGAATTCCTGCTCAACAGTATATAGCTGAGTCCAGAAGGAATGAATATATTGCATATAAATGCTGTAGTTAAGGAAAAAGTGAGGTTTTTCTTCATGCAAGACAATAATTAACCACAACGTAGCCAGGAATTAGCTGAATTTTTGAAACTGTAAGCTTGATGAGGCATTAGGAACAACAGCACTAGAGTTGTAAAAGTAAACTCCATTAAAAGGAGTATACACTGTGTTGTCTTTCTGTGTTGCCCTTACATGAGCAACATCACTGAATCTCATTTGTTCCTTAGAAACTTTATTTGCTAAGGAAATAAAGGAAATCTTAGGAAAAGGAATACTAATTGAAAAGGTTGGTAACTGACCACCCTGGTTCTTTAAAAATTATATAATATAGTATTTGTTTACTATGAATCATTGTTGATCTCAGAATGTAACATCTCAACTACAGTCATTATTGGTAATCATGATTTTAAAGAATTTTATTGAAGAACGTAACAAGTGGAACCCTTATTTCTTAGACAATACCGCATCCCACATCAGAGTAACATTAAAAGATTGTATGCCTTGAAAAAAAATCCATAGGCACTACATTGGACAGCTGTGACAGAACTTTGGCAAATTTAGCCTCCCAGCTAAAGCATTTCAATAAGGACAAGAGGCCTCAAGTTGCACCAGGGGAGGTTTAGACTGGATACTAGGAAAAAATTTTACACTGAAAGGGTTATTAAGCATTGGAACATGCTGCCCAGGGTAGTGGTTGAGCCACCATCCCTGGAGGTATTTAAAAGATGGGTAGACATAGTGCTTAGAGATACAGTTTAGTGATGTGTTTTGTCAGAGTTAGGTTGATGGTTGGAATGGTTGGACTAGATGATCTGAAAGGTCCCTTCCAACCTAGGCAATTCTATGATTATATGATAGTCCAGTAACCACAAAAATCTATTGCATGTCCAGATTTATTTAGAAGCATTTGGACTGCATAATCCCTGGAGCAACCAAACTTCCTTATGGCTTCAGCCTGCCTGGGAGACCCACAAGTCTGTGCCAAAATCAGAAGGCCTCTGATCTGGTGGGCATGCTTGCTTCCTTCTGGCTTCATACTATGGCTCTGTGTGGCCAAGGACCCCTACACATAGAAGGCAACTCAAGAGTAGAAGTCATCTTTTTCTTCCGTGCAACTCCTTCCCGAGCAGCCAGTGTCTGGGCTGCAATGATTCCTATTACCCACCAAGTCTTTGTGCTTCCAACCATGTCATAGGCCAGTGACTACACATGAAATGGTCACCCTTACTGTTTGTTGCCCAGGCTCTGTCTCTCACTGTATAGATATTTGAGGTGTATTTATGCCCTCCTCTCTGAGTGGAAATAAGAAAGTCCCTCTTGTAGTCCTTTTCCCCATGCATTCATTCTCCAGTTTTAGCATTTACTCAGCTCTTGACTTGGGTACCTAACACCCATGAACCAAGTTTAAAGTCGTTCTTGTTAGATTAGCAGATCTGTTCACGAACACATTCCCTCCTTCTCACGGAAAGAGTCATCATAACTGATGATCATAAAAGCTGGTTTTGAAATTAATTGGCCTGTCATTGAGCATATTTGTAAAGTCTCTTCTCATTGTTAAACAGAATCCTACATCGGTCTTTGTTTTAGAGTACTGAAGCAACCTGTCCCTTGTCCTCTCCCTGTTGTAAAAACTGATGGAAGATAAACACGAAAGAAGCCTTTCTGTTTTTTCCATTAAGGGGTAATTGACCCGAGCCTTCAATACTAATTAGCTTCTACGGATTCCAAGATGTGTGCTTAGTCATGGAAGATATTAATTGGTGTGGACAGCAACAACAAAACAAAGAAAGTACTAAGTTCCCCAAGCCTCATAGTATTAGTTAACTGCAGGATCATGCTGGGATGGAAGTGTCAAGAGTTTTGTAGATGGGAGTGAAAGACAAACTACTGACCAGCTGAAAAGGCTGAGATCTTGCCCTAGAGTAAATATAGGGACTTCATTTCATTCTGAAAGCCACAGTAGGAGGGTACTTACGCACTGTAGCCAACACCTCCTGCTCCTAGATGCAGGCCCTCTTTTCCCGTAATTTAGCTTCCTGGACTCTCTTTTTTCTAACTCTCTGTCCTACCCAGCCTTCTTACTCCCCTTCAGGAATCTCAGTCCCCTGCAGTTTGTGCACAGGCAAGGTTTCAGCTTTGTATCAGTGATTTGCTGAGAAGAGGCAGAAATTTCGTTCGCAAGAAGGAGAACTGTGGCCTGCTCTTAACCTTTCCCTTCTGCTTTTGGAGCAAAGAGGCTTGCTTACTCTTACGTGAGCTACTCTGGTCAAGGGGACCCAGTGTGGAGGCATGAACAAGTTAGCCAGAGAGCATGTGCTCAGGACTGCTCAAGACTGGTGTTAGAAGTATGTGAGATAATGCTAATTAGTGCATAATGATATTAATATTGCATGATACTACCTACATTTACAGTGTAGTGCTAGCATGGTAGTGTCATGCTGGCCACCACAAGTCAGCCCAAAGAAGCATCTGGAACATCCATTGGTTCTGCAGAATAGTTCCAATGGAACCTGCGATCAGGAGAGCCATCAGCTGTGATCAGCTCCAGGATACTGAGACAGTCTGCTAAACGAGGAGGATAGATCAAAGCTGAATTATTTCTGGGAAACAGAAAACAGCTCAATTCTTTATACTTTCACTTGTCAGGCTTAAACTTCAGTCTACATCCCCATAATGTTCAGAATCTTCAAGGTTAGAACTGGAAAAACTTTTACATCTTGTCTGGTGCAGTGCAAGCCAAAGGTGGTCACTATACCACATTTGCTAACACTTTGAATTTTCATACGTATATGAGCTATGTAAATTAATGTGGGGTTTGGGGTGTAGCTGTACGATGGGAAAATATTTTAATGCGTATCTTAAGGTTGATAACCTTGTAGATTCTCATCTACCTCTACTTACAATCCACAAGAGTTTTGTGATAAGCTAGTAGTAGAGCTAAGCTCAGAAAAATCTCATTTCCCATTAGTAAGGAAGATTTTTTTAAAATAACCTATTGCAAGTGTACAGGAAGCTTATTCTAAAGGCAAGAACGAAAAGGGTCGGTGCTCTGTACTAGTGTTAATGAATGGAGATGGGAGTCCTTTTCACAGAGCTGTCTGAGAACTTGTTCAAAGTCATTAAGTAAATGCCATAGGCAGGCTTTTAAATTTATATGGCAAAACCCAAACAAATTCTGTTGTAAAGAAAAAGCTATTAGTGTTTTGTTAGTATGAACCTTATATTTGAACTGTTTATCACAGTGAAAATGCAGCATATTCTGTTTGTCTAGTGTTTGTCTGCAAATAATTTCCAAACCAGTTCCATTATTTGCAAATATTGAATATTTGTAAAATACCCCAGGCTAATTATTTGTGAAAAGTTCATTTTAGTATTCACCATTTGTGGCTGAGCAATTAGATGCTCACCCATTGGGGGAATCTAATTTAATATGTTTTAAAAATTGCTTTGCTGAGTCAGAGCTCAGCTAGTATAACCTTTTTAATTGGAAAATAATAGAGAATAAGTTATGACTGGTGTTTAATGCCACCTTATAATTACTGAATAAAATGTAGGGATATTTAAATGTCCTTCTAATTGAATATCAATCACTAAAATCATTTTAAATGCCAAATAATATGATCTTTGAACACCAATGAGCAAAACAGTTTATTCAGAAATAATATACATCTTTGTTATTGTTGAGCTGATTATAATATTAATCTGTACTAATAAATTAATTTAATTCCCAGCCCTTTCAAACCCCTGTATAAAATGTCATATCTGTAACTCTGAAATGCTTATTTTAGTAACTCTACATTTTTTTATTAATAGTGGAATGAGGAAACCTTTACAATTACTAAATATGGAAGTTGTATGTTATACAAAAACTCTTTAAAAAACAATTAAAAGGAAAATTTTCAACTTAAGCAGGTTTATTAATGCTTTCAATCTCCTCTAGGCCATTCTTGTGTTAAAACCATTTTTTGGAATTTAAAGAAACTCTCCAGATACAAAAATTTCATGTAAACAAATGTCTAAGCATGAGGCAACATTGCAGTTTATGAAATATCAATGAGAGCAAAGAAATGCTCCCTTGGCAGAAAAAACAAGTAGCGAAGATTTCATAAAGCACAAGGGTATCATTTTTTCAATGGCTGGTAAGGTGAGGTGAGGAAGGCTGGAGACAGGATCTGGTGTTTACTCATACTGCAGGCAGTGGGCTTTTTGCCATGAACTGTGAATGGTGAATGTCATCACGCTTTTTCATATTACATCAGCAGCAGAAGCTCTTTCATGTACCTTCGGAATCCGTCATATACCCAAGTTAGCTAGCCTTAAAACACATGTAAAGAAGAATATTAATTGCCTTTTTACTATAAAGCTTATTCAGAAGCTTAAGCAGAACTTCTGGGTTTTGTTAGTAAAACAGAATTTTTTTTTCTAAACTGAAAGGTGATCAAAGAATTGGTACATATATCTACCAACACAGAATTGGTATATGTAGCACTGTCTAGCAAGTATCAGTGCTAACTAATGAGTGATAGTTATTAGTTCTTCTTATTAAATTACATTAACTAACATAGTGATGCACTGGCGTGTCACCCAAGTTTACAAATGAAAAAATGTTGCAAAATGAAAAAGACTGTCTACAAAGTTTAAATCAGATGGAGAGGTCAAGTAGACAGATAGCTTTCTCGTAATTAGATTGCAATCACTAAACATTTAGGCACTGTTACCAGCACGTTTGCTGGAAATTTTGTCAGAAGTCATTAATTGGCCAGGTCTAACCAGTTTTCCAAAAGCTTTGAAACAGTCAGATTTGACTTGCTTTGTTCTGTGTTTCATTTCGTAAGGGATGGTTTCCAAGAATATGATCTTTATTTTCTGGAAGAGTGACCCGAAGTATAGAAGACCTCCATAGCTGTCAGATCTGATACTGACCTGCATTCAGAAGTTTTTGACAATTTTAAAATATAATAATACAAAGCAGTACCAGTGTTGCCAGCCTAATGTCTTCCCCCACACAAAAATGCATACAATATTATTTTTATATGATAAATTACACTAATGGTTGTTCTCTCAAAAATCGTGTTGTGTTTTTTTTTTCCCCAGTCTAAAACATATATGTGCAGTTGGCAAGGGGATACCCTGTGTTTCACAGTCGACTTTGCTCTGGGATTTACCTGTTTTGACAGTAAAACAAAGGTAAGAGAAAAAGAAAAGAAAACACAACTCTCTTTTGTTTTACTGTTATTGATGTCATCATTAACTGTAATTCTTTATGTTGATCAGTAACAGTAATTTTTTGCATTGATGTCGAGTATTTCTTCCTCAAACGTACTGTACTTTTTAATTTACACAGCACTACTGAAATATAGTCAGTTTGGGACTGGAAAGGCACAATCATGCTTGTGCCTTAACATGTAAAGATAAATTTTGGAGAAAGATATAAAAAAAGTAATCTCCTTTTCAAGTAATAAAAGCAAAGGAATGTTATATTTAGCAGAGAACTTGGTTTCTTAGTCATGAAGAAACGTCAAGATT
Source organism: Dromas ardeola (assembly GCA_013398915.1). Lineage (NCBI taxonomy): Eukaryota > Metazoa > Chordata > Aves > Charadriiformes > Dromadidae > Dromas > Dromas ardeola. The sequence continues at coordinate 8,663 of VYZM01007113.1, read as the reverse complement.
TTTAAAAGATCATCAGTCATGAAAAAAATTGTCACCTGATTGTATTTGTTTTGAAGCTATGGATATAAAATAGGATTAATTATTCTTCCATCGTAAGAAATTTAGGCCATGTCTAAAATAAACAGAACAAGGGCAAATGCATTTCAAAGTCATAATCTATAAGATTAAATTCACTTATCTTGCAAAACAGAGTGGCTATATATAAAGTGCCTACAGGGGATGGTTTATGATACATGCCAACTTCCAAGCCCTCTCTATAATTCTACTATTTTATATATAATTTAAAGTGATACTTTAAATTATTCTAAATGGATTTATACATTTGTTTGCCAGTAGAAGTAAACATACATACAATATTTCTGCCTTATTAGAGCTGTCCTCTGAAATATGGTCTTCAACTCCAAACTAAAAGGATTATTTTAATATATATTAAATAAATTCAGTCAGTCATTCTGAGTTAAGAGGAAATATACTGCATTTTGAAATATTGACATAGGATATAGTTTTTGTGTGTTGGTATTTTGGGAGTTTTGGGCCAAAATGCACAAATCCTTGTGCAGAGAAGTAATGACCAAGATCGTTGTTATCTGAAAATTTGGACTCATTGCATTAAGTGTGCTATCCTATGAGATGGCATAAAATTTCAGGAAACACGTTTTCCTGAACCTGAGACATAATTAACATCCTGTTCCTACTGCATTCAGATATCACTTATAGAAAGGATAGGACTTTGAGCCACAGTGCCTACCTTCAGTATTGATGATGAGGTGGATTTAGATCAACCTTTCTTGCTTACCTAAGGAGAAATACAGAATAAAGTCAGATATATTGATTCTGTCGTTAAACTACAAAAATTCTGGAGAGCTCAAGACATTTATTGTTCATCTGTGTGAGAGATGGTGGTGTCCTCTGCATCCTCAAGCCTGAGTAAGGCAGCAATGGGTGGCTTCCGCAGTACATCTTACTTCCCATAATTGTCAGCTGGAATTGACTGTGTTTCCCAACACTAAGGGATTTTTCAGTATATTTCCTACCAACACTGAATAGATTGTTGAAGTAGTCAAGCAATTAACAGTTCATTAGGCACACAGCAATTGTGCCGAAAAAACTTTTTTTTCCTTGGGTACAATGAATTTCAAATTAAAGTTACCTATTGATGCAAAGAATGGTCTTACACCACAGCAGGTATTCATACAGGTGTATTAAAATGAAGGCCAGTCCCCCTACAATTTTAAGCCTGTATCTCAAATTTTGGCCAACCAGCTCGTGTAGTCATTAAAACATGTTCTATATTACAGTCTGTCAAATAAAATTAAAGGGCCTTCTTACTACAAATGACAAAATAAAAAGGGCAAGAACTGTTGCTTAGGAGTTTAAGTGTCGTTTAGAAAGCTCTTCTCTAGAGCAGTTTTGGGGGATTCTTAAACTTATTTCGAAGAATTACTTCATTTCGTATGTGTTCTGTTCCAGAGGTCATCATGGTCTTAACTCGTTCAGCTTTTACCATTTTGGCCCCATCACAGACATACTCTTGTGGCCTGCTGCTGCTTTATATCTGATCGTAAAGATTTCTTTTTACTACTTGGCTTGGTTGGTTCATCTTCCCTATCCTGTGCCTCCAGCTGGTCATCGAAGATGAAGGGATCCCACAGTGTGCATTTTCTTCCACCTTCCAGAGCCATTTACTTCTTTTCTTTTCCACTCAGTGTCAACTGTTGAAAGAGATGATGACTCCAGCAATGACAATTATTGCTAAATTGTTCCTAAGTTCTTGTGTTATCTCCACCCTAGCAGTTGTATTATATAGTGAACATTCATCTAACCTATTTAGATCCAAACTCATTTAAGCTTATAATACTTTTCAGATGGTCTAATTAGGCCCTCTGGACCCAGTTAAAAATCTGTTTATGAATGTAGAGTTTAAGCACCATCACAGTGCTGTAGCATAGTAGGGTTTTTCTTCATCTGTTATATTTGTCTAAGTCAGTGATGTTTATGTCTGCAGGGAACCAGGAGATGGAATCAGGCTTTTTGTGCTTTCTATAAACAATTATTTTTATTTATAGGGCATTTTTTTTCAAAGGTTAGGGTTCTGAAGACCACTGGTCTACATGAAAAAAATATTTTGCAATGAGGTATATTGGAAAATGGAACATTGCAAACTTTTTTCTTTGTGTGCGTATGAAATAGCCTTCAAAGTATTTAACTTGTGTTTCCTCAGCAGTGTCTGGGGACTGAATCACATTTCAACATGTGCATAGAATTTTCACTAAGATTACAGGCATTAAGGAAACATCAGTAGAAAGTCTGGATGCAAGTTGCTACCTTGTGTTTTTTTAAAATTATACATCTTCAGGTGATCAATAGAAATCCTTCAAATAAATATGTAAAATTACATTGGTTTCAAAAATAATTTCCCAATATTTGTTTTTAAAAAGTATCTCCATAACTATTACAACATACTTGTCCATCTGGGATTTGCCAACAGTAGTAAGATGCCATGCATAAACCTGTAGGAGACCAAGAAGTCTAGAATTCTTATATATTTTACAAACAACTGTAACGTAGAGCATATTTTTTTGTGGTTTGTGAGACTACATTCAGTAATAACATTTTTGCATGTCTATAGCTTTTATTATCTGAGGATTTCAAACCACGTTACACACATCAGTAAATTCAGCTTTGCAACATGTCTGTAAGACATTATTATCTACGTTATGCAGATGAACCAGCTGAAATCTGAAAGATCAAGATAGTGTGGAATAGTGTTCATAGTGAAACTGATATAAATATCCTCATGGATCTTTCCACAATTAAGATTTTGCCATGGATTTTGATATTATGTAGGCAACTGAAGCATTTACATTTCAGAGAATTTCTACATAATTGTTTAATTAGTTAATATTAATATTGTATATTTTGCTTTCATATACGATACAGAGATGCTAATTTTATTTGCTCTGCAAGCAGCCTGTTATCATGCGCTGGGTTTACTGCCCTAATTCTTTATCTTGATACCTAAACATTGATCATCAATCTATACTTCTAGGTAAGAATATGTGTAACAGAGTCCTTAATCAAATTTCTTTCTCGTTAGAATGTGCTGTGGAGGTTTAAGTTTTCTCAGCTCAAAGGCTCTTCAGATGATGGGAAAACAAGAGTAAAGCTGCTTTTTCAGAATCTAGACACCAAACAAATTGAGACAAAGGTAAGCAACGTCCTCTTTCTCAGTTTAGTAAAAAATGGAATGGAATTACTATCAAGGCATCAAAAATTCCATTTACTACTGCACATGGATATGGTGAACTCCATGTCACAGTTTGTCTTTTATTTTCCTATTCTCTAGAAACTCAAGAAACGGAAGTGATGTGGTATCAGGGATTTATTACACTATTTGTACAAGCCTGTTACTGAATTGTGTTATGATGTGTTTTACAGTTTCAGAATGATGATTGCTGTGAAGTTGTTTAGACAGCCTATAATAAATATAATACCTAAAAACTGCTTTTAAAAAGGTTAAAGGAAAAATAAAACTATTTAAATGCTAAAAACATTTTTAGGCTGCTATATAGTAGACTTAAAATTTTAAGCAAAAATTTTAAGTTAAAATTTTAAGTTCAACTGTGATTTGGTGGACAAAAGCCAATGAAAACAAAAGAAAATTAACTGAAGATCTCTGAAAATTTTCAAATACTGTTACGTGGGGTTGTACAGGTTAAAGTCACCTGTAGAGTGATACTTTTCTATGGTGACCATACACAAAGGTTATATATTACCTATCCTTCTAATGTTTAAAAAGTTGTAAGAAGAAAATCTCAAACCTTCCTTGTTTATCATAAAGTTACAACAAATGCAATATGTCTGTCTTTGTACATCTATATTAGTAAATTAGTCAGTATTTCATTAGCAACTTAACCTGAGTTTTCTGTTGGCTCTACTGTAAAAGATATTGTAATATCTGTTACAAAGGTACAATACTATAGTAACTTGACTAGAGTAGCAGGTCATTTCCACTTCATTTCTCACAGTACTCCTTGGGGACAGAAGAAGACAACTATCGTCATTTTATACACGATCATCTGTTGCAGAGAGCTCATATAACTTGTTCCAGGTCAGACAGGAGGATTGTACTGGTGTAAAAACCATAATCTGAATATCTGAATCCGTGTATTAAATGATTATGTAATCCATGTGTGAGATTGGACAAGGGCCTTCATTCCATTGCTTGCAATGGAATTCTATTGCTTAAATACTGGATCATTCCTCTTTCTGTTGTGGCAAACAATGTGATTTCTTAAAATTTTTTTTTTTTTTTTTTTTTTATTTCTGGGTTCACTTCAATTGTTTTTAATTGGGTTTACCCGTATTTTACTCTTTAGATTAAAAAATTGTAAATTTTAGCGTTTTTATGAAAATTTGATTACCTGTAAAATAATGATAAAAATTAGTCCTAATGATAATTTTGTAGCAAGTTGTGTCCAGGAGATTGATTTTTTAAAATATTAAAAATTATTCTTTTGCATAGCTCTAATGAAAACACCTTGTAATTGGTTTTTGTCAATATTTGTGAGGTACCTTGAAATTACCAGGTGGAAGATGATATATGATCAGTTCATACGGAATTATAAGTGTGTATGTTCCTAAATTTACATATGTGATGTAACTTTTGGAAGAGCCTAGGAAAAGCTCATTAAAGGCCAGAGGAAAGGCTGATACTAAGTAGCTGAGGATTTATCAGGATTTCAGTGAGTATACTCTTTACCACTGTCTCTGCACAGTGCAGCGTACCTACCAGGATTTCACATTAAATGGGACTGGGATACAGCTGTGCAGCCTCTCCACTTCAGATAAATGGCATATATATTCAGGTATATGCCCACCACTTGAGTGGTATTATTTCCTAGAGTTCAGAATTACAGACTAGTCGGGAAATAACCAACACTAATCCCATAATGTAGTACAGTATCCGCCTCAGTTTATTGAACTGAAAGACATTTCATTGAGCCAGATGGTGCTGTACGGTGAAATACGGCCAATAATGAGAAACAGAAAATGTCATTAAATAATAGAAGTTTCATTTTTCCTGAGTAAATGAGCCACTACATGTGAAATAAAGCTCGATACAGATGACTTACGTTCACTTGGCAGTAAACAGTACAGTTAAGGTTGCAAAAGAATTTTCCAGATTATCTCTAATTTTATATGCTTACAAATTCTTGGGTAAAAAAAAAACACATTTGGGAATTCTATTTTCACATCTTGATTACTACCTAGAGATGATGTTTTTTCTTCTATAAATTTTAAGCCAAGTGCTTCTTCCTGTGCAGTTCAGTTTTAGGTGAAGAACAATACATTTTTCCATTTAAAAAGTTTTCTATTCGAAGGAGCTAATAAGGCCTAGATTCCTGTCAGTTATTTCTCCTTCAGGTCCTTTGTATTCCCTACAACTTCCCTTCATAGTTTCCCACTTTGGTACTTCCCTGAACTTACCCTGCCTTCAATACTTCCAGTAATAATTTCACTTTGACTCCTTGAAATCCTCCAAAAGTCATTGCAATACATTCATATTACTGCCAAGTCCCAGCATATTTTTATCCAGCCTGACAATAGGGAAAAAGTTGTTGCAGCTGGTTTGTGTGCATTACCGGGTTAGAAAACCCATGTATTATGGGTGGCCAAGGGACCTCTGCCCCAGCTGCTGGTCAAGGCAGGAAAGGACGGTGCTCTCCCCGCCTTCCCTTCCCTGCAGGGTGGTAACAGGACCTCCCAATCCCCTCCAACAACTTGTGCCACACTTCTAGAAATTCAGTTCGTTTGAAGGGTCCACCTCTTTGACAAATAGGGCAGAAATTACACACATGCACAAATATGGGATTTCATCACTTCATTTCTGTAGGAAGTCAAGCATTTTTTTAGAAGGGAGGCTTAAAAATTCTGCAACATGGCATGCAAATTGATCTATATGAAGGAGTAGCTCTGCGACTGTTTTGAAAGGGGCAGGAGAGTGGTTGATTATGAACTATTCCTGAATTGTGACGTTATTGTGGAGTTTGTATGGGCTGTGGTCAACTCTTCCTTGGATCAGCAGTTTGGAATTCCTCGAGCTGGAGATGCCTTTTCGTGTCCCTTTTGTGGGGGGCTTTTAAACTTGTGTGCTCTTCAGCCAGATGGAACATGTTGACTACACATGCACCTCTTACACATAAGAATTTCATATGCAAAAAGATACTTGCTTTTGTCTTTTCTTAACAGTTACAACTAAAACAAAGATGTGAAAACAAGAAAAAAAATCTCTGAATACTTTAGTAGTAGGAGAGAGCTGAAGGCATGAAGGCAAGTAATAATTCATAGTTTACTGTGGAAACTGAGCAAATAGTGAATGAGAAGGATGAGAAGGATAGGTTACATGCTTTTTTTTTTTTCCTCCAGTTATTAAAAATATGAAATTCCTTCCCACATTACAGTTAAGATCAAGAGGTACAAACATAAACCAGAACATGGAAGGATGGTAGCTGAAATATTTCTAAATGTTAGTTTTTTCAGTATTTAGGAACTAGTGGAAGTTATGTTTGAGAAGTCCAGGTTGATGGGTAAGATTGCAGAGCAAGAAAACATAGCAGCTTTTTTTTTGGTGTGTATGAAAGGGAGATAAAGATAAAGAGACTTACAGACCAGTCAGCCTAACTATTTAAATAAATAACTCGTAATTATAGAGAGAATAATAAAGTGATAGAAAACTATCAATGTGGATTTTTGAGAAGAGACTACAGCAAAATTGCCTCATTTCCGTTTTATGACAGGCTAACTACTCTGGAGGGAACCAATATGTGTGATCTGTCTTGAATTTGTTAAGGCTTAAACATAGTTCTACATGATGTTCTCATAAATAATTTTCGTCAATGGTACCTAAGTTAAGTTACTATTAAAAAAGTTAAGAGTGATTGAAAAAGAAATTCTAAAAGAAGATTCCATCATTTGCTTGCAAAATGGAATAGTATAACATACCCAAATTTGCCTGATACAGATTCATACCTCTTTAATTTCCTGCCTGGTGGAAGTCTGAAGCTGGAGCATGTGTGGTGAAAATTATATCTTTATATAATCTAAATTTTCCAAGTAAATTTTCCAATGAAAAATGTGAGCAGATTTCACAGGAATAGTAAAAAGCAACTGCCCGATGTAAAACTCATAGTCCTGCTAAATTTCAGAGTCTCCGGAGTGAGTAAAACATTTTGGCTAAAATTTTCTTTTCAAAAGTAATCTGTTGAGGAAGACTGGTATGGTAAATATCAGCCAAAACATTTTATATTTGGCAAAGTTGTATATAGCTTATATACCTGAATACAGGATCCGGTACTGAGAAATTACAAGTAATCTTAATAATAGTAGAAATTCTTAGTCAACATGACAGGTATCCAGCATTTTCAAAGTTGCTTTAAAAAAAAAAAAAAAAAGATTAATACTTCCAGGATTGCATTGATGCTTTATCTCACTTAGCTAAAGTGTAGCTACCTGGAAGATAAGACTTTTTTTCCAAGCATATTTTAATTGAGCATTTCCCTTTTCTTCTCATCTTCTTTTTTTGTTCGTTTTATATTCTGTGGAAAAGAAAAGATGGAATTATATTTTAAAAATTCATTCACCCTGGGAACGGGAAGAGAGTTTATTTATCTTTCTCCACTACATTTGCTCCTTTACTAACTTGGTCACAAATATTTAATTGAAAAAAGAAAGAAAAGAAATCATAGTGTTGCTAGACTATTGTAAGCTGTATTGAAGCTTCAACTAAACGTTAGTGGTCACATACACTTCTTTTTTGTTACACATATACCTTAAGATTCCTGCATGTTTATCTGAGTGCATTCAGTATGCTTTCTTCACTGACTTCAAGACTCAATTCTTCTGTAATTTGAGAGCGGTAGAGTGATACAATGTGATCTGATTTTGCGGTTAGACTCTGCAGCAGTTTTGCAGTAAATCCTATTCTCTTTAAAACAGGAGAACTTCAGGAGAGTGATCAAGGACAGATCAGCAACTGTATTTCTTTCTTTAGGTTTACTGTATTCATCTGAGAGCATATTCCCTATTAGTACTGTGTGGCGAATTAAGGAGAGTGCAAGCAAAGCTCTCTCTTTACAGCAACATTAACCTCTATTATCAATAAACCATAACCTAGCACTCAAGCCCTTCTGTATTTTTATTAACATGTGTCTTTTGTTGCTGAAGTCTGGCAGTTTACTACTGAACATCTTGAGAGCTTGAAAAACATTTGCAAGAGTTGAGATTTTCCGTGTTTGTCAGTATTGGACAGTCTGATTGCTGTTGGAAATGTATTTTCGTATTTGCTGGAATTGGTGAATTTAGTTGGCTGCTCTTAGACAAGAACCTCCAGAACAAGTTTTCAGATGAGTTTCTTGTGCATTAGCAAAGTTTGCATCTGCCAATGCAACATCTAAAAGTGTTTCAGATTTAGCAGTAGACGGTGGCATTTGGAGTCACTCAAGCTGAAAGTGAAAAGCCATCCGAGTCTTCCAGATCCCTGTAGAATACTGTTAAAAGAGTTAAGTACAATCTGACACTGAATGTTGGTGTCATAGATCTGGTTCTTACGCTTGCAGGCTAAGAGCACCATTTTAGCTCATCCAGGAGGCTCCTCCAGTGTA